>JAACJT020000035.1:1829306-1853109 GCA_009936485.2 Gymnarchus niloticus
GAGAGAGCCGGAGGCACGACGGGCGGGGCGGAGGGAGGGGTGGAGAGGGGGCGGGGGGCGCACGGGGGGGGGAGGGGGGGGGGGGGGGGCGGGGGGGGCGGCGGGCGTTAATCTGGTGATGCGTAGCATCCAGCAGCTGCTTGAAAGGGGAAGCGGGCACTTCCCGTTTCTGTTCCAGACTAGAACCTGCTTCACAGCTTCCAGTAAGAGTCTCCGTCTGTCTTAGGAGGCTGCTGAGTTTCCAGCCTTTCCTTAGCTGAAAGCTGCCTCACCCAGTGTAACTCAGTCACTGATCAGCCAGGTAAACGTTGGTGCTGTGGGAAGGTGGCCCTTGAAATCACCTCCCAGCTTTTGATAGGAGGAGATCAACATCAACAAAGATCAAAGGCTGCTTGTGATCCATTGTCACGATTTGTGGAACAATTCCCAGACCTGCCCTTAGATCTTCAGTGGCTCTGATCTGCTCAGCCTAGCTGCGATTGAAACCCCGCCTTCCGCAAGCCCTGCCCCCCTGCCAGGCCCAGAATTTCAGGCCCGGGCTATCAGTCTTCTGGTCCCAGCCTCCCTCCATTCTGCTGTCCATCAAATGACTGCTACATAATCTGGCCCGCTGTCGTTCACCTACGTCTATGGGAGCCCTAAGGTGTGCATGTAGGGGAGGGGTGGAGAGGTGGACCGTGGGCATGTGAGGGTTAATGGTTCAGCACAGGTTCTCTTCCCCCTCCAGCAAAATGGGCTCCCAAAGACCCCCACTGGGAACAAAACCTCCTGTCACAGTCTCTCTCCTGACACAGTGTACACCCTATTCCACAGGTCACCTCTGTGTCGGCTTATGCAACCCCCAAACCGTGCCAGTGTCTTGTTAAGCTTTGTGTTTATTCTTTTTTATTTTTATAAAAGCATTCCTGTTTCTATGGGAAATCGGAAGGGTTTGAACAGTGAACAGCCATGCACAGGAATGTCACCAGCTCACCAGTAGCCAATGAGACGGCTTGCTGGTTTTTGAAACAGAAATGCAGAGTAAACCCCTAACCCCCCCCCGACACTATTGCCTGCCCCTCCCTCAGCCATGGTTTATGGAGCTCAGCTTCACGGAAACCATGTGACCTTCCACACGGTGCAGAGGGAGTGAACAGAGAGAGAAATGAGAGTGGGGAGGAAATGGGGGAGGGGGTTGAGAAAAGAGGAGAGAGAGAGAGAGAGAGAGATAGATAGAGATGGAGAAAGAGAGAATGAAGGAGAGGGACGGAGAGAGAGAGGGGAAGAGACAGAGGGGGAGAGAGAGAGAGCAGGTAGGGAAGAGAGAGAGAATGAAAGAGAGGGAGGAAGAGAGAGAGACCGGGAGAGAGAGAGGGAGAGAAAGAGAGCAATGCTGAATCTGATGACTGAAAATGCAGAAGGAGGAAGAGAAAAGGATGGGGACAAAAAGATGGAGGCAGGGATACATTAGGAAGTGAGAAGGCAGTGTGTCTGAGACCACCACCTCTAAGAATTGGCTGATGTAGGACAGGCATTACACATCAAAGCTCAAAGTCTCTCTGATTAACGCCCTAAAACCACCCAGGGCGCAGGGTAACTCCTACTCTGATCTCATTTTGTAGGCCTGCCCCACAAGGCACGAGAAGACCTGGTGACTCCACAGGATCTGATTTGGGATCAGCTCTCCCTCCTCCCAGGCTCTGAGGGTTTTAGCTCCTAGCGTGCTGCTAATCCAGACTTTGCTGGGCTTGGGCATCTTCACTGGCGCATACATGCTCACGAGAGCCTCCTGATCACTCCCCAGAGAATGCGGAGAGCCTAATTAAATCCTGCTACGGGTGAGATGAATAATTCATAGCTCGACACAGCGGCAGAACGCAGCGACCACCGAGCCGAGAGCTAGGCTACACCTCATGACTGGTCTGCCACGTCTTAGCCCTGAGTTACCCTTACCCGCCGAGCTCATTCCCATCTGCTCCCTCTCCAGCTAACGGCAAACATCTCCAGCTCTTCTGGGAAGACTCCCGAGGGACTGTCATTTGCTGGTCTCCTAAGGTCATAAGCAGAACATTTTGCAAATGCACCGAGAACGTTTTTCCATAAACGAAATAGACAGCTGGTGCTACCGGGGAAGCGTTTGTGAAATTGAAGAAAAAAGATTGCTTTCCGTGGAGGATTTTAAACAACCAACAAAGAGCTTAGCTTCTTATCGAACAATTGATCCCATTCTGTCTGTGATGCTCTCTGTGATCTAAACAGAACTGCTCTCAAACACACAGAAAACTAGACCGATTCGTGGTATGTTGTAGGAAGTCAAACAGGAAGATTTTCGGATTGTTTGTTGGCCATCCACGTCTTTTAAGGGACTCCCCGGGTTGAACAGGATGTGGGTCGAGTGGAGGACAAAGACACATCAAGCTGCATCAATGCACCTCAACCGCACATCATTGGACCGTGAGATGAAAGCCACAGAAAGAGAGGAGGATCATGCAGACTTCAGTCTTGCACAGCTGGGGACCAGGAATCAAACCCACAGCCCTAGAGGTGTGAGACCACACAGCTACCCACTGAGCCAAAACCCTCACAGACCACCAAACTGGAAGCTAGGTCACGTGATGCTGGTATTTAATACCTGCTTCCAGTTTTGTAACTATTCATGACATTTAAGAGCAGAGAAGCTAAACGTCAAGAGCCTGCTTGAGAACCAAATACACGTCTAATGTACCGGAAGCTTGCTGATTCCTGGCCAGGCATGTGACACCCTTCGCCTCGAAAACCCTGGTTTCTCACTTTTCACCATTTTGCCTTAGCATCAGTCACACTACCTCATCTTAAGTTATACTGCCAGATTCTACCTCTGAGCATCTCATCCCCCTCCGTGAGATCTTTGTATTTCCGATGCTGGCATGGTCAGACCTCCCTGTCGTAACCTTCGCCCTTCAATGCAACAGAAACATATGATACAGTACAGCAGTTTGACTTGAAAGGAGGCCACGCCTTGGACACGCTTGAGTGGCTTTCACGTGATTGCCTTTGACGCGCCAACCGGCTGAGCTTCCCGTCACGTGCTTGAAAATGTGGTTGATGTTCAGCATGGGAAGACACACAGGTGTGCAGGAAGATGTGTCTTTGTGCACGAGTGTGCTGCTTAGAACACCAACGCAGAGGGAGGCAGGGTGTGTGCACGTGTGTGCACTTATCCACAGGCTGGTGTGTGGGAGAACACCTAGAGTGGAGTGTGTGTGCACATGACACGTCTGTCTCGTGGCGGTATGGCTTTCGCAACACGCCATACGTGCTGAGATGTCTGCATGCACTGGACGGCGTACGCAAATGAAATGTCTGTATCGTACGCATATATCGTTTCGTTTTTTAAACTGTAGCATTATGGTCTGTTTTGCAAACAGAACAACGGTTCCACTGCATTCTGTTGAAACACGGGACCAGGTCTGGCCCTTACCAGCGGAACGAAAGCTGCCTGTAACGGAACCAGGAGTTTAAATTCATCGCAGTCAGTTTGTGTTAATCCTGCATAAACATTTAGATAACCCTCATTGGCCTTTTTCTGCTTTATCTTCGAAGGAGAATAAATTCAACTTTTGGATGCCTGAGGCCAAAGGTCAAGCTTTAACTCATGCAAAACAAAAGACAGCGGCCAGTTGAAGGACTATGCTATCATTTACAAGGACAGACTCAAAGCCATTTTCCAACCGATTGTTAACGCCTTTAAGACAGAGCTTTATTAAAGTGATTCCTACTTAAACACTCCAGACTTTCAGGTGTTTGATTGCATCCTTTCATCACAGATAATGCCAGCAAACAGCGTGTGCAACAGCGATTCCAGAAAGGGCCACCCATGAGGACACACAGGTTATGTGTTAAGTCAAACTGCAGCGGGAGACACGGAATCAAGGTATCGATTCCAAAGCCACAGCTTTACTTACGTGCAAACCAGCCTGACCCTCAGATACCACCTTAATCTAAAACTCGAACAATTTGCTTGCATTTGCAAAAAAAAAAAAAATGAGGACGATGAAGAAGAGGAAGCCAGCACCTTAAGAAACAGCTTCCTGAGGCAAGAGCCAACTGTGAGGTCACTTCCTGTCGGCTGGCCCTTACTGGATGTCACGCTCCACAGGGTTACGGGAAGCCTAAACGCAAGGCTGCTTGTTCTGTGAGAAGACAAAGATGTAGGGAGCTGGACGAATTTATATAACCACAGAAACCCAAACAACAAGGATGACAACAACCAAACCATTTGTTTTTTCCTGGGGAGCAGAAGAATCCAGAGGTCTGTGGATTAAAGCTGCTGCTCCATATTCACTAAGCAAACATTTTGTGCAATTTTTACTTTTTAATGGAACTGAGAGCCACGAGAAATTTCTTCCAGTATGAAAGATAAATATTTAAATATACAAATTTAAAATTACCCCTAAATCTTTTTACCACCTCTCAGATGCACATTAAATAATCGGCTGCATTACCTTTGTGTAGATCAGGGTTCATGTGTCTTGCGGAACACGGCAGACGTTTTCCCCACTGCCGCTGTTTAAAAAACAACAAAATGCAGGATGGCAAAGGTCACAGAGCTGGCTCCGGTGCCCGAGGGAGCCTGACCCAAGCTCTTACCGCGATTTTGAGTGTGGCCGTAACTCGGGTCCTGACGGGTTATCGCCTCGACTGCCCCTCAGTCACTAATTACTGCTTACTGTTCAACTGAACTGGTCATGTGTGAAGGATAACTGTGTGAAAAGTCATGAATTATCTGACAAGAGCCAAAGACGACAAAGGGAAAGAAAGAAAGAAAGAAAGAAAGAAAGAAAGCAGAGATGGGGGGGGGGGGGGTCCCTCAGCAGGGTGGAGCTTGGGAGCATTGGGCTGGATACCAGAATATGGGTTTGTTATTCCAAGCTTTTACTGGAAGGCCCCACCACACAGTTGCCACGCCAACCAGGTGCCGGGTAGTGTTGAGTCGAAATGATGATTATTTGCACAGCAAATATAAGAGGGTTAACACAGGGCAGAAAGACCGACCACACTGACAATGACGAGGCTGAAATGTCCCCCCCCGCCCCATTTGAAGCCCCAGCCCCCATCTGCTGTCAGTCACAGAAACTGTCAGTGGGCGGAGCTACTCGGCACGTCATTGCTTGAAATACCCCAGTTTTAATTTGTCCTTCCTTTTTTCAATTCGTTACATGCAGACGTAGAAAATGACATTACAAACATTCAGCCGATTATCAACACGTGAGCGAGTGCCACACTTTCATGGGAAAGTAAAAGCAATTTTTTTTTTCCAGTAGAGAAGCACATTACAAAAAAAAGCTCCAACAAAAGCCAAAGAGCGTTTTATTGTTCTTAAATCCGTTTTGGCATGAGTCGTGTGAAGGAGGTGCTGATTAGACTTAAAAACAGGTTCAAAAAAACCAATCGTTTTAAGACATTGGCAGAACCCAAACCCATTGACTACACTCACTTCTGTCAAGCTGTCAGACAGTCACTTCCATCTATTACCCCCTCTAATTCTCCTTAGAGTGGGCTGACCCAGACAACTTCCTGTCCTGGACTGTCCTCCTCCTTTCCTGGCCCTCTCTCTCATTGTCTCTTGCTGTTTCTTACATCAGAAGGTGTTGTATCCTGTTACTTGTCAGCTTTTGACCTGATGCAGCTGGTTCCAGGTACCAGATCATGTCTCCAAACTGCGTGTCTCCAATTGTTTGCACACTGGGTGAAAAGTGTGCCTTTTGGTCTCAAGCCTATCATGCCTATGCCTGGCTGCCATGCCAACTGCTGCCTGGTTGGCAATCTACCAGGCTCGCCAACTTCACACCCAACAGGAATGAAAAAGTCAAGGTTGCGGCAGACGGACACCTGGATGTGAGGCTGTGAAGGAAACTGACAGCTGGCTGATGGTGCTTCCAGGCCAGCGGGGGTGGCTCGGTTCTGGACTGCATACTCCAGAACTCACCTTCTCATCCACCTTCACTTTTGTCCAGAATGGCCATGTAATACTTCCAATAAAAAACAGACCTTTCGTATCACCTGGTTCATGTCAAAAAATCCAAAGATGTTGATCTTATTGAAGGGTACAACAGCAGGTCCCCATGATTAGATTTGGTCTTTTGTCTGAACATTTCATTCAGAGATACAGCTATTTCAGCAGAAAGATTTATCAGAATGTCCGCGATTAGATGTGTTTCGTCCTAGGTAGAGAATCAGGTGATTCAGCTGAAATTCCACTGAATTAACACGACTGTGTGTGTGTGTGTGTGGGGGGGGTGTAATCTGTTTGTTAATTGTCCTTCCCTGTTGTACAAGGAAGTACTGTTTGGCGACGTTCTTGTACATGCCAACAGAAAGCGCTTTTTCCATTAGCATCAAGGGCTGCTATCAGGTGGATGGGGGGGTTAACGTGGATGCGATGGTCCTCCCCCCAGACCCATATGGGGATACACACACTCTCAGAAATATGATAGCTGGTGCTAAAAAGTTCTGCTGCTTTCTGCTTTGTCTTTTAAAAGTTTTGTGTACGTGTGTACGTGTATACACGTGGGAACATCACCAGCTCTGCTCTGCAGGGATTGCAGTCAGCTGCCCACACACGTGTTCACACACTTATATCGATATACACAAAATGCTTTAACACACCCCAGTTTACTTATATTCTGAAAGCTGAGACACACACACACACGACGGTCCATACTCGCCCTTCTGTAACCGGACTCCTTTATTTACATACAGTAAATGACGGCCCCTCCCTACTTCCTGTAAATCTAGTTAGCGGAATGCAGGAAAAAGAGCAGGCATGAATTTTTGTACAGAAGCTTCTCTGTTTTTCTGCCTTTGTGCCTTTCAGTGTGACCTAGGAAGGCTTCCGGAATCGCTCTTCCAATCTGAAGAGGGTCCTGCAGCGTGACGTGCGGTCGACTCTGCCAGACAGGCAGCCCCCTGCGAATTTCACTAACCCAGGCCTGCAGAAACCACGCTGATGTGCAACATAGGGTGAAAGATTGTGTAGCTGGGAGGAGAAGCCCAGAAAGAAGATATTTCACTGGAACTCTGGTCTGAGAGAGGCAAGGAATGGTTAAAAGGTTTGATGCCCACACACACACAGGTAGCCAGGAGTACATTACCTGCACGAATGGACAGCTCTGTTTTGGATTGGGCATGCAGCTTACAACAGGTGGCCTGCCACACGTTACGATTCAGGCTCTCGAAAGTAAAGCAGATGGTGCTCATTCATAGATACAGTGACTGTGAAGTCACTGAGGAGCTGTGTGTCGGGAAGACAAGCAACTCTGCCAGGACCTCTGTGAGTATACAGAGACGGAGAGAGAGAGAGAGAGGGGCAGACAGAGACAGGCAGAGAGACAGTGAGGGGCAGAGAGAGAGAGGGGGAAGTGAAACAGAGAGACAGTGAGACAATGAGGCAGAGAGAGACAGGCAGAGAGACAGTGAGGGGCAGAGAGAGAGGGGGAAGTGAAACAGAGAGACAGTGAGACAATGAGGCAGAGAGAGAGACAGGCAGAGAGACAGTGAGGGGCAGAGAGAGAGAGAGAGAGAGTTAGACAATGAAATAGAGCTGAAGTGAGAGAGAGAGTCACCTGGTTGCTGGGAAAAGCTTTTGTTTCCTCAATTGCTTTTTTTTTCCTGATGTTATGAGAAATGGTGGTTGCTTCAATATCACTGCGATAAAATCTGTGGGGACCTCTGCTGTCAGGCTGTGAGATCAAACAGCATCTGCTTACATCACCATACCAGTGCCATGTCGCTCACATACCAGGAGGCTGCGCCGGCCTGAGACGGGCAACATGAGGCTGTGGCCACGTTACCCGAAATGCCTGTCAGTCGCCTGTCCCACCAAGTGCTACGAACACACACACACACACACACACACACACACACACATCTACAAAGCATTTCAGCACATTCATCACTCCTGGTTTTACCGTCTCCAGGTTCATCATGCATGATTTGAACTGATTCTCATGCGTGCACATGACCCCGTGAGGAGCAGGTGACATGCCAGAGTGTCCCCTGGGGGAGGAATGAGCTGGGACCCTGCCGGGATGTATGTGGAGTGGGTGTGTGTGCACTTAAGAAGGCATCTCCACTTCAAAGCTCAAGGTTACTGGGACAGCTGCCGGCTGGGGGCCGGCCCTGTGGCCACAAGCCGAATTCCGTAATGCTCCTCACTTTTCACTCTCGATCAGCACCATCCGCTCACGCTCACCTCCCCACTTCTTCTCCTCTCTACTCCCTAAATGCCCTGAAGTTGGTTCTGTTGGCGTGCTTGCAGCGTCACCTCCTGGGCAGTGTCCCCACCCCCACAGGGCCTCTTACTTGCCCCCTGGCCATCGATGACGGGGGTAAAAGTTGTGGGGTCATGGCGTTTGGCACACAGCACCTCCCTCACTGCGATTGAGCCTGGCCAACACTCGCAGCCCTCCACTACTGCAAGAAGGAGCTGAATGAACAATGACTTCAAAACACACACACACACACACACACACACACACACACACACACACACACACAGCTTTTCCCAAAACCTCACAAGTTCTACCTGCTCCACCTGCAGCCACAGAGAAGCTGTACAACCACATGCTACGAGAATCCCGGCTGAGGTCTGCTCCAAAAACAAAACCTTATTACCGAACGAGGAGATCACCTTCCCTCCAGTTCTAGCACAGGTATGTCGTGTCACCCTGCGGCACATGGTAGCGAAAGTGACGGTGGAGTACATCGCTGCTGTGTTCAGCCATCCCGCCGGGCATTGTAGGAAGTGGGTGTGGCTCCACTCGTGTTTTTCAGGAGGGACTGTTTAGAGCACTGTTGTCAAGGGAGAGGATTCCTCAGCACCACTGTCTAAGGGGCTAATGAGCAGTTCTGGGAATCCCAGTCCACACTGTCCTGTTTACAACATCCAGACATCCATGGGAGCTTGTGTGCATGTGATGACCGTGTGTGGCATCGGTAAACACGTGTTTGCTCCCCTGAGGTGTGGCCGTGTACACGTTTAAGTGTGCAGTCCTTGTATGTTGACGTTTTCATGGCGGAGCAGCGAGGAGGGGGGAAAAAATCACAAAAGACCTTGCATTTACGAACGGGGGGGGGCCACAAGGCCTAACTGGGGCTGCCAGAACGCAACTTCAAGGGTCACCCAGGTCACACGGATGGCACCGTGGCCCCAGGGTTCCTCTCTGCCGCACTGCGAGTACCAGACCATCCCAGACCTTCACCTCATAGGCTTGAAAACAGGAATTCGGCTAAAGCTAGCTTCCAGTAAAGCCTGCATTGTGGACCCAGAAGGGGGGGGGGCGGGGGGATGTGGCCATGTAGGATGGGCGGAGAACTGGTTCTTTTGTTTTTGCTGTGCTGCATCATCATGCATGCCATTTCAGGGAAACAGCAGGTCACATGGTGCATACGGTTTCGTAAACCACGACCCGGTCTAAATTGACAGCATGAGGTCCGGCAGGCAAACCTTGACGCCGAGTCCCTGCAGGGCACGACACCACTGATACCAAGTGCAGGTTCACCCGGACTGGAACCTATGGACATTTCCCACCGCTGGTGCCAGTCTGTGGGACCCGCAGCTGGGTCTGTGGCTAAACAGACAAATGGTTCCCTTCGGCTCCACCAAGGCCCCGGCAGCTCAAGTCGGGCCCCATCCTCCTGCAATGCTGATGTCCATGAGCAGCATTCCGGGAAGCGTTCCGTAATTGGCATGCGTAGAAGACGGGTCTGATATGCAGGGACAGGAAGGGCCTGGCAGCAGTTAGACAGGCCTGCTGCCCCCCCCGCCAGACCAGCTCTTACTGGAAGCTCGGCCAGCTGTGAGCCCATTTCAGTCTTGACAGACTCAGCCCAAGAGGGGACCTGCAGCTGGAACGATTCCAGGCTCAGCAAAGCGTATTTACATTTTCCTCTGCATGTCTCTGCGTGCGTGTGTGCGTGCGTGCGTGCGCATGCGTGCAACCAGGAATATCCAAGAGAACTGAAAACCCGAGCCGCTCCTGGTGCAATACCAGCCATTCACTGGAGAGACCTGGATTCCACAGGCATCGGCTTTCATGGCGGGGAGACGCAGTGGGAGGCTTTTGGGACAGAATCCCAGCGAACGTTAGCATCCCATAGAGGGACTGTGCCGGGTGCCAAAACTGGGGGTCAGATCTCCAGTCTCTGGAAGCTGAGACCCGTGTGCATCTGGAACAGGGCCGTCTCTTCTGGGCTGGGCGCTGTGGAGCAACATATTATCTCAGTAAGGATGTGAGGCTTTTACTTGCCCCTGTGTCACCTGCCAAGACCCCTCAGAGCCCCCCCCCAGCCTCTACACGCAAGCACACAGCCTGCAGCTGTATTGTGTACACCCACCACTATCTGAATTACAGCTAGCATGCATACGAGACTTTCAGTCAATGTGTCCCCTATGGTTTATACACATTGTTTCGCGTGTGTGCGTGTGCATTATTCCATGCACTCGTACATACGGCAGCTACTTGCTTGCACGTTGCGCCTAGTAGCAGCTCCGATTATGTCATGTGTTTTTGAAGTTCAGCCATTCCTGGAAATTCTGTTTGATCGCGTCCTTACAGGAAAGGTCACTTTTCACTCATTTTATGGTACTTAACTGACAACGTCCAGAGAAAGCCATCTGCGTCACTTTTAGGAGACTTTTTCAAAGTTTTGGCATTGTGAAAAGTTTTTTTTAAAGAAAAAAAAAATCTAAGCATTTTTCCGTATACATTTACAGGAAACACCATTTAATTGCATACGAATGTAACGAGCTCGCTGCTGGTTGTACTGCATTAGAGCGACATCTTGTGGAAAAAATCCTAAATGCCAAATTCGTCGTAAAAACGCTTTTAGTGTCAGAGCTACTATTTTAAATCATATTAATGCCAATATCGCATTAAGGGCAGTATAATGATTTTTGTAGATAAAAATCTATTGCTTTTTGCAATTTCTGCTGTTGTACTAGAATAGAGTTATTTATATCAATTTATTTGTGAAATCACTCATTTTTATCACTCTAGAACCGATAATCTCGCTTTATTGGCCCTTGTTAGGCCTTTCTGATATATGTGTGGCAATTGTGGTTTTAACCCATAGAATATCGATATTCTCCTCCCATAAAACACTGAACGTTTCTGCAAAGCTGTGCCGTGCTGCCCGGGGCCTGTGTCACCATTGCATGGGTTTTTCTATCCAGCAGTAGTCAGGAGTTACGCAAAACAAAAAAAAGTACATCATTGCCTGTTTTCGTTAGAGAAGTATCTTTTTGTATGGATATACCCTGACGTTGTACATCCACCATAGCCGTAACCAGACTTGGTTCTTCCACAGTGATCACTTTCATTCAGAAACGTGTAAACCCATTTCCTGTCCTTCTCTTCACCATGTCCCATTATCTATGATTCAGCAGTGTTTGAGAGCACCCAGTAAGGCCATCTACCATGGCCCTCAAAGCCTAAACTCCCCAACCGCTAATAGAAGAAGGAGGCTTAAATTTAAATAGCTCGTGATGGGCATCAGAAACTCGAGGTATGGGGAAAGGGGCATCGATGCATAACCAGCGCCATTAAGCAAATGAAAGTGCTGGAGGTGAATTCCCAGCAACTTGACCCACATCTGAGGAGGGCAGCTCACCTTTCATTAAACCAAAGTTAAATTAAAAAGGAGCATACGACTAGCTAGGAAACACAGCTTATGTGTCACGCTACTGGGAAACACATAGCACACAATCACACCTGGCAAGGCAGAAACTGGTTCTTTGAGCAGCTCAACCCTTTTAAGACCCAAAGGGCATATATATAACCAGACAGGCAAGGCAAGGCAAGGCATGGCATGGCAGAGAAGAGCACAGGCACACAGTAACAAGGGGGACGCAGGCACACTAGAACAGGGGAAAGCTCATCCATCCTTAGGCATGGAGTATACATAGATCAGGGTACCCCTACCTCCATAGGCTGGATCACTCTTGGCTACCCACATATAGTAATACGAGCTACTGAAACAAGCAGGCATACCATGGCAGGGCCTAAGCATCCAAGGAAGCTAGAAGCTGCCTCAGAACACTTCACGAGGCAGTATGATCAAGCAGGAGCCACCAGGCATGCTCCCAAATCAAGACTACACCCCCCCCCAACCAACTGAGCAGACACAGGGAAATAGGCTAGGGAAGCAGGCGACCACGTACTTAACGAGGCAACCAGCACCAGGTGCGTAACGAGGCAATTAGCATCACCATAGCAACCAGGTGCAGCACGAGGAAACCAGTCAGCAGGGGGAAGAACCAGGGAAAAGGAGAGAGAGGGTGTGACATTATGTGTCATGTGTAAAAATGAAGGTGAACTTTTTCTTACTAATCATTAATACTTGTATGCTTCGCTGCTGACTGGGTAAGTAATTCATGCTATGGATGTTTGACGTTCATTTTGTTCCATTTTTTTCCTTAGCTTCATCCATCCACCTTCTAACCACTTAGTTCAGTATAGTGGGGGGGCCTGCAGTCTACCCCAGGCAGCAGAGGAAACAACGCTGTTGTACAGCCTGGATGTGATGCCACACACTCATCGTCACGCACAATGGAATATGCAAAGATGCCAGTTACCATGCGTTTGCCTTTTTTCTGTTGCGTTTGTTGAAAATTGTTTTAAAATGTGCTCATTTGTGCCAGTTAAAATTTGACTCTGTGTGATTTGTTTGTTTGAAGGTCATATTGCTTGTGATTCTCTGATTGATTTTAATCATTGTATTCTGACTATTGTGCCTTACTGTAATTGAATAAATCGATCCATAGAAATAGCATGGCTTTAGACTACAGAAGAAAACCTGTTCGACATGCAAGCACCACACACAGAGTGGAAGCGGGATTCAAACCATCAGCTCTGGAGGTCCGAGACAGCAGTGCAAAACCCACCATATCTTGAGCTACCAAAAGCATGGTGGTATCATTCTCCTACCTGTGATGTGGAAGGTTTATAGCGTATCTATGTATAATTTACAGTATTTTAGTTCATCCTGTCAAATAATTCAGGATTAAAGCCAGCTCGGTACACTGCTTGATGTTAGAATCCCATTTTATAATAATATTTTTGTTGCTGTTATTACCCACCTCACCTTTATGCTGTATAAATCAAGCTTACGGCTTCCCTGGCAGTGGTGGTGAAGCAGAAAAATCATCTCGGTGCTTTATTAACGTATAATTTGTCATTGTCACTGCAGGTGGCCTGCCAGATGGCATAATATGTCGGAATGTATTAGTGTGTCTCACCCTGTTGGTTGTATTTGTGTGTGAATGAACACCCGTGAGGAAGTGGACGAGTCTGGCCTCAGCTTAGGTACCAAAGAAGTGGCGGTCAAACTGTGTGTAAGCGTGCTTCCACATGATGACGTGTGGGTCTGGGAAAACGACAAATGTGTGTGTGTCCATGTTTAAACTTCGAACCAATGGGATGAGGTGACCACCTTTGGGATTTGATCTAGGCACCTTTTGTTTGCAGCTCGGTCCCAACATCGTGCATCAGGATGCCCTGAAATAAACAGCCTAAAGACCCCAAATTTTTTGATGGAATAACAGCACACGTGAGGCATAACTCATACGACACACGTCCCATCATGCATAACGGTCCTCTGCATTCAGAGGGTCCACGTAGTTAGTCTGCTGGCTTTAGAGAGCAGTTAAAACCTCCACGTTTGAAGAGCAGCCTCCACCCTCACCAATCCAACGCACTGAGCTGAACAGAAACGTCTATCATATGGTGCAGTATGTAGCTGGTCTCATAGGTGGACGCCATTGTCTCCTGGTTACCATGGTAACACTGAGTTAAACATAGCCCCCTCCACAATCTTCAGAAAGAGCCGGTTCAGAAGCTGCCTGTGGCATGTAAAAAACACAAAAAATTATTATTATTATTATTATTATTATTATTCCCTCTGCTCTGAAACTCTGTCCAGGACAAGCAGTTGGAAGAATGGATCATTATTGCCAGAAATCAGTTGTCAAAACTCTAAAAGCTCTTCCATTTGGACCTGGTGCATTCAGAGCTGCAGCAGACAATACACCCGTCATCCACGAAAACCAAGTATCTTCATCAGAGGAACGTCTGAAACCGGCTGGGCTAACGGCTCCCAATGCGTCACTCGTGCAGTGACAGAGCAGAGAACAACCCACCCATTATCACAATGGATTTTATTGTTTCCTCGTAATGAGGACATATCACAGCCTCTCAGATTTACACGGAACAGCCAATACAGAAACCCGTTCAGTTTGTCCTTTCTCGTCTCATAATACATGCTGTGGCCAGAGAAATGGCACACTTATTATGAAGCTCTGTCAAATTCAGTGTCAACATGCCCAAAGCTGCAGTTTAAAGGGGATAAATACTTAGACCAAAGGAGTTTTTAGCAGTAAAAATCAACCTGTCCAGGATGTAAGGCCAGTGCCCTGTGCTTCCTGGGATGGGCTCCAGGCTCCGCCCACTTCTGTCATATGAAACGGATGGATGGATGGATGGATGGATGGATGGATGGACCAGTCACATGACTTACCTGACATGCTGTCGGTGGCCAACCTTCAAAGGTTAATGGACCTCCTCCACCTCGATGCTTTTTGGTGACTCTTTATCTGAAGTTTTCCTACATCGGATAAGCAGCCCACCGACATCATACATGCTCAAATATACACAACTATCACGATTAAACACGACAGCTAATGAATGCACTGGGATGACCTCGTACAGAGACAGCTTTTCATTTCAGTTACACGTGGAAAATCGCAGTTTGGAACAGCTGTATTAGAACAATACATTTACAGTGGAATCAGTTAGGTTGAATACACGTCATTTTCACAGACTTTTATTTTGACAAATTTAGACATGCCAATTCACATAACTGCATGCAACATGAACATTCAGCACAAAAAGCTTTATTTTCCATAAATAAATATTTATCAAAAGAAAAACCTTTTCAGAGTCTTCCTCCTTTTCAAACAGTTTCTTCGATGCATCTAGTAAAACATCTCTGCCATACAGTGTCACACACAGCCTTCAGAGATCCGAACATGGGTGAGGTCACATTACCCTGCCCAAGCCAAGGTGTTTCCATCTTCCCAAAACAAAATGCCATTTTCCTTTTCGGAGCTTGAAAAGCAGAGATAAAGAGCAGACGTCACCTACATGGCAGCACACGGTATCGTGCCGTTAATTTCTGTTTCAGTTGAAATGCTTTTATTCCAGCATTGGTATGGTGCTGGGACAGCATGCTAGCTTGGGGGGGGGGGGGGGGGCATGAGGCATCTTTTAGCATAGACAAAACCAATGTGCAAATCCAAATAGCAGTGTTCCATGTCTCCTCTAGGTTCTCTTCTAGAGTCCTAGCAAATATCTATGTTCTTGCTAAGCAACCAAATGTATGAGCTGCAATTCAAAACATAAGAGTCCTCAGACCCCTCTCTTAGAATTACAACAACCATGGTCCTATACTCCACAAATTCGTGCATCTCAAATCGCCGGCTGATTTTCCAGAGCTCCAAAGATCACCTGCCTTGCCGTACAAAGCTCCTACAGAACAGCCTTTGTGTGCTTCTCAAAGGCCAATTACCAGCCAAGGTACAACCTTGTCAAATGTCAACTAAGGTACAGGGACACTGATGAAAGGCCTCACTGGAAGCGGGGGAGGGGGACAGGACCTGAGCCCAGAGGGACCTTAGGACCCGATGGTGCCACGGGCTTATTTCCATGGGACGCTCTACATATACTCCAAAAGCTACATCAAGCGATAATGTTTATTACATCTAGATTCATTCCTGCCTGCATAGCAGGCATGAGGCATCTTTACGTTTGTAAAAAGGGGGGGCTGGCTCTACACTCAGGGAGGGTCCGCTGCAGAAAGACCCCAGGCTTCGGCCACATCAGCTCACTGTGGAGTCTCTCTGAGCCACGCCCACCACCTTGAAATCCAGCTGTTCGCCTTCAGCTTCAGAGTCAGACATTGAAGATGTTTTTTCTTTAAATGTCCACAAGCCAACGCGTGACTGTAGGGTTGTTATTTAAGCCACACTAATTTGCAGCCTGTCCTTTGAATCCCGGTGAGATGTGGTCCTCAAGGACCATAGTGGGGGGTGTCATGTTTAAACGGGAGAGGTAACGGTCTGGGATCTTTTAGCATAGTCATGATGACCACCTCCTCCTTCCCCATGGCCTCACCTGAACTATTACACCATGTCACATTGTGAGAAGAGAATGACACACACACACAAAAACCATAGGACCGCTATCCCCAGCCTTCCGCAGGGCCAGATTCTGCCCCGGTGATTCTCACTTTCCCAGACCTTCCTCCTAAGAGCTGGATCCCCACGGAGACGGTCGTTTTACCCAATGAGGTGAGAAATTCTTCACTGGAAAATGACACTGGCACAGAGTGTGAATGCCCAATTATCACCCCCCTGCCCGCACCCTAACACGGACCCACGGCGTTCGGGTGTAGCACAGAACGAGTGACAGCCTGCCTCCGGGGACCACCCACCAGCCCATCTGCAGGACGCCACGAGCTGGTGTGCTTTAATTGCTTCTTTGGTGTAATTCCTCACCACGGAGATTCACCTCACCCAGAGTTTGAGGTGCCAGCCGGGCGCTAATGAAAAGGTATGCTCCGAATCAGCAGGACCGCAGCCTCGGGGCACCAGTGCCGCCAGCTCCTACCTTCGGTGGAATATGGTGTGAAAGTTAAGGCACATATCCCAGCATCCTTTGCAACGTGCCATTGCTATCCATCGACCAGGGGAAAATGAAGGCAGTCCCTCATTTCTTTCACACTGCAGGACTCTACAGGGTCTCGGGCATTATTCTAGACGCATGTGGTCCCATGCTTGTCAGTTCTGAACCGAAACAGTCCTGCTGGAGCTGTTGATGGAATTTCTCACACATTTTCAAATGTTCCTGTTGCTTTTAAGGGCTTTTTTCTTTTTTTTTAAATCCAAGAAGCGCTATTAAGAAGACAAAAACCCAAAAACCATCGTTTTTCTGTTTTTGTCTGGAACCCCGTAATGATGGATAATTCATTAATTGTATCAAGTCATCAAACAATCAACAGGCAGAAACATTAATTGGTACTTATTTCTGTACTGCATTGCGAGTAATATTCTGGCTTGTCTGGCTTCTACCAGAAATCAAGATCGTTGACGCTCTTGCCAGCTAACCAATCTGCAGTTTATCACAGGCATTTATGCTATAATTACAGAGGAGAGTCAGTCATCAGCTGTTGATTAAAAGGTCAAATGAATAAAAAAAAAAGAAATCCTATAAATAAATTGATTTAGTTAAAAGACGGGTAATGTTTTTCTGCCGTGGGATTTTTCAGAATAGAAGTCGGTCCCTGGAAAGAGATTGATCACGTGATCTCCAGTGCCAAAAGACACCACAGCACTGGGCATTTTTTGAAGGACCGGCTGGAATATTCCTCCTAACGATGATCTGGCCTGCATCTCAAGAGTGTCATAAAGCCACAGGTCTTGATTAAACGGCACGAGAGGACCCCACGGTGGATGATCCCAGCACTGCCTCTGTGGTTTTAGAGGATGTTCACAGCACTGGCCGTTTCGAAGATCTTTTCACGCAAAGCAGTGTTCAGGAAAGCTTACTGTCCCTGTGCACAAGGGCCTTCAGTCATAAAGCGTCTTCAGTCCTTCTGCTAATTAACCAATCTTGCCACTCATAAGCGCTCTCTGATTACCATAATCCTGTTAATGACCGCATCTACATCACATTAGCACATCCTGTCACCTTCATTGTTTCACTGTAATCGTCTCAGGTCCCTGTGCAATCTGATAATCTGATACGGCCTCTTTCGTCACTTTATCTTGGGTTAAACCAACATTATCTTCTCACTCCATGCCTTAATAATGTCAACATGCAGTTGTACGGCCCTGTCATCGAAACACTGCTCATTTTCATGCACAGACCTTCGTTGTTCTGTTTACATTCCTTTTATGTGTTCTGTCCTATGGGTCCATTTATGAGTTTTTTTTTTTTTTTTCCCCGCACTTCGCTCTACGAAGCCGTACCGCAGATTAATTGCAGTGGTGGGAAAGCAGGACGAGGTGAGGAGATCTGACAATCCTGGCAGCTTCAGCCGTAACGAAATCAGAAACGCCTGGGCGTATGGGACCACGGGGCACAAGGGGCAGTTTTTACCAGTGTCAGTGGGGTTCACATGAAAACGTTTACCACAGAAACCCACGAGCCGTCAAAATAAATGCTAGAATGTGCAGCCGTGACTGTGCCACTCAGGGTAAAACAGGAAGCGTGACAGCTGGTTAACAGCCAGGGTCCTCAGCTTGGGTGATGACTGCCTCTGCAGCCAGCTAATTCAGTAAGTAGTTCAGTCAGAGTCAGCTCTTTAGTCCATTACAGGGCTATTCAGCACCCCTTCTTGTAGGTGGCAGTATTTGCAAGAACTAATTACTCTAATAAAGGTACCGTCTTTTTCCAAGTTTTCTTTAGGCTAATGACTTTTGTAATTTGCTGATCCGGGAATCCGGGAGGCAAGTCCACAGAAATTGCTGCCGTGTGGGAAGAGAGGCTCCGCCCTACCGGTTTTACCATCCCGCAAAACGAAGGCCACAGTCTCCGCTACCTTCTGGCACCAGCGAGGCAGCAGAATGTACTATCACTGATTAAGCCCATTAGCTTTCCAGAAAAACAACCAAAATAAATCCATCAAAACTGCCAGGTTGGACAGCAATCTTAAAGTATTTAAATCTAATTTCAGGCGACTAATACGATTCTGGAATGGAACGTCACACATTACTTCCTGTTTTAGTCCAATCATCTAAAACGTTAAACAAAGGAGTCGTTCCTCCACAGGTGAGGCTCACAGAACTACAGGAACAAATGGATTAATATCCAAGGAGTGCTTTACATTTTTGTAATCAGTAAGATACGTATAATCATTTTTATGGATGCCAGATCTCGTAACTGTAGGTCTCGGGACTGCGGGAGGTAAAAGGTCCGTGTCTGAAAGCATTCTCAGGATTGTCCTGGTCGCTGACTCAAAACCTGTTAATTAAGCAAAACGATGGGAAGAAAATGCAAAAATCTAGACGACTACGTAAAAAAACTGATGACGATATAGAACGTGTTTGAGTCTAATTGTGAGGCATGATTCAATGCGACGGACAGGTGATACTGTTTCCTCAGGGAGGTATTGGAGGTATCCATGCATTGCCCACCTAATTCTGCTCTCCTTCTTAACATCTTGACAAACGGTGGAGTTTCCGCACCATCCTGGGCTAACAGAGCTTGTGGCAGTGAGTATCGAGATCGTTGATGAGTGAACGTGTTGACACGGGAAGTGCAGAGGTACAGCTTCATGCACGTACAAGGTGATGACCAAAGCTACGAGAAGCAGGCCATGTACACACAAGCGTTCAAGTTCTCCTCTCAAGGTGAGGGCTTAAATATGGGCACAGAGTACTCGTTTAAAGTGGAGGGCGTGGAGGCGTGCGTCACGAGGTGGGTGGGGGCAGAAGAAGATGGCTACTCTGCCCCAGAGATGGCGGGCTGTGGGAGGTAGGAGAGGCAGGATGGGGGCTGGTCGGGCCCCGGGAAGCCCCCCCAGGCCCCTGTGGCATTGGAATTGCGGCGCTGCTGCCAGAAGGTCAGCCTGGCGGCCAGAAGCAGCAGGACGCCTGCCAGCACCTCCAGGCAGAAGGACAGGCAGGCCACGGCCAGCGACCAGCCAAAGGACACGTGCACGTGGGCCAGCAGCTCGGGCTCCAGCTCCCTGCGCAGTTCCGCCAGGGCCTGCTGAGAGTAGCTGACGTAGATGCTCACCCCCGAGAGAGTCAGGAGGCCTGTGGGAACACAGCAACAGGGCAGCCCTGCGGCCTCACTGCTATTCCACACAGCAGCGACATGATATGAGGAAGGAAATCCCACAGTGGGCGTGACTATGCAGCACTGTCAATCACTGCTCAGTCTTACCCAATGGGAGCCATGCCTGAGAAGTACAGGAAACCGGATGGTGATTGACAGCTCACTGTAGCCCCACCCACCATGGGCTTTCATACCTCATTTCCAGTTTCCTGCCTTATATGAAATGTTCTCTTGTTAGGTGTCATTATTGTGCTCACGGGCTTTACCGATCATAATGAAATGTCAGAAATAACTTAATAATGCTCCAGATCATAAAGATGGCAGAGATTTTCTCCGTTTCCTACTTCCTACCAGCTCTGCCCTTTCAGACCCCACCACATGTGCTGTGTAATGAGGGAAGGGGTCTCCACAGCACCATGAGACCTTCAATATACTCTTTCTGGACTGGCCGTCTGACCCACACCATCTCCACGGGGGCACTCGATGAAAGTTCGCTCTATTCTCTGATCTCACGTACAGAGCCAGGCCAACAGGATGGGGTGGGGAGGGCGGTGTTTGAAACACACCAGGACCCCCCTAAGCCCCCCTCCTTTTGGAGTTCAGCAATGAAGTCACTCAGCTGGGTAAAGAAGCCCTACAGGCATGATAAGGCCCCTGACTTAACGCATTTTATAAAAAGTGACGTGTCTGAAATGACACCAATTTATACAAAATGTGTCATGTGGTAGAAAAGCGTTTTTGTCCCATAGCAATTTGGTCTAATACACAACACATAAAAAATAAGGCAAGAGAGAAAGCAATAAGGATATATGAAAGAGTCGGGATACGTGTTCAGTTAACAGGAATTTTAGCATGCACGAAATACAGATACCATCAGAGACCAGATGCGACCGTGTAAATACATTCAGGATAATGAAGCAGAAGGACTGAAAGATGGTTGCATTACAAAGTCGTTATTTTGAGAACCCCCACAGATGCCAATCTGAAACACAACGGCTTCTTCTATGTGTAGAAGGTTACACATTGTGCAGACAATGCTCATCTGGTCCAGGGGGAGAACGGCCAAACTCAGGGCCTGGGGGGTGATGTCCTTATTACCTTTTGATAGCCCAATAATGTTTATATGAAGGGTAGATGACCCCAACCAGATCAAAATTGCCTAAAGAACTCAACCGCTTGATTGGTTTCTAAAGTCCTTCAATAACATCTGTGAAGGCTGTGAGATGGGCTCTGACCTTGGGAGAGAAAAAATCATCCAGTGTGTACTTCACCTGCGGAGGAGGGGGGGGTTGGGGGCTGCCTGCCATTCTCTTAGCTTCCCCTTGACGTTCTGAATACGTGGGCTAAATGCCAAGGCCTGCCGTTGTCAAAGAGGAGGACGGGGCCCAGAGCTGTAATTGCATGACATTTTGGTCCCCTGGGCTATCAAAAAGCTCTGTGCCAGGCCTAAAGAGTAATTCCTTTCACTGATCGCGTGCGGACGCAATGGGAAACATAACAGTTGCCGTGTCGGCATCGAGAGTCGGGCAGATCCAATTATCTGCCCTCAGAAATCTGTGGCCAGATGTTAACCTAAACAGAGCGGACCAAAGCAGGCAGGGCCACCATGAGTCACCTGGGTTACTAAAACGGTTCCCCGGTGTTTCTCTTTCAGCACCAATAAGATCGTAATAAACACTGCAGGAAGGAGGAGGCCACTCTACTCCACCTGTCTGTGTAGATATGTATGTATTTTACATCTGTGCTATTACAGTTCTGTTTGGCAGTTATTTCAATTAGGGCTTCATCTCCAAGCCCCCAACAGCACAGCCAGCCTGGTTCCCCCACTGTGCAGCCAGCATTCCCGGTCCAAGGCAGCTCTCTCATGGGTTCCCCGACCGGCTCGGTTACGGTGGGCCTACGCCTTTCAGCCAGCATCTGAGCTACTGTTCACCTCCTTCCATTTACCGATTTTAACAGTACGGACTTGAAAAACCTGAGGAGGACGAGGACTTTCTCTCGTTTCACGCTAACATGGCCTCACAAGGCATTTCGGTCGGCAGGGATATTGACACTCATGGAAGCCACCGACGATGACTGCAGTGGGTTCTGTTTCTCAAAACCTGACGTTCTGGTGTACGGCTCTGACGTCGTGCGGCCGAGGTGACAACACAGAGTCTCAGGAGCCCGAGTTCTTATGACCTTCTCCCTCCTAATCACTCCTAAGGTCTGGCCGGAGGTCATCGGCGAACGAATCCAACTGGGCTTAAACTCAATCAGTCATTCAAGTGCTGGAACATGAAATCACAACTGAAACTGTAAAAGTGTAATCAGTTCATTCGTTAAGACAAAACTTAAGCTATGGATATGAAATCCCTGAACTGAGTTGCCCATCTGTAATGGAATTCAAATGCTTAATCAAACAACAAGATGCTCGAGTGGATGACTGAGCTCTTCGCCGCTCTCTGTCATGAAGCCGTGATTGAACCCGGGTTTTTCCATTTCATATTTTTTCTTCTGCCGCTGTTAGCTTGCCCAGGGTCTCCAGGTTAAGCTACTACTGAGAAGTTTACTACCATGCTGAGTCCCTGTCAATAAAAGAAAGAATTGATCAAAACAAAAACAGACAGATTTCTGCTAAAGGCAGGGATAGGCAATTTCCCCCTAGGAGTATATGAGATGGTCTGATGATGGAAAAAACGATTAATTTATGAGAAATTATTTCCAGCCTTGGGTGAATGTCAGTTAAGCTATGATGGTCACACTGGAAGAGTATCCATACAATGGTGTCCGCGTATGTGGACCATGTGATTTTTACAACACCGTAGGCTCCTTCCGATTGGCCCTGGGACAGCCATGACCTTGAATGTAATTCTGGGAAACTGACGAATAAATCACGTGATCATTTCCAGATTATTGATGGGTGTTTTGGATGCACTGCTCGCAGCTCAATGTGAGTTAAAGGAACCGGACAGCAAAGCGATGGAGAGGACCCTGCCGCTGAACGTCCCGTCTCTGGATGCCACCTTAAACGCAGGTGCCGACTGGTTTACCTCCAGCTCCGGAATAACACAACGCCTCATAAGCAAAGAAAAGTGATAAGCAAAATCTCTTACCAAAATGGCTGCTGTGCATCACCCTTTGGCCCCTAGGAGTGGGGGTGCTATTTGTTGGAAGCAGGGGTGACGTCTGTCCAAAATAATGCAGTGAGACCCCTGGTAATGTTACTTATGGGTTTGTGTGTACAGTTTGCGTGGGCAGATGCAGGATGCTGAGGAGTAGCACTCTATTGGCACTTTCCTGTTTATGGTACGTGGCCTCCTGCTGGTCTAAAAAAAAAAGACCGTAACTGACAGGCCCCGGCAGAAAAGGCATCAGCGGGGGCTCCATTTCTTTCAGAAACCGCCAGGTTGTTGATGGCAGAAAAGGATCATGGGATATGATGGGGTGCGGCAGTAAATGACGGGCTTCATTTGGAAGATGACGGAACATAGCAAGCCATCAGGCATCTGCAAAGGGGCCGCCAATGTTTAGCTCCTCCTAGGCTAACATGTGGTATAAGTACTCATCAACTTTTAGATAAGGAGGTAAAATTGTTGGTCGTTTCATCTGCAACCAAAACCCTACTCTATACCCGGTGCTGCCCCCCCATAGCTAGAGTTCACGCACGGAGCACAAGATTACCGCAGCCTACGGTAGGCGCCTGTTGATAAAGGTGCAGGAGATGGGTGCCAACCGGAAACCAGGGCAGAGCGTCAGCATGATGTTGAAGCTGTGGGCACTGATGGCACGGCTGAAGCTAAAGATGTGGGTGCAAAGTGCCAGCCAGAGGCTGGTGCAAGTTTTATGTCCTGACATGTGGCATTGGAGACAGTCAGAACCCCAGCCCTTTGGCACTGAAGACAGTCGGACCCCCAGCCCTTTGGCACTGAAGACAGTCGGACCCCCAGCCCTTTGGCACTGAA
>JAACJT020000035.1:1858204-1870752 GCA_009936485.2 Gymnarchus niloticus
GCACAGAGCGTCCCAGCGCCAGGCTGGGGGGCGGGGCGGGCGGCGGGCCCTCAGGGATGAACCACGTCCGAGAAATTAAGATCTGAGGGTGACGTTTCAGTTTGTCTGTCTGATTAAGAAAAGCGCAGAACATCATGACAGAAATGTCTACGGCTCCTGTAATAAAGGTTATCTGACAGCATGGCCATCAGGAGAGTCTAAGATAATTGTGTCGCTTTGGCAAATGACACATCCATCGCATCATGTTTAATAAGCAAGCAGTGATAAGCAGGTTTTCGGGGTATGGAGCTAGTGGGGATATTTTTAAGATCAGTTCCTTGGTTTCTATATGATGCTTCAGCCCTGTTGTAACTCCTCTTTCTCAACAGTCTATATACTTCAAATTGCCCCCACTGTAAAACCCTGAAGACCTACCAGTTTAGTCTCACAAATAACTCTGACGCCGCGCACACAATTAAGCGTCCAAAATCAGCTTTGGATCATACTTGATCTGTGGCTGAACGGCACCGTAACGCCAGCAGTGCCGTGCAAGAAAAGAACCCCACTGCTGAATATGAGATTTCATTTCCAGCAGGTTACCTTCGTATGTTTTCCACAGTCCAGAATGGGAATTCAGCTCTTGTGAATCAGTCTGGTTGGATCTGTTCACCTTTATGATGTACCAGTACTCGCTCCCGATCGCTGCGGCCAGCAGACCGAAGCTCAGCATCCCGGCGATGCCAGCCGAAACAACCGCCGTTCCGAAGCGCCTTTTCATCCTCCAGCCTAGGCGGGTTCACCGACAGCACGGACGCTCCGTCGATTCAGCGCATCGCACAGGTCTGCTCGAACCCTGGATCCACAGCTCTCTTTATGTCTTTCTTGATAAGTTGCAAAGCCGAGCGGCACGGATCAGACCCTCAGCCGGCTGCGTCTTGAGAAGTTGCACTTTATGATTGGTAGCACAATCTGACAGCGGTGGCACGACGGTGAGACCAAAGGGACCCGTCCTGAAGGCACCTCCGACCACACGGCCCCTCGCCCACACTGCGCCGTAGTCGCATAAATTACATGACGCTCCCAGGGGGATAAACTTATATTAAAAAGTTACTATTAATACCAATACGGTTAACCCTCAATGGGCAAAGCGGGGGTGATGTGCAATCACGGCTCAGTCAAAACTGAAGAATAAGCCACGCGTAATCCCAGTTAAACAAAAGGCACCTCCGCTGGTCATGGCATCGAAAAGCTGGATTCACTGGAAAAAAAGTTTAGTTGCAATTTTTCAATTAAGCATCCTCATAGTTACAGAAGCCCAGTGCGCTGCGTGGAGGGTAAAAATGTTACAACTCGGTAAGTGACTGAAGACACATGTGGATAGGAAGAGAACGGATATCAGGTACAGCATGGACTCGCAGACCTTCGGCGAACATCGTCTCATTTCTAAAGGCGGCAATAGACTGGTGTTTAGTTTTCTTTAATGGCTGAATCGCTCTCTAAATCTTTAGTCAGTACTGCCTGTAAGCCAAAATGAGAACCTATAACGCATCGAATAAAATACAGCACCACTCCCCCCACGGATAAGCATTTGAATAGACGCCCTGTCATTAACTTTCTGGCAGATGGGAAGTAATTTTGTTCAATGATGAAGTTTACTAAGCGAAAGACAGCCTCTGAAACGCTTGGGAGCATCGATTCATTGTAAGGGAAGCAGTTATATTTTAGCTTGCTCGTTTAAAAATAATCTTCACTCGGCTACATCTCGACTATAGTGATAACACCTACCTTAGGATTGTTTTTCAGTATCAATCCAGTACATTCTTAAATCGCAACACTTAATGTCAAATCAGCTTTACCCATTTTAAAACAATGTCCTAAAATTCCCTGGAGATTGCCGAAAGGAAGGTGTAGCCTATAGGTGGAAGGTGTAGCCCAGGTGGCACCAAAAGGCATGCCTGCCTTTGTGTGAAGCTGTAAAACATTCAGGAATCGGCAAAGCAACCAGGGAAATTCGTTTGCAAATCAGTGAAAGCGATCTCACGAAGATCCATCACATAACCAATCAAGACAGTGGAGAAAATTCTCGAGCTAAAGATTTAGCACTTTATGGATTCAACAGGCTGTTTTTAAACCCCATGCATTATACACTGTTAAAGGCCATTTCCTTGCTCTGTGTCATAAGGATTCTTATCTTTCAGGTATCATTTTAGACGAATAGGTAATCCTGGTTTTCCAGTACATGCTTTGTGAGATGTAGTCTGTTTCACCCATCATTCTCTTGCTTCCATGAAGTCAACTTTTATGCACGTCACAGTGAAGATGAAAGAATTCCGTTGAGCTTCGGTTACTCCTGGTGGCCGTGTTTAATGAGAAATGGAAAACACCGGAATCATTAACTCCAATGCTGCGAGGCAGAGATATTAGACATCACCGTATTACTGCTGGTGCAATTATGATCATCAACATTAAAAAACAGGAACTTCACCGAAGACCCCTCTCCATCATATACAGACCCAAAACAGGAGTTACAAGGAAAGTTGGAAAAGGCACAGACACCATCCAATCTAACTACATAAGTCAATAACCACATACCGCATTGACAGAAGTCTTTAAAACAGGACCAAAGTTAGCTTAAAACCCTAAATGACTCGCATTTGACATGACTTACTCATAGGTTATCAGCCAATGGTGGTGCCACAAAGATTCCCCCCCCAAAACACATACAAGATGCATTATGTTACTTGGATGACCAGTCCAATTTCTTCTGTGTACCATACATCTGATGAAATGCGCACATATAGAGGTGAGAGCACATGCTTTAGAAGTCTCCAAATCAAACCAGTTTTGATTAGACAAAGTATCTCACTAATGATGCTTTTACAATAATGGGACTACAATTGGTGGGCAGAGACTGCGGTATGTATGGTTTGGAGCCGTGAACACTGACCACCACCCGTTACTAAAGCGGAACAAAAACACTAGGAAATAATGCAATGACTGGCGTTTGACTCCATACATTATAATTATTCTTTATAAAATCTAGCAATTTAGATCTGACAGGGAGTAGACAGAACAGGCTTTTTACTTAAACACTACTCAAACATCTCAAAAGCACAAAGCACTCACTGCGACGAGAACACATTTCACCAACCTGGTTAAAGTGGCAGAAATGTTACATGTACATACACAGGAGCTATAGGCTCTAACCTTAGTCATAAGCATGTTAGTGTGTTTATCAAGCAAGTCAGGAATCCATGCACAAGTAAAAATCAGTCTTTAAGCCATAACACAACCTGGTGTATTTTACCATTTGCGTGATTTAAACTTGGTCAACTGGATGAGAAATTAGTTTAATCATGAACAGAATCCAAAGGGGAGAAACATGCTAAAAGAACCAGTTTTATTGTGAATCACATCATAGTTTCCACATGAAAGCTGGAAGCTCCACCCATCACTCCACTTCTATAGCCGCTTTCATCAAATCAGCTCTTCGGGATTTCGCTGCATCCTCAAATCTCTCAATAACGAGACTGCACCTCTTTTTCTGAAAAGGCAAAGATCCGGCACTAAGGTCTTGTGGGCTACACGGGGAGCAGCAGGTGAGGTGGACCAGTATAGAGCCAACTGTGAAAACTACTTCAGTTTGTTCGCTGTTTCCATTCCTGGCATCACCCTTTAAAGATTTCCATACTACATGCAAGTCAGTAATTTACTGTGAAGCAATTTCAATTTGACAGGATACGAGTACGTTGTTTCTCTACTCTATTGTGCATTCTAAGGGTAAAAAAAAAAAAAATGCAACAGTATGACATTGACGACATTTTAAGGTAACAAAAAAAGGCTTTAAGTCCAGGGTCCTCCACAGAAATTGAGGAACTCCAGCAGAAGTATAATTGAAAGTACAAATCAAACAGCTCCAGTTTATGAATTTTTCACTACTACTTTAGCTTCAAAGCAAGCAGCGCCATTAGCATAAATTCTCAGTATGGCAATTCAAACTTCAGCTCTACTAGGACACAAGCTTTCATACCACTGAGACAGAAAGTGCCCTTTTATGTCGGCAGCTATTTGAGCGCGATGTGTGTCAGCGAGTTACTGGACAAGCGAGTACTTACGATGAGAAACTTTGTCCGTTCCTTCTCCAGTTTGATCATCTCCTCCACCGTCAGGTCCTTGATATCCTTCTTCAAGGCGATGAAATCGCAGGCTGGCGAATGAGCCCTATGCTCTTTCCTGGGATGTGAAGGAACAGGTAGCCTTAACACACAAGGTGGAACCTCAGACCAACACACCAGAACTCCAACATCAGGGTGACCATACGTACATCGTCTTTCAGGGACCTAAAGATGCACCTGGCTGGGATTTCAAAATTGCCGAAAACATCCAGAATTTGGCTTTTGCTTTCTATGGTCACTATTCATTGTGTGCAGGTGTCAGTCTGCCCCATGCCACCAGCCTGCCCCCAGTGTCCTCTATTTTTGAAAGCCTACATATGGCCATCCTAACACTTCAAATGTTCACATAGAGCATCTTAACTGATCATAAAATGACATTATTCTAAGCAATCAGACATTTCTGTAGAAAATAAACTCCAAAAACACTACAAGATCAACTACAGAACTGTCTTTGTTCTGACTTACACATCAGGTTAGCATGAAATCAAGTTCAACTAATAGCATATATCTGAAAGTTAACTAGGAAATTCCCTGAACAGCTGTAATGTGAAATAAATACAAGGCACGCGATCATCGGGCGGGGGGAGGGTGGGAGAAGAACATTGTCTCAAATGACAAACACCATAACTAACATTTAAAAATCAAAATGCAGATTACATGTAGATTTTGTCAAATGTATCTGAGATTTGGCTTCTAATATTGAAATTTTCAATGCATGTGTACAACAAAGCCAGACCACAGACAAAGCCAGACCACAGACAAAGCCAGACCACAGACAAAGCCAGACCACAGACAAAGCCAGACCACAGACACTAAGTGCGGCCAGCGTCCCGTCACACGATAACGGGCTAATCGGCTAGGTTAAAGAGCCCCGCAGAGTCCCGGCGTGCGGGAAGGCCGAGGTGTTCACCGGCCTTACACGGGGTCGTCGTCGGGCTCCCAGCCCTCCAGCTCCTTGTAGCAGAAGAAACACTGCGCCGTGTCGGGGCTGTTCTCCGAAGGCGTGTGGATGAAGCCGGCCCTGGCCATCTGCAGGGGCACCACACACGTACACACGGCGTCAGAGCCGACACCGGCTGCCCGAGGCGGCGGCGGCGGCGACGCGGCCAAGCCGAACCCCGCAGGCCCGCACTCACGTTTTCCGACGTACAAGCACAGCCGTCCTCGAAGGGCCACCCCGAAAAGCTCTTCAGCCTGTTCTCGTAGAAGTACATTTTAGTTTCCTCGCAGTCGAGTGGATTCATGTTAGCAAACCGCCGTCCCGCCGAACACCGCGTACCGAACGACCCAGCGCGACGTCGACAGCCGGCTATCAGTCAGGGCTGGTCGCCGGACGCCAGGTTTAAAACTTTTCCGCGAGCGCTCCCATTGGCGGGAGTCTGGCGGCGCACGGCATTGTGGGAATCATAGTTTTATTTCATGCCGGGCTGTGATTGGCCGCAGCCCGGTGCGCGCGGCACATTGAAGGAAGCACATCTGGACGTGCTGCCACTGGCTGGTTCCTCGTGCATTATCGCTGTGTTTCACTAGTAATACCGTATTATTATTATTATTATTATTATTATTATTAGCTTTCTGTCACCGCCAGTCGAATTTCATGTATAGTTTACCACCGAATGTACTGAATTGTTAGTGGAAAGCATTCTCTTAAACGTGGTGAGCTGTTAAGCAAGCCGACGTGAATCGGGACCATCAGGCGTGCTCCCTCTCCAGCAGCCTCCCGGCCCATGCCGCTCTGATGGAGGGGTTCGGCTGTTCCGTCCGGTCGCTGGCTGCGCTCGAGCGTCCTCGCGGGCCGGCGACGCTGCTGTGGGCCGGGAGCCGCCTGTTGCTAGGCAACGGCAGCAACCTGCTGCTCCTCTGTGCTGTGGGACGGCCAGTGAAGGCAAGTATTTGGGGAGGTCGGCACAAGGCTGCTATTGCATAATAAAGTTAAACTTAGAATCTGCAACTTAATTAGCTATAAAATAAGTAGTAGTTAGATTCCGCCTTCATTTAGATGTCTAGCTATCCTCCGGCTAGAGCCTTTGACTATCAGCCTTGATCCCTGGAAGGAAGCAGACCCTGACAGATATCATTATTGTGCTATAAGAAAAGATCTATTCAAAAAGCCACGCTCGTTTTAAAACGGACATTTCACATTTTGAAAAGGTTGTGCCACTCTGCCTAATTCAATTCGTTGTACCACTGGCAATGTTAAAACGGAAAATAAATAAATGTTGTGATTTTTTTAAGAATCATGAAGTAACAAATGTAATAACAAGCTTGCTGGCATCACAATATTACAACATAGAGGCTAATTATGACTCAATGGTGGTAATTACCAGGGATCAGTGCTTTTGTGTTCAGCTGTTCTGTTGGAATTGTAAGTTATTGTGTGTGTTGTCGGAGGGACTGTGTGTCTTTCCTGCTTTTCCACTTTATATGTCTGTTCGCCCGTCTCTCTCCCCGCAGGCAGTCCACACGTTTCCCGCTCCTGTCGTGCACCTGACGCAGAGTCCTAACGAGCAAGGCCTTTACGCTCTCTGCCAGCACGACGGGATACATTTCCTGCCTTTTCCCCAGCTTTTTGGGTACTGTGGGAAATTCAGATCCACGCATAAAAGTTTTTAATGATGAAAACTTCAGAAACTGAGTCAGATTCGGCCTTTCCTCCCACCGCAGGACTTCCTCGTGTCCCTCCTTTGAGGACAGCGGTTCCGGGGGAGGTGCCCCTGCTTCCAAAGTTATCGCGGACCCTGATGTCCACACCTTTGCAGTGGCTGACGGTATCCTGGTGACGGTGGGGCTGAAGGACGGTACCTGGAATTTTACTTTCTATGAGATTCCAGAGCCGCCTGTTGCACGACACCGAAAGCTTGCAGAGCGCCACATCTTCACTACCACCATGGCCGGTGGCACCGTGGGATTGGGGAGCGGCTGGGGGTGTGAGCGCCCAGTACTGTGTTGCGTGTATGCAAGGTGCAGTGTGACATCCAAGCCACCAGAGGGCAATGACTTCCACATCCTGGACTCGGCTCTTTTCAGCCTTCTTTTTGGCGTCGATGCCTCACTGATCTCTTCACCCGTGTTTGTCTGCGGCCTGCCTGATGGGAGACTTTGTAGTTTGCCTGCCCTGCAGCAGCCCAACGATATGGGACCCACGGTGAAGGTGCTCCACAGCCTAGAGGAGCCCGTGGTATTTCTGGGGACCTTCGTGGCCGATCACGGCTCTGGTGCCTTGGTGGTGGTCGGCCGCTTTGGGAAGGTCTTGATGGTGTTGGCTGAGCAGAAGGAAGGGGGTAGAGTGCTGGTGTTTAGGGAGCGCAGTTTAGCTGGCCCTGTGGTGACAGCAAACCTCGGCGGCACACGGCTGTACTACAGCACTCTCTCGGACCTCCTGGCCCTGCCACTGGGGACCACAGAGCAGCAGCCGGCCACAAGTTCAGACCCACCACCCTCCTCTCATAACCCGGTCAGCCTGAACGTCTGCAGTGTCATAGCACTGGCCAAACCAATAACGGCCTCTACAGGTACCAACCAGGAGCAGACACGTGTGTTACTGAGAACCTCGGTTTGTTCAGATGGCAGCTGTAGCATCTTCGGTTTCTATGAAAGCCTTTGCCAACTTGAATCGCAATAATAATAATTTTTAATTTGCTTTTAGAGCTGAGTAAAAATTCTCCCCTTGAAAGCTGTGCTGCACACTTGTGTCCCTGTTATTGTGTATGAAAATACATGCAGTTCCCAAGATAAATGGGTATTACAGGGTAATAGATATTTTTACTGCACAGTTGAATGATAGTTGTAATACCGATGTCAGGCAGACCTGTTTGTCGAGGCATAGTGTTTCTGAGTCCTGCTGTTAGCTATCCTGTGTCAGACGGCGTGATTATAGCCACGTTACAACAAAGCATGCCTCCCGTGAGGAAGGTTTGGTGACTACCCACGCCGATTTACGGCACGTGTCTCTGCCAGGTGCTGTGGAGATCACAGCCATGTCTGACAGGGGGAGGCTCTTGAAGATAGCCCTCCTCCGGGGGCCAGAGGGATGTCGCAGACCGAGACTGTCTGCCGCTCAGGCTGGCCAAAAAGTGAAGGACCTCCTCTCCGGCATCGGGAATATCGCAGACAGGTAGGTGTGATTCCTGGACTGGGTGCCCTCACTGGTCACTATGAGGGTAAATCTGGGGAATGTGACCACCGAGTGCCTGGGATTCTCCGTTCATTAATAACAGCCTTACGTCACCATTTCTGCTTTATACTGTGATCGTGTTGTGTCATGCCATATGTCATGACACTTTATACAAGCATCTTCCAAACAAGTAAATAATGTTATATCTTTTTACACAGAGCATCCTCATTCAAAAGCAGAATCCAAGAGAGGAACCTAGCGCTCAAAAAGCTTAACAATGTGTTTAACATTTGCTGCCTGCTGCTACCCACGCAGAATGGGAATGAGGGGCGTCTTGCCTCCAAGCCACAAATCAGCATTTGCCTTACAACCAAGTGGGTTGACTTATTGCAGCAGGAGTCCTTGACCCTCAGCTGCATACTGGAAAATTCCAGCAGTTATGTTCTGGAATGTGGTTGGACTTTGTGCGTACAGGTGGCACCTTCATACAGTTCCATGACCTCAGAGAACACATCCACCAAAACTTACTGTTTCCCTATTGAAGAACTGGCTCCCGGTAAAACCCTGGACGTGACGTTGCCCTTGGCACCCAGGAACGAGTTACTACTTCCTGTGAAAGTCTGCTCTTCACTTGTTTACTCTTTGCAAAGCTTGCTGGGATCAATCAAACTCAAGCACGTTGTCCACCGAGGGACCCCGTTGTTGGATCTGGTCTCAGATTCTGGGCTGGTTAGCCTGGATCTTAATGCTCTGACTGTCGACTTGCTGGACTGCCTGCGCATCGAGGCCCCAGGGACTAAAACAAATAACCACAGTCCTGATCTGAGCTCCTCAGCAGACTTCATCCAGGCTTTCCTGCAGGCCCGGAGATGGACCCATAGCACCAGTGGGCCTAACATCGGGCCCCTGGGGGGAGGCCCCTTTCGGGCATCTCTTAGGGTGTCACCCGAGCTGCTGAAGAACACGCTAGCAGGCTCTACATTTGGCAGTCCGTCCCTCTGTGACTCTCTGCTGGCCTGGTTAGTGTCAGGCTGCCCTGGCCGGCAGTCCAGAGGAGATCTGAGTTGTCCTGTGGTGTGTGCCCGCTGCCCTCAAGGAGACACACTGAGGCTTATGGCCAAAGAGGTGCGTGTGTCCAGTCTATGCTCACCTGTGAGTTCCTCAGCATTTCTACTAGCAGAAACTGCTCATCTCTGTAGGTTGAATGTTAACCGGTCTTCCACGCATAACCTAGATGACGGTTGGGGAGTTGGGTTCAGACGGGCCGGTTCAGGTCGTGGAGGTCCAGTTGGAGAGCTCCTCAGTGGCCACGCTCTGCGGGCTGCACCATGCCGTTCTTTGGCGCATCCAGGTACGGCAGGGAAGTCTGTCGCTGGGTCACACACAATGATTGGCTGTGGGGTGTGACAGCATGGATACTCTGATTAATCTGATTGGGTGGTCCTATGGCTTGAAATTTGAAGTTAACTTGTTTTGCAGTGCATTTGTTAAGACGACCCAGGTTTTACAGGACAAGAGCTGGGTATGTGGGATTTTAACTTAACCAACAATGTGCCCTCCATCATGTTTCGATCACAGACTTTGGCGAGGGAGGCTGCCAAGGAGACGGGGGGTCAGCCACAGTTGCAAGGGCAGAACTTGCAAAGTGCTCTGGAGCGTGCCGAGGTGAACCTAACCGCCGGGATTTTCCGCCTGAGCAACGCCGCTGTACCCCCTCCCTCTGTCGGAATTCCTCGACGTCGCGCTATTTTCACGACGGTGGCTAAGGGTCCACTTCTGTCACACAGGCACTCTTGCAGGAGATCCGGGGAGCACGTGGACAGGCGGCTTTGGGTACGGAGATGGTGCCGCGGACAGCGGAGAGCCTGCTTCGCGTGTACGGGCAACTGAGAGACCAGTCCCTCCTGATCCTCTGAGGCTGAATGCGGTTGCAGTTCTGGACCGTGGATTGGCCCGTGATACCTACAGTCTCCCTGTCATGTTCATGTTATGTCAAGGAGTAACAGTCAAAGAAGTAAATGGAAAGTTTTAATGCAAGGAGAATCAACTGGGGTAAAGCAGAATTGTGTTCTGTAGAACGTCGAGTTCCCAACACTGCCATTTATTCAAAGCAAAATAAAATGGCAGTTATCTACATTTAGAACGCTGATTCTTGTGCTAAAATGTTACTCCTGCCACTTAATGCATTTGTTTAGTTATTTATTGGAAGATAAATGCAGCATAGCACAGAAATAGTTTTAATTTGTCATTGCAGTTGAAAATCAGATATTGGCTTTAGCTGCTATATGGAACGTCACGGCGCTTGGAACGTCACGGTCTGTTGTGAGCAGTGTAATTTGGTGTGAGGTGACAGTTAACTTTCACTCAGTCATAACTGTTTGTTTCATATAGACTGGGTATTGTCATGTATGTTTGATTATCTTAATTACTTTACTTTATTAGCCAAGCTAGCCTTGGTCCCAATTAGACTGGATGGTCTTAAAGGGCTGAATGTTATCAAGCTATAATAATAAATAATTAGGACCTAAAACGTTTGTGTGGTGTAATCTTAAAACAATTTTCCTTCAGTCAAATGCGTCTTGAATCACCCCTTCATCATTATCCCTCTTGGCCTGGCTAATCCAAGGCTTTCACGTGAAATTTCACTCTGGAGCTGGTCATCACAGAGGAAGTAGGGGATAACGAGGATGAATGGTGCGGAGTGGACGCTCATGAGGAAGTCAAGCGTCGTTTAAGACAGGATTTCATTTGCCTTAACCTGTGGAGTCATCCAGATGATCCTGAGACGGACATCCGCAAACCCATCCACACCCAGCCGATGGCGCTGTGTAGGCTGCCAGTTCTGTTGTTTTTCTGCCGATTCTTCTGTTAGTGTGTGATACCTGTAGTGCCAGCAGGTGGCAGCCTCCATTCGTTAGCCACCAGTACAGGATAATACAGCATACACCTCACCCTGGGGGGGGATGGGGTGAGGTGGGAATGAGGTAACCATTCTCCCATTCATGCCAAAGCTTGTGCCATTGTTTATTCGGTGTTATTTAGTTGTTTCTTTTTTATGTTTGTCAGTCTTTTGTATAGTTTCATTTTTCTGTGTGTGGGTGTGTGTGGGTGTAATATGTACACAGAGCTATAAAACATGGAATTTTGCATGCCTGTGAATGTGTGTGCCTGCTGGGTAAGATGTTCCTAGTTTAATCACAAGTAATTGGCGGTTACTGTGGCAACCAGACATGCAGTTTGATCACAGCTGGATGCCATGCTTATCCTTTAATTAGATGGGACTTTTTTACATTTGACAATAATGACTGATTGTGAACAGGCACCTGGTTTCCAACAATCCTTCTGACTCCTCCTTTCTAGGGAATTTGTGTGTTTCCTCAAGGCAACTTCCACTTAGCTTTATCCTAAACAGTGCTTATGACATCGTTAAACCGGAACTGCTATCTTAATGTAGTACGTATTCCTACCTGATTACTTGGGATCTGCAGATCTAGTGAATTGTGTTAGTCCACACAGCAGATTTTTATGTAGTTGTACTCCATCGGTGTGCAGTTTGTCTCTTTCCCTCTAGAGGGTGTTAGAGATACACGTTAGATTTTTGCCCACGCACGAATACTGAGCGGTGGCTCGTGTGAGGTCGTGAGGAGCAGAGGCACAGATGAAGGTGCTTTTTCACCCCTACAGCTGCCTCATGGCCTTCCAGTGAGAAGACAAGCAGCTCTAACAGGTAGTTAAAGATCAAGGTGTGTCACCATGATCCTGAAGGAGTGACAGCCTTTGGTCAGTCAGATCTCAGGGTTTTAAGCTGATCGGCTCTTTGAGTGTCCTCCCATCTTCACTTCCAGGAAAACTTACGAATCTCTTCTTGTTCCCCTGCTGAAGCCGATTTGACTTATTTACACTTTTAGGAACCAGTCCCTCATTGTTTTGTTCTCAGAATACTCTGCCATGCCATTTCATCTCACCGGCATGATGTTGGAAATTACAGATGCTTCAGTCATTTTGGTCTAAACTATTAGTATGGACATTTACATGCACTGACCTTACAGTTCATATAACTGGGAATTAAATGGCTCCATTGAAGATGAAGTCTACGTGCAAGGACATTTCTGGGTTATGAGTTAGGAGTGCTCTCAGTACACTATTGTTTTTGTCCCTACAAGTTAGTATGAGTATTCTGTGTGAAGATGACTCTGGTCTAGCCTTTTGTTGTTGTTGTTTAGTCACGCAGTCGTGTCCGACTCTTCGCGACTCCATGGACCACAGCACGCCAGGCCACC
>JAACJT020000035.1:1873727-1894985 GCA_009936485.2 Gymnarchus niloticus
TGTGTGCCCAAAATATTTGAGCTTCATCTTCATTATTTGTCCTTCTAATGAACAGTCAGGATTGATTTCTTTTAATAGCCTAGTCCCCTCATTAGCTGGACTGTTTTCCACAGCAGCTGTGGGTTTCCCAAGTGCCACAGGTCTTCCGTAAGGTCAGTGTGTTGTGACTGGAGTATTCTGTGGTTTCAGTGTGAATGTTTATTGCCATAGTACGGACAACATGCTTTTTCATTTTTGGCCTATACTCGTATTTCTTGTGTTTATATGACTGAATTCTCCTGTAATGTTTTCAAAGTGAATTAAACGTACTGATTTAAACAGCTGAATGTCGTTTTTGTGTAGCCTTCCTTACCCTGCCGTGTTGGCCTATCACGTCACAGCCCATCCTGCCACACTATAAATGCATTTATTTTAATATTCTATACGTAGCACACATTTCCAGTATACTGGGCATTTCACATAGGTTCCATGACCCCATGAAAATGCAAAATATAATGCTGGAACTGTAATGAATGCACAAAGGTAAGTGAAATTTCATTCTCCAGTAGGTGTCAGTCTTTCCACCCTTAACACATTCCACTATTCATATTTTAAGACAGACCAAGATTCCTTTCCTGAACAAGATCTACCTGTTCCTAATGTGAAAAGCAGCCCAATCAAGCAATTAGCAGCATGCTTTTTATTATCATATAGATTAACACAGAAGATTCAAATAGCGATATTAGACAATTTGAGAAGTACTGAAATGGCATTTATTTTCATCCTATCCAGTTTGTTCCCCAGCCTTTTGCCTTAACCCAAATGACACTGACCAGGATTATCAGTTAGAAGACAAATGGATGGGTAAGATGGAATTTACACTTGGAGTAATGTATTCATCCAACAATGGTGTATGACCTAAGGCTGGTAGTTTGACTCTCTGTCATCGGGTCCTTATTTCATAGCCACGAGGGACTACCTTGGCGTATGAAATGTCAAGGAAATTAAACGAGTTAAAGTTCAAGGGTGAGAGCCCAGTTAGGTATATATGGACTAAACCACCGTGACCTGAGCATCAACGTTCCTTATACTATAAAGGTGATTGGTGAAGACTCATCAGTAGGAGAACCATGGCAATGTTTGTTTCTCCTCCCTTCACATAGCCTGCTACTCTTTAAATGGTATTAACTAGTGGGCCAAATTCACCTGAGGGCGACTGTAATGGTATAATAATCATTGACTTAAAGGAACTGAGTCTTGGTAATTGTTAGCCAACAGATTGTGTATGTCATGTACATGCCAACTGTCCGAAAAGATCTTGACTCACAAATAATCTACCTGCCTGCAGTGTGATTATGTTTATTGCAGTTATTTTGTTCTAGAACAATTTTAGACCATTCCTAAAGAGAAAGATGCCTATCACTGTAACTAAATCTTGTTAATAAAGTTAATAGATTGACAGCCCTACCAGTAAAATTGCTGGCTTTGATATCTCAGGTAACAAAGCTATCTGCTGGGGGTTTGTTTAAGGGTTTGATTTCCCCAGGAAACCTGATAGCCTTTCTCAGTGATCACATCCATTGAAATGCTGCTTACTACTGATGCTTAAAGACCATTGTAAGCTCATTAATGCAACACTGACTGTAAGCTCTGACTGTAAACTGTCTGATAGTACTAGTAATGAGACAAACGAGTCTTCCAAACCTGTGGTGGGTGGGAGTATACCAAACTAACAATCAATGCTGTCCTGTACTCCCACCCACCCTGGATATTGAAGCCTCATTTAGTGCCAGGATTGCTTGGTTAGTTCAGGGTACTCCCACACACGCTAGATTTGAAGCATCATTTCTCTAATCACTAGATAGTAGAGCTAGGAACTAGGAACTTGGAAGACGTCATCTTGGAGGTGTCCCCTCGAGCATTGCGGTGGACTGCCCATCACCTCATCTAGGCATTTTAAATGATTTCAAACAGTAGGTGTTTTGAGATGTTTTGGTGGTATGGAGTGATCTTTATTCCAGTTGGTACACTATACCTCCATAAAGATGTCACTGACTGCTTCCAGTTAGCTGCTGAAAGCTGCGTTTATCACCTAATCATTCCGTAATTGGAAAAAAGGGAGAACCGTTTTTTTAAACGGGGGTTTTCTTTGTGTAGAAGTTGACTTGAAGCTGTAAAGATGTATGTGGGTAAAGCATAATAAAAATGTCCTTTTTCCATAAAGCCCTTTTTCAGATTGTCTGAAGTAAAAAAAAAAAAAAAAGTCAGGAAACCAAACGTAACCGTGACGAAGATGTTTGGACGTGCTTTGTTTGGAATTGCCAAAACTTCACTTTAAAGCTTTCCTAAGAATCTGTCAGTGAAAGTCAAAAGCCTGGCCTGTGACCTGACACCTGTGAGAGTAAAACTGAACCTTTAACCTTGATATCGTGATCAATAACTGTGATCAAAAATATATAAATTTATATACACAGACAAATCGAGTTGTGCTGCCTTCTCAAACTCATTTCTCCTCCCTGTCTTTTGCACGAGCCAGCGACTGGCACTTGCTGTAGTGTCCAAGAGTGGTCAGTACTCCCAGAGGGACGAGAGGTCTGCAGTGTCACCGTCACCTTTCAGTGTGCCACCCTGGTCCCCACGCAGGTACTTGCCATTCTTTCCTTTAAAAGCCACTCGCCCGTGCTCGAGGAACTCCAGGAAGAAGTCCTCAGGGGTGTCCCCATCCGAGCACACCAGGCCACTGTTGGAGACATACCAGAACCTCCCGCTGGCACCTAGGGGAGAGGAAAGACCACTCGCTGGTTGTTAACCAGTCCGGAGATAGCAGGGAGTTTTTTTGCTATTACATGCCCAAGAACACATCTTTCAGCTGAGTGACACATTGCTGTCAAAGGCCTAATTCAATGGGTTCAACGCCAACAGAAAGTACCGGTACTTTGAAACTAATGGCATAAATGTAGCTATCCATTTTGACCTGCATGAAACAAAGGTGGCGCAATAATGGCACAAGAGCAGGAAATGTTAACCGTCAGCCTCAGACTAGATCTTCGGTGCAATTTTACAGAGGGACATCTAGATCCGTTCTCTGGAATACCTGTAAGCGTGCGGCGTGGCCAGCAGTCCAGCTCGGTCTGCTTAACTGAACGCTAACTGGTTTGCTCAATACAATGTACATTTTCGAGCCGCTCAAAGGACAGGTACAATGTTGAATTCTCTACCAGCTGTACGTTAAGTCTGTTCACATTTTCTGCATGCTCGGGACATTGAGAGCTATGTGCACAAAACTGATTAGCTATATTTCGTACAGTACAAGCTGTCATCCATTCTGTGTGAGATTCCTGCATATCCAAATAACTATATTTTATGTCGTAAGTGCTGTCCTATTTTTGAATGCGCTTCCCTTTTTGCTTACTCAAACTTTGCAGTCTGTAACTGTCTTTCTGAATCTGTAAGGCTACTAATTTAATTGCTGTACTGGTTTTGTAATGTCAGGATATTTGTTTTTGCACTGGTCTATTACTTCGTGTGTATAAGTGAGGCTAATGATCGATGGCTTGGTTGTGGCCAGGGAGGCTCCTGCCCAACTAGATTACACCCTTCATTTGCTGACCAGTCACTTATGTGTGAGCTGCTCCTTCGCAACAGATCCTTGCTTTTCTGTGATCCATTCCACCGTTCTTATGAAACGGTGAGAAGTTTGCTCCCTTTGACCAATCACCCTGGAAGGACTTTGTCTCTCAGGGTCACCGCACTGGCAGGACTAAAAGTTGGGGTTTTATTGTGGCAGCTTCTCGGGCGAAGTTTCCAAAGCCTCCACCTTTAATGTGATAGGCGCCATCGCTGAAGTGCAAACTGAAGGTGTCGTAGGTGGAGCGGCTGGCGTCAAGCATGTTGGAGCTCTTGTGGTGGCACACAAAGCCGTTCTCCCCACGCAGGATCAGGATGGGCCGGTTGATGAGCTTCAACAAGAACTGCTCGTCCTCCCCTGAAGAAGGAAGGAAGGTAAAACTGAGGACTGTAAGCATCCCAGCTAGTAGTTCATTGTATGTTTATCTGTTATCTGTGTACATTTCCAGACACTGAGAAATGGCAGAGGGTAAACATGATGTTGAAGGTTGACTGGTCCTATAGTGTACTCCACAGAAAATTCCTGATCCTGGGGGAACATCGAGATTTTTCACTTCAGCTCAGAACTGAACTACCTTATTAAACCAATCACTGCCTTGATTCTTCGGCTTTAACGCCCGGAGGGTGGGGCCCCATGCTGGATTGTGGCCCTCGAAGACTAAAGCCCCATTCCAAATGCCTTGGACTGAACCCTAGGTGTACTGCCACTAGGTCGAGACTGCGTGCCCTCCAGCTACAGCAGGCACCGCTCGCCATGTAATTCCATGGGTACGATTCACACAGATGTGTTTAAGTCTTTAAGCTCTGGAGGCCAATAGCCCTGAATCCCATTTGGCTAAGCAGTAGCAACGTTCAGTTTAAGGGGTCAAATCTTCCGATGGATTCATCAAGCCCACTTCAAGTGATTTATCTGAACATATCAAGCAGAAATGAACAGCTACAGTAGATGTGTATGCGGTAGCTCTTTGGGCTAAGTGAGAAGGACAACACAAGGCCATCAGGCGTCAGAGGGCTTCTGGGCTCACCCACGGCCTCGCTGACAGCAGCTAACTGCCCGTTCTTCTTCGTGCAGACGTACTTTCCGTTTCGGGCTCGCAGAGCCACCCTACGGCCCAGCCACTCGATCTCGAACATGGTGTTGGGGGCCCTGTGGTCAGGAAGGGTTTCCAGAAGAACAGGGGCAGATAGAGTGCTGATTAAGGTAGGCGCTCAGTATGGATGTCAAAAGCCTGGAGAAAGGCATGCTGGGAAATGATTAAGTGGGTCTTTAACTGTAAACCATAGGCTTTTGACATGATGGACTCTGTCTAAATCACTTTCACACTTACGTCAAACATATGCATTCTCATACATATAACATGTATGTGAAGCTGCTTTTATGTAACGAATGAATGTGTGCTTTTATACATTTTTACTTGTTCCTGCTCTGCAAAAATTTTACGTTCTGAGATTTTTTTCTCTTTTCTGGTTTAACCCCATGACTCTGGCCAAGGAGATTCCCCTCATAATGCTCAGCTACTTCTGAGTAATTCATGCTGAGAGGTGGGGAAAAACGGATGGGACAGGGATAGAGGAGGAGCAGAGGGGAGGATTCCGAGGGCTTCCCTACAATTCTGTAGCTGTGCACTGAATGCCTCCGTGAGAGACCAGGCTCCAGTAGTTGCCCCCTTTAGCCCGCAACATGCACTTGCGGCTCTCTCTGTCGATCTCCATCTGGAAGGTCTCCATGTCCGTCTCCTCATCTTGATTGGCTGAGATGCTCACCCCTTTGTAGGAAACAAGAAGAGACTGATGCCACTGGCAGCTTCACCCCAAGCTCACATTCTTCACATTTTTATATATAGTCTATGGTATGTAAGGCCCCCATTGAGTGGAGCTGTCAAAAGGTATCAGTCCATGTGAGGTCAGCCTGGCTTCACATGTACATTGTATGTACAGCATATGTCTGCTTTTTTCTTCTTATGTACAGAACGTGTTCCCTGTGCCCCCGTTAAGCTGCTCTGTATGAATCACCTGCAGTGAGATCATCTCTCCTGACAGTCCCAGCTTACGACATTCTGCTTTAGGCACCTCAATTTTATTACTTACTTGCCCGGCTGACAAAATCTGCCAGACTGCTGTTTTCTCGCCACAGTGTTTCATATATATACGTATATTACTTGTGCTTTAGCCCGTCCAAGGTGACCCCCCCGCCTCTCGTCTGTGACTCCAGGTCCTCGATTAGTGGTTTTCGAAGAGGTTACTGGTTCTGGTTGCTAAGCACTCTAGACATTCTTCTGCTACTCATGACATCACGCAAAAGAGGAGAACGGATTCTTCAGGTGTCACGTGAGTCGCTTCAAGCAATGCAGTTCTTAACATTTCAGACGCTAACGGATGCGGTAAGGAAATAAGATTAAATTTAAGATTCCCCTGTGATGGTTGTACAGGGCAGGAGTTCCCAGGCAACAGAGACACGTAAAAAGAAAAATTCAGATTTAACAAGTGCTTTTGTGATGGAGTTTGTTCTGAAATTTGGGAGAAGATCAGTGTATACGGCATCATAATCTGATAACTTGGCAGCGCTCGCTATGAAAAACACATTTTGGAATTCTCTGCATCCACACCATTGTAATTGCGTTACTAAATCAAGTGATGGGATTTTGGATGAACGCGTTTTAATCAGAGCTCAATCTGCAGCACATTTTCAGGACGCGCGGACATTGGTCTGTTGACAAATGAACTTCAGCGGGGGGTAAAGAACGACTTAGCATACATTAACTGATTAGCCCTCGCTGGGTCCCAATATTCAAATGAATTCATCTTCAAGTGAGGCCTCTGCCTTCTCCAGTGAGGCAGGCCCTAATGAATTAGCAAGCCCATGCGGCTCATGAATGATTCAGATGCGACTCTGGCTTGATTAAAAGTCAGGGTGGACCCCGCACAGCAGGGCGGGACCTCCCCAGAGTGAGCGCCACATCGTGCTCAGCACCCGACCCTCGTAAGCCCTTGGAGTGATGGGGAGGGCCACGTGTGAGCCCTGGGTGGCCCGCAATCCTCAGAGATAATCCTGAGACCTTTCCTCAAGTGCCAACTGTTGAGGGGGATGAGTGCGGTGACTTCCCTTTACGGGCCTCGGATTGAACTTCCATCCTTAACACAGGTGTCATCCAATCAGTTTGTCGTCAGGGACAGGCGCTCGCTTTCTGGCAGTGATTCGTGCCTTTTCCCCACCCTTTGTGCCCTTGCACACTTTAAAGGAAAGAGCAAGGTGAAGTTAACGGACATGCAAAATGGCCGACACAAACAAAAACCATTGGAGCAGATTGTGTCAGCCAATGTCTGAAATTAGACACCGCAAAAATATCTCTCCGTTCTTTTCCTAATCCTTTTTACCGCACAAATCCTGCCCGCGGCCCCCTCCCCCATCAGCTGACCGTCTGTAATTCCCTGCCAGTACAGGTACCACTAAGCAGCTTTCCATCCATGAGCTGCTGTGGCTGCCCAGAGCCCAGGCCTGGAGAACCCAGAACAAAGCAAGTTTGCTTCAAAGCCAGCAGCATCGTCCCTGCTGGGCACCAGGGCCAGACCATGTGAGGCTGACATGGGGGTGGGGGGTGATGGAGGTTCTTACAGGCGGGCGACACTCCGTGTGGCGGTCAGCTTGTGGGGCTTTCTGCCAGCCTCATCACCCCCCTCATCAAAAACCGCGTGACACGCCATGTGGCCATCGGGCGTGTCTAATTCCCGACCCCCTGGACCAACCCGCCCCAGTCCTCACTGTCCACGTTACTCTCCTAAGGCCAGTCACTTGTTTGTTATAATCTGATGTTTATGCCGATGCCCATACGCAGAGCCACATTGCAGGTGAAGCTGTCTGGGGTGCGGTTGGTTAGCACTCGAACGGCTGAGCGCTAAGGTGGCAGCTAAGCTGATCCTGGTGGGCCCGTAGGTGCTGTTGGTGGACTAGTACGACGCACTCTTTTCCTCTGCAATAGAGCACACAAAAAGCCCTCTTCAGCAAAGGAAACTCTACACTGCCAAGAGATCTGACATTTGGATAAGCCACGGTCTTAAATGGCTGAGCTCCTTACAGATCCTGCAGCACGTATCAATCGAGTTTTGCTGTTATCCTAGGAAAATCCTCAGGGTGCTGTACGTTCTTGTGAAAAATGACCAGTCATGTATATGGCGTCTGGTATTGTCTGTATCATTATAAGTAGTAGTTGTATTTAGGAAATTCTGCAGGGCTTCCAGTCTCATGGTCATAACAGTAGACAGTGCTGGATACTCTTTCTGACAATCAGCAATCCTGTATGTACCCAACACCCAGCCCTCGGTCTGGATGTACATCTCTAAATCATGCTATACTAATCACTGGTCTACACCAGTCACTGCTGTCGTCCATCAGTCACCGTCTTGGTTTAGTGTTCTAGTGGATCTAGTGGATAATGATGCCATGTAATAACAACTTTGCTCTATGGACAACTGGAATGTGTCAGCATAAACTCCACAGTTTCATCGGTGATTAAACAGAAGGAGCCATGTGTCTGGTTGTGGCCTTTAAGAGCATTGTGATGTAATGGATTTCAAAGGGCCTGCAGACCCATATGCTGATCATTTGCAAAATCAAATCCAGAATTTGAGCTGCTTCCAGTTCCTGGTGTTGACCTGCTTTGCCATGTGCCAGCTGAAAAACAGGAGAAGGCATTGATAATTTATCGCCAAGGTGCTCAGCGCCAAGGCTGAATAATTGATGGTAAGCCGACACCATGTCCCTCTCACTGCCTCTCCGCCCTCCCTTTCTTCCTCCCTCCTTTTTTTAAATTTCTTTTTCTTTAGCCTTCAACACCCCCCTATCCCTGGTACACAATGAGTGGTGCTCCTGCCCTTTTGAGTTCCATGATGGGTCCCAATCCACAGCTCACTCAAGGAAGAGCAACGGGTGGGGTAATGTATCTTTGAAGGCCTCAAAGTGCCTCTGCTTTTCTCCCGGTGGCCGGTGCTCACTCAGCACTAGATGGGTGCCCTCTGAACCCTGTCACCTGAACCCATCCATCCGTCATGCCCTCTCCACTGCAGTTATGATGGTTAAGGAATTCCGCTTTATTCCTTCAGATTAGTTTACTATAAGCCCATTAAAAATCTGCTTTGGCAGGTGGGCTTGAGGAACTTCAGTTTAATGAGGGTGGAATTTTTCCATTGGGCATGAATGATTAGGGAACGTTACCGTGACCTGTCGGAAGCCATCGCTGCTGTCCTTCATCATCCCCGGATGCTTGCTGGTTATGGAACAGCTAATCTCATTAGCGTCATCGCGTCTACCAAATTACTTTCAGCAGCTGGAGTTTGGGCACAGAGGAAGGGCTCTTTGTCTCCTGTCAGAGACTGGGTGCTCCGTCCAAGCTGCCTCAGGTTGAAGCTGGAAGCCTGATCTTCTGCGTTTGATTGCCGTAATTCGATGTCAATGCACTCCTTGACAAAAACATGGTAGTGGAATGGTTGGCGAATGCCGCCGCATCGATGCCTGTGGTCTGATACACCCTGAACTCTGACTCTGTCTTAGGGCAGGTGTAGATTCAACTGCAGTGACTGTCTTTTACACATGGAGGTAAGGGTGGAACATTAGGAAGCTCTGTGACTCTGGGAGACGCACATCCAACTAGGGAGTTACATAAAATGCCATGTGATTCAAATTTAATAGTGTGTTAAGGAATGTAAGTATTGCTTAACCAATTAAATTAAGGCAGCAGGTGGTATGGAGGTCGAGAAATGCTGACAGGTGCTGTGTCGGGTTAACGATCCTAACTGTAGTGGTTATGAGGCCGTACCCCCCCTCTATTCCAAAAGTAATGTAACCCTAACTTACGGATCTTCAATATAAACTGTCTGTTCTCGTTGACATTCTCTTGTCCCTTCCCCATCTTCAGGTATGGCGGCATTGCTAAACACCACCAGTCACGCAAACTCCATCCATTATGCTAAGCATGTCATATCTGCTCACTCTTTTTTCCACACAGCCAGGAAAGAAGTTTTGCGACCCCCCCCCACTTCACGGTTATTTCTGTGCTCCTCTCTATTCCAGATGATTTATAGCTTTATGACACTTACAGTAGCAGAGGCATGGGATCTGCCTGTCCTAGTTCATTTCTGAGAATCACCACAGTGCCCCCCCCGCTGCCACATCCACCCCTCTTTGCCGACTGCACTCTGCACCACGTTCACACACCACATTGCCGTCCAGTGATGTAGCTTTCCCTGCCGGATCACATGTCCCGGCGGACTCTCTGATTTACGACCCATTGTGGTCCTCGTTGTCCCTTCATAAAAAGACGGAGCGGGTCTTGTGTTTCTGAAAGCAGACTCCACCATCAATGAAATGTCCTCTCAAATTAATTATTCATCGCGCTCGACTCTAACACGTTTTTTTTTTTCTCCTTAGGTTTGCTTCTTTCTCGTCGCTCCCTGTGGATCCAGTGATCTCGATATAGGTTTTGCTGAGTGAGAGGAGATGCTCTGGTATCAAATTCGAGATAGTAATTGAAAAAAATTGGTCTCTCCAATTGCACCTGAATTCGGTCATTGGAAATGCACAGTTAGACGAGGCTAGGCCTATCCGTCAAGGTTTACAGTGAGTGAGCTTGGTGACAGGAGTCTCTGTTTGAATGCCCTGAGGGCAGACTGGCCAGCTGAAAAGGAGTGGTGTGATTTCACTGCTGGTTATCAGTTAGAAATCCACAATGGACGGTGTGGAGTGAAACATAACACTCAACTGCTCGATTTGACACTGCATTTCAGTCGGATTTGAATGGTGCTAAGTGGTCATCTATTCAGACAGTTTCTATAGTCAGTACTAGTTGTACTAAGCAGAAAACTCTTGCATTTCACAATTATGAAAATGTTTGTTTGGTGCCCATATAACCAAAGAAAGCCCTCATGTTTTTTGGCTAGAACTGAATGACTGAACTTCTCACCCCTGATTTCCATTCATATCTTTTGACCATTCACTGTAGAAATAAACCTTTCAAAGGAAAGCTCAGTGAATCACATGCAATGTGACCTTTTAAACACGTAAGATCGGGAACTCTGTGGTCTAAAGAATGTAGATCAATGTATTTTTTTTTCACCAAGCACTTCATGGTAAGCAATCGCTATGTTGCCACCTATTTAGTGAAGTTCTGAGATGGGTTCAAAGAATGCGTGGATTTGGAAAAATGAACAATGTATGAAATTAAGACATAGTATAGGGTTACTCACAGAGAAACACCACTGGGTTAGGGGACTTGTGACAGAACCCTCACTAAAACATTTAGTGACTGTTAGGCCTTCATGGACCCAAGAGGGTGGATAAAGAATCTGGGAGAAAATTCATCACTTACACCTTCTCCAGTGGGAAAAATCACAAAGGCTACATCTGTCAGCATCCTGCGGTCCATGTGTGCCATCATTCAATGACCTTCAAGTCGACCTTGGGCTCAATCTAATCACACTATTATGTCACATGCACAGATTCTCAACTTGAAGTTCTTACTTAGTACTACCAACTCCAATTACCCAAGCTAAACCCACTACATGACCAGTTTACACAAAATCTCTATGCTCACACTTTTCTTAGTGCCAAAATGACTATATTTAGAATTAATAATTTTGAAAAAAAATATATCATTGTTCTTGATTTAAACATAAAGTGTTAATAATTTGATCCAACCCGAATGAGAAGTACTTAAAGCAAGTAAAACATCTGAGATGAGCTGATTACCTTGCCGGATGGAGACAAATCTTTTGTTAGCTGCCTGGAAGACCACCTGCGGATGGCTTTCTTCCAAATCGAAGAGTTCATCTTTGCCGGGCTTGGAGCAGCGGCCACAGCGCAAGGTTCCAGTCGGGCCCATGGGACTGAGGTACTTCCCCTCGCAGTCCTTGAAGGCCAGTTTTCCAGCTCTGAGCTCCAGGGTGTAGCCTGTGCCCGGGCCACTTTGGCCCACCAGTTTGCCATCATGATTTAGGAAGCGGTTGTCGCTGGTCTTCAGGCAGTACTTGCCATCCAGGTACACCAGCGTGAGGAGCCCGTCCACACCCCAAGGAATGGTGCTATCAACAGAGATCTCGGTGTCAGATGCTGCCAAGTGGGCGTAGCGCTTGCGGCTAACGCTCAACAGGTTAGCCTGTGGGTGTAGGGCCAGATGCACGGCCCATAGCTCTGTTTCACCAACGGACTGGGTAAAGCAAGACAGATAATCCTCAGAGCCTCCGAAGTATCGCGAGTAGGGCTCAGACTGCAGTGCCCAGCGGCCATCTGACTGCGCCACGATAAGGAAGCGACAATCCACTTCCGGCTTCTCCGCTTCACAGCTCACCTTTCCGTCTTTGTCAGAGGCCAAATATCGTCCCAGGTGGCTCCGCAGGTACATCACCTGGCTGTCATGCTCGTCTTCCTCAAGTGTCCAAATCTGCTTCTTCTTCATGCTGCTCGCAGACGCGTTCACATTAAATCCAAAGGCTTCGGCCGTCAGATAGCGGTTCTCGTGGTTGATAAGCCCAAACTGAAGTTTCAATGCCTTGTTATTGCCGTTTGCGGGCATCTTGGTCTGACTTTGTCGGCTTCGGGATTACAGGAGTTTTGGAGAGACTGGGGCTGGGAGATGGGGGGCAACCATCGGGGGTGGAAAGAAAATGGAGAAAGCGAGTAGTGAGTAGATAGAAGCCAAAGTATCTTTCCTTCTTATTCTCGTTTAAGTCCTCTGAAGGTTTCGTGCCTACAGCTGTTGCACTCACTCTCCTTCTTGCTCAGCTTTGTATTTTCTCGAATGTCTCCTGTGCACACCTTCACAGCTTCCTGCTACCCCCTCTCTCTCACTTCCTTCCTTTGTCTGTCTGATTTTGCCACCAAAGCCCCGGTTTCTATTTCTCTCAGGGAGCCTCCACAGGCTCCTGCTTTCCTTATCAGCTCAGATAAATCAGCAGGACTCAACACCTCAATCCCACGGCGCTGACATCACCCCAATCCCACCGTTTCTCTCTTGCTCCGCCTCCCTCCTCTTATCTCTCTCACTCTCTCTCTTCCACCACCTCGCCTCTCCTCTTCTGGATGTCCAGTGTCCCTCTGAAGCATGAGGGTATCCTTCTGGTCTCTGTTGCTACCACCTGGTGGATTATAGAACCGCTGAGCTCCTAATGAGAAACCATCTCAAACCTGGAGTGGCTGGAGAAAAAGACAGATGCTGCTCTCCTTCTCTCTGTCCCCCTCTCTCCCTCTTCCCCTTTCTTTCTCCCTCTTTTTCTCTTTCTCTGTCCCCCTCTCTCCCTCACTCATTCTCTCTCCCTCTCTCCCTCTGTCTCCCTACCCCCCCCCCAGTCCCCTCCCTTACCTTTCCCATATCTCACATGCCCAACAAATCCTCATGCATGTTTGTTTAGTAAGCTCACACTCAAGCACACCCCACGCGAGCCCCCCAGGTATCCTTACGCCTTCCAGAGAAGTGCATCCTGTACTGAGGGAACCTCTGACTGCCTGAGGTGTGAGCTGCTTCCTGCCTCTAGACAGAAATGTGACCCAGGTAACGTGCAGCTCAGCAGCCCGGACTCCCATTGTCTCCTTTCCCCGGGTTGTGTTCTGTGCTGCTGGGTCTAACCCAGGCTTCCCAGTCTATCCTTGCTGAACGTGAGCCCTCACCTACCAGTGGTAGGATTTGCTGGGCCAAAGGTGTCTTCTTACAAGATCAGTGTTGGATACTCTGTCTCATTCCGGGCCTCAGCGTCCAGCTTCAGACGGCCACTTTTTGTTGTATTACGTGTGGTTTACCAGCCCCCCCGACTTGTGGCTGGAACATGTGACCAACTAAACATGTGATTCAAAAAAGTCATCTCAGATTCCAGAAAGGGGGAACAATAATGTTGTTTTTGATATTACAGGAAATTGCATCTACTTTAGTAATGATCCCATTCTTATCTCTGGGTACAATCTATCAAAGATGAAAAAGTCTTTGCACAAAAGTCTTCTTTAAATGAGTAAGAAATGAAATTATTCATGAAATCATGGACATGACATAAGGCTGGCTGGAAAAGAAGCACAATGTCTTCTCTCTACTGCCCTATAATCTCACTCTTTATCTCTTTGGATTATTAGTCCACTGCAGTCCCACCCAAGTGTTCCTCCATCTGTCAGCCTGACCATCTGAGCATCTCCACACAGCTACCCATATGCACTCCTGACACACATGCAGTTGTGCATCACTGTAAACAAACACACGACAATGGTTAGCTACACAAACATACGTGTTGAACCTGATACACGCACAGCCACCCCTGCAGAGCTGCCGTTATAAAGAACTCGCCTTCTGCACGCAAACCTTACAGAAACTTTTTATCTTCCTTCGTCTGTTTCCCCAGAAAGAGGATTACACCAGTATTCCAGGCTCAGTGTAATTCGAAATAATCCTGGGATTTTTTTCCGCCTTCGTTCGTTTGAAATTCTTTTGAGTCAGTTACAGCAGGATTAAATGTACGTTTTAAACGGCAATTAAGTACATAAACCAAAAACATAATTAACATAGCGGGACGGCAGGAACGGACACATTTTTCTCAGTTTTCAACCTGCTCTGATTAAACGTCTGCGTGTTCATATGAGCAAATCATTTACTTACAGAAAGTGCCAGAAAGACAGAGCCCTGCCACACCGAGTGACATTAGCAGGAGGACAGCATACCTCGCTGTAGCCTGTGTACAGATGCACCCCAGATTTGCTACTTATGGCCCTGAAAGCTGGAGATGTCTTTCCTGTGCCTTCAGTCTTCCTCTTCTGTGTCATTAAGTTTCAACTCTTTATACACGTGTTTTGTTCCTCAGGGCACACAGGACTCTGTGTGAGGGCTTCATAAACACAAAAACACTGCAGAATAGTCTGAAGGATCTGCAGCTGAGTTTGTCTAAAAATAAGGTGATAATAATCCATAACCAATGAAACGGTGGTATACTCACTGAAGCAGTCTGCCCCAGTGATCAGCTTCAACCGAAGACAGAGCTTCAGCCCACACTAACCTGCCATTTTAAGGGTCTAGTCTGTGCTGCCATCAAAGCCCCACACCTGCTGTGTATTTAAGCGGCCACCGCCATGCCGACAGCTATTGTCTGATAGATTTTGAAGGAAGATGGCAGCCGTTTTGCTCAGCTCTTCTCCATCCTGTTTCTTACCTTCCACATGGCTGCTGGCTGTCAGCTTGGCAGGCCCGGCTTTGTCGCCGACAATGGGATTTGTCATCCGGCCGCCTCCCATAACCCCATCGCTAGATGGGGATCTCTCTAGAGCCAAGCTAACAACTTGTTCCACGATGTTCGGCCTCATCATTTCCTGTCAGAAAGCACTAGAAGGAGAGCCCAGAAAGACTGTGGTGCGGTGGCAGTTAGCGATGTTCTTGGCGATGCCCATTCAGCCAGAGTCTCTTTGCTGCCTCCAGTTGGTGTCAACCAGTCCAGAGAGTTCTCATGTAACGTCCAGCAATGGTTCTCACTTCATTCAGCCTTAATTCATTGTTTAATATTCTTTGGGAGTTCTGCACGATTGTACCACCACTAATGGCCGTGTCTGCTGACAGCATAGTGATTAATAATTAATAATAATTACAATAATACAGTTTTATGCGGGGCTTGACTGAGAGCCCCTGGACCACCTGAGGTTGTGGACCTGTGATATCCTTTCTGACAAAAATTTCACATGACAGATGATGGACAGGTCTACTTTGAAATCAGGAATGAAAAATCCTACAGCTGTACAACGTAATTTCTGGATTTTATACATTAGAATCCTGCACTGGTAGACTGATTATTAATTTTGGCTTTCAGATAAGAGTGGTTACCTGACGAAGATGAGTCTTTACCTTTTTGAAACCCAGCAGCACTTGAAAAGGCTTGCAGGGTGTGATTCATACTTTTGTAAGCCACTATACTTCATTTTGTTGTTTTGGCCTTTAAGTTTCATAAGCGCACCTGAAGCCCTGTGAAAGCTGAGAGAAATCGAAGAGCCTGGGAAAGGCAGAGCGTGGTGGGTTTGTCTAGTCTTTCAACAAATAAAAATATCCTCGTCCCATTGACTGCCCATATGAGGTCCACAGTGAACAAACTGTGAGTCCATGGGGGCTCAGGTTCCAGCTCTCCCCAGCCGAGGGACGGATCCAAGCCTAAAGAGACCTGGAGGATGCTGTCTTGACCACACTGAGCTGTAACTAGAGAACCAGTGAGATAATGAAAGATTCTAATTTTCCCTGAGGTTCTGATACTCTGGTGTGGCCTCTGAGACTCCTGGCACTGAAGACTCACAGCATTCTGCTCTCCTGCTTGGCTGGACCGTGTTCCTAATTTTTCTCAGCCTACTCTTCACACATCCCCTGTCCTTTCTGTGCTTCGGTTCTTTTCCCTGGGTTGCGATGATGAGCATTTGTTCCTCTTCTCACCCGCATCTGTCCATACGTTTTTTTTTTCGCAAAGTTGGTCGCGGCCCCACGTGGTCACCGTGACCTCCTTTACAGTTTGATCAGCCTCCTATTTAATGCCGGGGTACGTTAACTGAACGGCATGTTGTATCATTGTCATGAGGTGAGATGAGGTGACACCTGGAGGTGATAAGGTCTGCTGGTGGCATCACAAGGTTGCCAGGTGAAACAGTAGGTGACATGAAGCACAGGAAAGCTTCTCAGCTCCCCCCCGATGCACCTGGCTGCTGAAACATTGGAAGGGTTTTCTGCTTAAGCTAAGCATGTTCTTCTGATAGCATGAAGCAGACACAGTACATACTGATGAAAGGCCAGCTTTGATTCCATTGACACAGCTGCTCGCATTTTGTGTTGTGACCGCATAGCTTTCTTGGAATATTACATTAGCCATTAACGTTGAATGAGGTACGGTACTGTCTGAGCCACACGTGACAGATGATGTCCTGTTGGCAGGCAGGCTGTGGTAGCTCAGTGGACCTGCCTTCCGCGGCTCCTTCCTCATTGTTGTCGTGTGCGAAAGCTCACCTGACTTTGCATGCAGAACTTCAATCTGGGTTATGGTGCAGGTATGGATCTGCTGAGCTCAGGTGTGAACAGCAGGTGGTGTGAGAGGATTCCACAGACAGAAAACTCAGGAAGACCAAGAATCATCCAAGAATCTTCTCAGTACCCAGCCCCTTATCCAGTACAGAATCACGGCAAGCCTGGAGTCTATGAACAACACAGCTAAGACAAGAGCGTAAGCCCAAAACAAACACAAAGAGAACATGCCGACTCCACACACTCACGAACGAGGCTGAAAATCAAGACCACAGCTCTGGGGGTCTGAGGCTGCAGTGCCACCTAGTTTGACTTAAAAGCTAAATTATTCCCATATTTTTTGTCCATGTCTCTCTTCAGCTAAACAATCTGCAGTGTTTTGATCTAAAAATGTGAGTCGAGAATTCCAAACACGAGTGAGTAAGGAAATGGCCTTTAATGCATGCGAGTGGTTTTTGTCAAGAGTGTCTGTGTGCGGCTGTCCAAGGTGAAATTCACAGGGTTTAACCACAAGGGGGAGCAATACTCTGACCAGGTGCTCTCCCTCAAAGACACTTGCTCAAGGTTGTTCTGCTCAAGCAGACAATCCATTATTATCAGGAGGGGGCCGTGTATCAGTCGGGATTACTGCAGAGTTCACTGGATTCTTCTCATTTCCAATTTTCCTCCAGTACAGACAAGGAACACATGAAGAATATGAAGAAGAACACGGTGATTGGCCGTCGATATAAATTCCAAACAGCACCTTCCCTGCACTTCATCATTAAAGACTTTAAAAACAGATCAAGGCTTCAGAAGTGCTGCGGGTGTCATATTTAAAACTCTACACACCACAGTCCAAGACGTGGTGCCAAAATGCCCAGGACTCCACCGATAGCTTCCCAGTCCCTCCTTCATCTGTAATATACGTACGGGGCCACTAGGTGTCAGTAAAGTAGCTGAGGGTGACGCTGGTCAATGGGACCATGCAGAGCGGGTCGCTCTTGCGTTAGCAGGTCTCCTGGGTACTGTTGTAATTTGCTTTAAAGCACTGCGCCACTTGTCTGTCAGCTTCTAGTACACAATGAGACACAGAGCAGTGTTCCGGGCCACACTTGTGTTCATCAATCAGGCTTCTCCCATTTCATTGCTTCACATGGCCCAATGGTTCAGGGCCGTAGTCTGGGTGCCAGAGCAACCTCGCAGCTCTTTTTAGACGACCAGTCATTTATAATTCCTTGCGTGTGTGCATGTGTAATCCCGCTAACAGTCTGTCTCACATGCGGTCCATAAAGCCACGCCAGCTCATCAGAAACGCGCTCCAGTTCCTGCCGGGCCTCGGGGCCTGGACCTGAGTTGGGGGTGCCACCTTCTCATGTGGTCATATTGTTTAGCTTTACACCTTTCCGTGCCCCCGTCTGTTCCTCCACCCGTCTCGATGCCGTTAGCACCCCGCGCTGCCGCGTGACAACACCACCCGTCCGTGTGGCGCCCGTGGCATGACCGAGACCTCAATGGCTGCTGGCAGATGTTTTTTTTTTTTTAAATTTTTTTTTAGCCAGTGGGGTGGGGCATCTAGGTCCCCCGCTAGACAGTGCTTCAGTGCCCATTAAAGCACCCCTATGATGGCGCTCAAATAGCTATCATTACGCCGCTGCCAGCGAAGGGGGGGGGGGGGGGTTTAAAAATGAACATTTCAGAGTTAACAGCCCCCGGCATTTTCTACCCTATTAACTGCCCTATCACCATCCCAGAAGCTCTGTGTGACGCTGCTCGTCACCGGCCTGGCCTCCTCCCATGATCGCACCCTTTACCTCCCTTTTTTTTTTTTTAAAACCACACAGTTTTACATCTCCTCCTCTGTCCGCACCCCTGAGCAGTCCTCTTTTCTCTGTCACTGTCAGCCTCTTTCCTTCAGCGATCTTTTGCCCATATCTGTCCACCATTCCATTGTGAGCTCATCCACTCCCTTCCCAAACTTTCACCATGCTCCTGTTCCCCTTCATCACTGGTCCTCTTTGCCTCCACATCCCCACTGTCCGCCTGTTTGTCTCTCTTCCTCCAAGACCCCCCACTTCCCTGCTGTTCCTGCAAAAGTGCATAAAGAATAACCGGCATCCATTATTATTTGGACTCAGGAAGACACACATACACATTCAATCTGGCCTACTCTGTCTAGTGTATACAAACACAACAACACAGCTATCATTAGCACACACAATAATTATTAACATCCACTATGGCATGGAATCATCCACTTACACAGCCTGACACACTTTCATTACCAATGTACATGCAAACGTGTGACACTTAAAACTGACTCAGCTGTAGGCACACAGAAAATCACACAAAGGTGTACATCGCAGCAGAAACTCCCTCATCATCTCTCTCATAAGCCCACAAGTAGACACATACTGACGTTTCTCAAGTGGGCATACATAGTGACAGACGAGACCCTAAACTTCCGTCCATATACAAACTTTTTAAGAGCACTTCTCACTTCTGCCAGTGTATTTTTTAATATGCAAATTATGTTGATTATGATGCATTCTGGGGGGGGGTTGTGAAGCACATCGGCACCTCTGGCCACCCGCAAAAGAAAAATCCCACCTGGATATTACAGCAGTCAAGCACACCCTCGCTCCCTCGTCCCAAGCAACGACCGTCTTAGCTTAAGCTATGAAACTCTTAAGTGTTGCACAGATAAAAAAAACAACAGCAGTCTTACTCTGATTTAGTTACCTTTGTAAAGTGATAAATTACATTCAGGCTGTTTATTTATTGACACAAATAGAAAATGCAGTGTAATTTAATCTCACCTCAAAGGGCTTTTGGAGAAGTGAACTTGTATTGCTCATCAGTAGATATAATGGCCTGGTTTATAAGCTAATCTATACTCTATCCTTGGCTGCAAATTTAAAGCAAACCAGTTCTGCTATCCAAAATCCACTTGAAATCCAGCTGACAGCGTACATACTATTTTCATTTGATGTTTCCACCAGGGCGTGTACATTTTGCAGTAATGTTACGTTACTCATTACATTTAAATGATGAGTTGGACTTAAAACGCCGGATCACGTTGCGCTTTCCCGGTGCAGACGATCCCACCGGCGGGCAGTGATGTACACCGACACCGTGCAGTTCACGGCCGTCGCCGCTGGGTGGCACTGTTGCAGTTACTTTACGGGAGCGAGAGGCCGAGAAAAGATTGATGCTCGGTTTGTCAGTCCGGGTGCCCCTGTGACCATGCACATGGTAGGGCATGATTCTCATTACTATTTTTAATCAGCCTTTTATTGCACAGTTAACTAATGGTCTCTCCCAGCAACGCCACTCGTGAACTGGAAGACACCAACATGAGGACGCGATCTAAATCACGGCTGCAAGCAGCTGCTCAATTAAACACTTAAAACATGTCAAATGGCCGGCTGACGTCGCCCTGCTCCTCGCACAAACATCACACCGTGTTACAATCACACGAGGGCCGCCGAGTGACTTCGGGAATAGCGGCGGAGAGCCCGCCTCGCCGCGTCCCGCTTCTTCATTAGCGGTCGCACTCCTAAACGCTCGGCTGCGCCTCTTTACGAGTAACCGGCTCGTCCATTTAAATGCGATTATTTCCATCTCTCAGCACAACAAATCAGCGCGCGCCACATAATTGCTATTTCATGTAATAAACATAGGCGTTAATCCCCGACGACTGCGTATTGAATTAGCAGACGCTTTACGGCGTGGAATCAATAAGGGAGCCGCTCAGGCGTGCTCGCCTGTTGATCATACCCCTGCTAGTTACCGGTGCACGTACGGCACGCATCGAGCGGCCGGAATATGCTGATTCAAAAGGAGAATTCGCTTCAACTTGGGCGCCTGCAGCACGCTGCCAAGCGTCTCATTCAAACACGGACGGTGTGTCGAGCAAAATGAAAGGAAAAGAGCCGTTGCCATTCTTTAGACGTCTCATCGCTCGCACCGCAGAACGTAATCGGAATTGAAATAAAACTCAGCAGAGCTGCTTTTACGGCAGAAGAACCGCGTGGCTCTCGCTTTGTGTGACGCACGCGAAGTTGGCACGTAAGGGTTAAAGCGGCGGAGGGGGGGGGGGGAACAGGAAGAGCGCGCCGCAAGAAATTCGCCGCCGGCCAATCACATGCGAGATTAGCACCTTGCGCTTCGCCGATTGGTAGGAACGGATTCAATGTGCGGCCTGTGCAGCGTGGGCCCCACGTGGGGCATGTTTTCACTGCCGCCTTCCTACGGGATAACGCGCCTTGGAAGGGACCGCCCTAATTTGCCAGTCGCGCCTGTGATTGGCCGCACGGCTGCGCTGCGAGCGCGCCCCTCCTCCTTGTTCTCGCCAGGCGGAAATAAACCCGCGCGGCGAGAGCTGAGCGCGCGCCCTCGGCTAGTCGCGCGGCGGCTGGCTGGCTGGCCGGTAGGCAGCGCGTGAAGCGGACGTGAATCTGACATTTCGTACAGCGTACAACTTAACAGCCGTAATATGATTTCTTTTAAAAAAAACATGATTATTACATATTATATTTAACTCAACGTCTCCGCAGCCTCAATGCAAGGCGGGCGAGCTTTGCCGCTGCAAATCTTTCACGCACTTCTTTTTTTTCTTATTTTATTTCATTTTATTACCAGTTGCCGTGGACCCCCCCCCCCCCCC
>JAACJT020000035.1:1912308-1943318 GCA_009936485.2 Gymnarchus niloticus
GGGGCGGGGGCCCCCGTGTGGCGGGCTGGGGGGGCGGGGGGGGGGGGGGGCGGGGGGGGCGGGGGGGGGGGGGGGGGGGGGGGGGGGGGGTGTTGTAGAAAAACAAAGGGGATCTGTGACCCCCCCATTCACTGGCCCTCCCTCCCTGCACTGAAGGTGGATGTGACTCGTTCCAAATGGCCCATCCAACAGCAAGATTTTACCACAATTCCCTCCGGTCAGTAGTTCAACCTTCTGAGACTCCTTTTAAGGGCGGCCATGGGGAATCGTCCAGCTGGCACGAGCTACAGGTCGGCAAACTCACAGAAAGCCACGTGCACAGACATATACATACAGCCGTGCAGGCATCCATTTCGTTTTTCTGACACGGGAGGCCTTTCTACGTTTCTGTCCTCTCATGTGCACGTGGGCCAAAAAAGTCATGGAGATAAGCAGGCAACACAAAGCTTGGAAGTTCTGGGTTTCACCAGAGTAATTCAGATGAGGTACCAGGCTGTGATCCTCAAGTCCAAAACCTATCAAGATAAACGGTGAGGGTCTTCTGATGAGGGGGCTTATAAGAGATATGACATGTCTGCATTTCACAAGGATGCATTTCACTTCGCCCGAACTCCATGCTGAACAAAGATACCTCACTTTTTTTGCTGGTTTTCACGCTGACCTGTGAACAGAGGAACACCTGTGCAAAACCGAAACGTCATCTGTTGAGATCTTGCAAATTCCAGTTTACTGCAGCGTGTGACCAAAATCCATGGCTGAATAATAGCTGGGCCCCTGCTCTTTACACCTGGGGAGGAGTTCCTTTGCGCAGTAAGCTGACGGTTTGGGCTCAGCATCCCACTAATGCTACGGAGACGGTCCTAAGCACCAAACTGCATGTGACTATCAGCTACTTCTTCGAAAATTGTTCGTATTTCCTTTCCATTGGTCCAGGTCTGGTTGTGATTCCAAAAACAGGATGTTGGCAGAGGCGGGCATGAAGATCACACGCTTTATCCTGAACTCTTAATGCCATTTCCCAGCCCTTGCTGATGGGGGTGGGGAGAATAGACAGTCAGGCATGTTTGGAGGCGGCGCATGTCAATTGCTCCAGATTATAAAACAATGTTTAGTGGCCTGAGGGGGTGGGGGCTGCTACTCAAACATGGTAATCCTGCAAACTTCAAAGGGTTAAGAGCATTCTGCTGCTTCAGTTATCAGGCACGTTAAAGAACTCACAATAAATCGGGCGGCACTAATCATCCATTAAAATCCTCATTATGTTTCGTATGTTTGCCGTCACCCTTTCACGGTTACCATGATGAGGGAGATGTGTATGCCGGGCCTAACCTCTAGCAGTTACAGTGCTGGCAGGCACCCGCACCACCGGCACTCAGGTGTGTTTATCCTACACTACCTCCAAGTCAGCTTTGTCCCACCTCCTATAGACCACCTGCCATGTGCATTGAGATGGAGCTCATAATTGATGTGGGCACAGTTTTGGTGTTCTGTGCTTCTCGGGGAAGAAAGGAGAATTTGGGCTATTTCCCCTGATACTTATCCTTTAGACCAGTTGCAGAAAGTAGGGAAGCAGTAAGGAACGGTCTCACATCCCAGTTCAGAGGTCAGGCCGGGACCTTCCCAGCCTTCTAGTTACGGACAACTGGTGCTTTCTGTCTGGCAGGACGGCATGTTCGAATGGACCTGGTGACAGTTTGGGTTCTAAGATGTTCCAAGCCATCTTGGTTTTACATTGAGACAAAAATAATCCCTGGGGAAAAAGGTATCTTTCTTTGCTGGGATTCTTACTCAGTATTCTTATGTATATAAGGGTGGTCTCCTTCAGGGAAGGTTGAGGGGTCTGCCTGTGGTCACTGTGTTGCTCCCTAATTCCTTCATACTGAATTCATTGTCAGTTTCCCAGCAAGAATATTTACCATGCTTTTCCAGGGAGAAAAAAACAGGCTTTTCTCTTTTGGGAGATATTCATGTTTCCCAAAGAAAATCTAATTTTGCAACTCTAAATTAGCCCATTGAGTATGAGCTGTTCATGAGAACTTTCTGGAAGATCCCAGTAGCTCCCTCACACCAAGCCTTTTGAGAATCAATGAGCTCAGCACCCCAGATATGAAGGCCAGTGGAGGTCTTTATGCGTCAAGGGTGCGATTAACCCACAGGCAGGAAGGCGGGAGGCACTGAGACCCCAGACCTGGGCCTTTGCTTTGAAAGCCTGCCCAGTGCGGTTGTGGACATCAACTCATTTCACGCTGACACTATGAAACTCATCCACTATTAGCCTGACTGGAATCCAGGCCTGTTTTGTAAAGGGGTGACTATAATATATGTTTTGTTATTAGTAGTGCTGAATGGTGTCTCAGTGGAAAGCATTGTGATGTCGCACTTTTGGGGTTGCATATTTGATTGTGAATCCCACCTCTGTGTGTGTAGAGTTTGCGTATACTCCCAGTTTCACGTGGTGACTCCTAAACCATCCAGAAAACCTTTGCTTGGTGATTAAACCTACTATTCTTTAGTCTTTGACCCGCTTCCCTGACAGCCCCATCACCAGCCTTTCCCCTGCCTGGATCTTGTTCTTTTTTAACAGATATTGATGCTGAGCGTTCACCTGATCACGTGACATCAGCGAAACCAGGCCGCCAACCTTGCTCGCAGCCATTTAAAGCTCTTGCTCGTCCAGTTAGCCCAACTGCTCTGCATCTTCCTGCTGAGTAAATAGAAATGGTCATTGATGTCAGGGGAAACCCCAACCACTTGTTTTGACAGCAGGGAGGAAGCAAATAAAGAGCGTAACAGGAACGTGACTAAACAGGTTGGACGAATCACTAGGCCCCAATTGCAGTCCCCGAGGGCTCCCCCTATTGATGCCATGAAGTCAGGGAGTAGTGTTCATCTGTGCTCACTGCTTGGCATTACACGTTGAGTCATACAAGGAGATTTAGGCCATAGCTTGTTATCAGCTCCCCCCTACACCTTTCCGTGCCATGTGTAGCAATGTTGTCTTTAGCCATTGATGTGTTCGTCCAATGAGAGCGACCGGGGGGGGTCTCTCTGGGGGGACTCATGGCCCCAACAAGTCTGGCCCCTTAAACCCTGGGCCTCAGGAGGGACACGAGTGGATTTGGGGGGAGGAGGGTGTTCAAATCCGATATCGATTCGCCGCTGGCCTCCTGTCACCCAGAACAAACGTCTGTGCTGAGGAAGGCCCCGTTTCCATGGAGATAAGCACAAAGCACAAGATGGCCAACGGGCAAGTTCGCAGCTGTGTTTCCTCCGGCCAACCGTGCCATTTTACCGTACCTGAAACCCAACGACCTTCCCTACCCTGGCCCACCAGCTTTAGGGCAGCAGTGGTGGGGGGATGCTTTTGTTCATCCTGTACTCGTCACATCACCCTTCCCTAGGCTGTAGAAATGTCAATCCCCCCCCGACATTTTTCTTTGTTTTTTTTCCTTGGTGTACGATTCCCTTTGGCAAAGATATACATCGCCACTGACCTTTTGCTTTTGCCGCTCCCTCTGAGAAAGCACCATTAGACCTCCATCCTCATCCCCTTTCTCACCACCCCCACACCACCCCCATGACTCAGCTCTCCTCTGATGTTAAAACTGTGTAGCATATTTCCTGTCCATCTGACACTATCTGGCAGGACACATTTCTTGCCTTTAACCCCCAGTTCCTAACTTCCTGTGACCGTTGCTCTCATCTCCTACATCCCAGTTCAGGCTGCCTGCACGCAAGTCATCACCCAGTCAAAGATTTCACAAGGCATAACCTGGCTAAGTGCTTTTACTGGCAGTGATACAGCAGGACCCAAAGGTCCAACAGTTTGTTCAAGAACTCAGAATTACAATCTCTGGTCTTCTCCTCAACCAAAAGTTTTATCAAGCAGCCTTCTGGTCACAACTCTGGGTCCCCAGATGTGCTTTCAGACTACCAACTTGGAGGACCTGCTCCCTGGGGGAAGGTGTCACATTTTAGTCCCCGAGTGTTGCCTCAGCACTCCCACACAAGCACACCTTCGCCACTGCCACGGACGAGGAGAAACCAGGGGCCAGGAAAACACAAACAGGTTTAGTGTGAAGTGATTGTGTGAGCCTTGCCACTCGGTAACTGCTTGTTCATCCCTTCAGCTTGAAAATTCTTTTATCTGTCTGCCTTTATCTCTTATTTTCTTGCTGTCTATTCTTCACTTTTTTTCACTCCTCTCTGCTGGCCATCTCTGCCTCATTTGTTGCTGGACTTGAACTCTTCCTTCTTCCCAGCAGCCTCTACTTTTCACATACCTTTGCCCACTAACTATCATAGACAACGAGCAATTGGAGTTGCCTCTGGTGGGCCATGTGTTCAAACCTCCACATACACTTGCGACATGTGGGTGTGAGACGCGGGTCCTGTCCGCATGGTTACTCGTTGACAGATCAGACCATTGTCAGACTATCCACCGCACCCAACACTCTCCGGAAAAATGAGTGCCTTCTTTTTGGGAGAATTTTTAATGGCCCACAAAGTACCTTCAACATCATCCAAGACTGGCACAGCACATTACAGAGCTGCTGGATGAAAGGCTTTTTGTGGGGGGTGGGGGGGGATGTTTGGTCCGAGGAATGACTGTATATATCCTCGGCTTTTTGGGTGGGGTCCACAGCATTTGGGGACGTCTGCTTCTCACTGCACCATTGATGGACAGATGAACATATTGGTAGTGACACATGGTGGGTGTTGCTCTCCAGGCCTGGGGAGGTGGGTCATTGTAACTTGGGGATGGGTGATGTTCACCATGCATTTTACACATTAATTCAGTTCAAGCTTTATGTTCTTAAAACTACAATGGCAGTACCATTCATGGGATTTTCTGCCAAAGAATCCTTGTTCCCCACTTCGCTTGCAGGTAAGAAAGCTTCACTGAGGTCACCACGTGCCAGCCCAGGACAGGTCCCACACTGGATCACAGAAGGCAGCTTTGTGATGACGCTTTGCTGATGAAGATATCCTGACTGGATGGGCTCGGGACTCCTGGCTTGATGCGGACTAGTGTCTTGCTGGAGCTCCTGGTGGGGATTCACTATGCCACTTCATCATTGAGGGAGGTCATCCTCTTCTATGCCCCTCCATGAGGTAAACCCCTTTCAGAAAAGCCGCACTGACAGAACCCTCCCAAATTTGGTTAAGTCACCATCTTCCTTCACACCCTGAACTTCCAGCAGATTTCTTCTGGATGAAGTTTCTGTTCAAACACATTCCTTTCAGCTCAAACAGAGAACTTCCTTCACTTGACTCTAGACTGGCTCCAGAGTGGGCGCGATGACATGTGTACAAATCTCACACGTTAACCATAGTCAGCGAGTCACACGCAACTCCAGTACACAGATGTACACACCTCCTCCTCCAAGCACTCTCATTTTTCTCCCCGTCACCTGCTGGTCCAAGCAGCGGCCCAGGGGAACGGTGGGAGGTGAAGCAATGCCACGTGTCGATCATTCCCCGATGCTGGTCAGCTGTGTCCAGTGAGAGGCGGTGGAAGGCTGTTGGGTGTCCCGTTACCTTGGAGATCACAGCTGCTCTGCCCAAGCCGTCAAAGTGACCTGCTCCTGACCATCGAGGAAAAAACCAAGAGGAGGTCATATGGGTCTTCCGCCATGTGGCGTTTGTGAAGATCATGGATTTAACAAGGTGTGTGTATCCTTACCCTGCTAACAAATGAACATTAAGTAGCCTAAACTCCCTATAAATGCCAGACATACACATGCATCCTTGTGTTCAGTGTGAGGCTATAAGGCACCCCGTGAGGCTATAAAGACGTGAGAGTGTACAACAGGCATTGGCCAGCCCTCCGTGTCTTGATCAAAATCAGCATGCAGCCAGTCACACTCGTGCTCCCACACTCGCATGCACAGGTGGTGCTTATGTCGTTGTGATAGATGGCCTGTCTCCTGCTTGCCCCCCACCCCCGACAGAATGGTATGGCTTAGACCGTCCCACATCGCCTCCCTACTGACTCAGCACGGCATGCTGAAAAACAGCACACACGGTGGTGTCGGGTGGGGGAGAAGCGGGGGAGGGGGCAGAAAAAGAAAACAACAAGGCTGGCCTCATCCTTCAACGATGTCCCCCAGGAGCTCCTTGTCCTTATCGGAGGAGCGGAAGACAGCTCGTGGCGTCTTTGCCGCTCAGTGGAGGCCGCGATAACGTCCACTTTGAAGACATGGTTTTTGTTTTACACTTTGTTGTTTGTGTTTTTGGTTTTATCGGCCGTCTCTCTGCTGAGGGGGTACCGAAACCTTCTGGGAAGATCTGAGCAGCTGATCTGGGGGAGAGTATTTTTTTCTTTTTTTTTTTTTTTTTTTTACAAAAGGCTCCTAATGTATTTTTCTCACCCAACCATGAAATTTGCAGCGATGAGGTGAGTGACCTTTCAGGGCTGGCCTGACCCCTACACACTGTCTCCAAGCAAACCACCATCTTTAAGCAGAATATGACGTGTGTGAAGTCTGAGTAAGCCCTTCCTGCCTATCTGACAGATCTGTTCTCAAGTATACACTGCATACATGTCTGCGAGGGTCATGTATGAACCAGATGGTCACCGACTTTTGGTTCCTGGTAGATACCCTGGCACAGGAAGTAGCACTGGGAATTTTAAATCCCTACCTGTGTCTGTCCTGTATGCTTCTACCGCCCACCCCATTCCCTGTCAAGTTGGGCATACAGTCTGCCCATGGATAAATGGAGTGTGCGCAGAGAGAATCTTGGGACAGTCAAACCAGAAATGTGGGAGGAGCTAAAGGATTCCCAGTGGTGCTGCTCTGGAACACAAAACTGGGACAGGGTTAAGAAAACACAGCATTGAAAGTTATTTTTGAAGTATATGAAATAGGTACTGCTTAGCAAAGGTAGTGAATGCATCAGACATGTCAGACGCACGTCTCAAGAGCCCCGCCCTGCACGGTGTGTGCCCCAGCAGTGCCACTGACAGGTCAAGCTCATAGGACTTGATGATACAATCCCAATGTCGGCACTCTCTTGATGCCCTGAATGGATATAGGGTAATCACTTCACTGGGGTCATCAGGTGGGCACCCTGCTTCATTGGTGTTTCGTTGATAGGCCCACGACACCGCCATAGGGCTCAACAGCGCCACCTGATGTCCCAGGTGCGCTCCCCTCCACTTTTACCCAATGTTTGTCATTTTGCAGCCTAGATGGGATCCTTTCTCTTCAGCCAAATCCAGTCGCTGCTTCGTTCAGCAGCTTCTGAAAGCGACTTAACGGCTTGTTGGAAGGCCTGCCCTTGTACTCCCATCCCCTTCAGAAGCCTGATTGTTGACATGGCTACAGATCTTCTACATCCTACCTCTACCGGGAGCACCTGGGTATGCCAGCCGCGTTATTCTGCCTCGGCTGCTGTGTCTGCATACCTAAGAATTTTACGTTCGTATGCCTCATGAACTGCTGCCTCGCATGGCACCATTAACTCCACGATGAACAAGGACTTCAGCGAGGTTGACCACAAAATCAGGTCCGGCCTAAGATTAGATGTAACAATTTCTGCCGGAAACATGAGCTTCTGATTTAGATCAACCTGCATCTTCCAGTCCCGGGCAATCCCCAGGAGGGTCGGTTCCTTTCTTGTAGACGGTTTCGCTGGAGGTTGTCCTGCTCTTACGAATGGGATGCTGTTTGTGAATCCGGTGATCGGGGGAGGGAGGGCATTGGTGGTAGATCTCCTTTCTTCCAAGGTAATCGCCAGTTGTTGTAGAACCTGGTTATGCCTCCAGATGTAGTGGCTTTGGGAGAGACTGGTTTTACAGCCGATGATCTGATGTGGGCACATACCCTCCAATCTGCAGCACTGACGGTCATGTATCTGACATCAACATAGCTAATTCTGGCCACACGGTCGGGTTTTGGATGTCCAGCATCCCCGTTCGAATCCACACGGCACCTACCGCCTCCCGGTGACCCAAAGATGTTGCAGGAACAAGCCTCCAGGGCAGAGCTCCTGTCCTGTCCACCAGCTAAAGCTCTAAACCTTTCAGAAAACTGATCAGCTGTCAGAAATGAAGGCTGCCATCAGAACGACAACAGCATGATGTAATGCAGAGGTTCAGGAGACTGCCAGTGACTTTAACAGCTTTGATTGGGAGGGAGCTCTTCTTGTGTTCGCTGGCAGGGGGGAGGGTGACTGCTCTGCGAAGATGTGTAATGGAGCCACTTCATCCGGAGAATCAGACTGCCTCTGTGGTGGATACCAGCAGTTAGTCTTTCTCGCCGCAGTGAGGTTATGAAATATTCATCTCATTCGGGCAGCAAAAGGCAGCGTGGAGGGAGGGAGGTTCCTCGTATAAGTGCTGTTTCTGCCCCAGGAGTCGGAAGTACTTATCCCTCACAGTTGTAGGGGGAACGAGGGTACAGGTGGCAAGGTGACCCACGGTGACCCACGGTGACCCACAATGAATGAGGGCTTTCTGACTGCTGGAGCTTTCTCTTCTCCTTCTGGAAAAACTGGAGACTCTCCATGGTCACCGTTGGTCAGCACCTTCAGTCCGCGCTTTGTTATGGAGGACTGCAAACCAACGTCAGCACATTGGATCTTTCCCCAGGGCGATTCAGGTCTTGAATCATTAAAAAAATCCCACTCTGCATCTAACAGGCAATGACTGTTTAAACCGCACTTAGCCAACTCGTTGTTTTATTGCACAAGGGTCCCTGTTGTAGAATCAGCCAAATCTGTTTGGATATTTCTGTCACTTTGGGTTGACATACTGCACAGGTCTAGTGACATCACAAGCCACGCTTCAAGGCTTCCGTCTAACCTCCTCCGTCATAAGACCGGCTCATCACCAGAACCAACACTGGACCCGCGTCCATCACAGGTGCCAGAAGTGTGGCTCCCTCCTGCCTCACTGGGGCATCGCTTCTCCAGCCAGTGGAGCAGCTCTTGTCCTAGCAGGCTCCTTTTCCTCTTGAGCAGGATGAGGTGGATGGGTGGGAAAAAGAGGTGGATGGGGGGGCTTAGCCAGGGATTAAGGTGAGGTTTTGGCGGGCGGGTGCTTGTGCACATGATGGATGGCCCCAGAGCCAGTAGCAGACAGCGGAGCGCTGTAAATAATTGAAAGTTCAAAGGAGAGACTGCTAGTTCTGGCGTGAGCTATGATGGATGAGTAGGAAAGCCCCGACAACTCTGGTGAAGAATCCCTCATCTCGGCAAGTCCTCTGGGACCCCAGACACCCTGAAGTCAGACCATTACCCAAAAAGAAAAAAAAACGCAGGACTTGGCAGGAAGCGCAGGACTCCTTGCGTGTCACAACTGAGTATTTTTTCTGCCCAGACATCCACGGCTGTCAAGCTCACAGCCCAGCTGCGGATGGCTTAATGAGCCTTCCACTGCTCTGATTGGATGTTACATTAGCTGTTTTATTTTGTCTGACACAAGGCCCAATGAGATGAGGGACATGTAGGCCAGTGGTAGCGGGAGAACCACGAATTATGAGAATCAACCTGTCCCGGTTCCTGCATGGCTCCCTGTCTTAATGGAGTCGGCACAAGCTCGCATACGGAGCTCGGGATGAAAATGACTGCAGCACCTGACACGATCCATGCATCACAACCATTCTGTGTTACACAGGTTCACTGCACCATTTTCCACTGGCAGGAAAACTACTGAAGATAAAGGTTGTAGACACGCCCCCCCCCCCCCCCCACCAGGGTTTTGGGGAACCCTGGATCTTTGAGCAAGGAGCCCTACACTGTGTAATGTCACGTGCATTTGGACGACCCCAACAAGAGACCTCGAGAATACTGGAGTACTTGTAAGTGCTGAAGAACCAAGTAGTTGACTATGAATATGCAACCAGAGTTTACGTCTAATAAAAATATTTTGGTTAAGTTCATAAAGGATTACCGCCTCACAAATTTCATACTTGTCATTCCTTTGAAGGCAGCTGAAATAAAACAAAAAATATAAATGTAAATAATTTCTTAATTAAATAAAATCCAGGAAAGTCTGAGTGAAAAAAATATACTAACACTGGGAGGAATTAAATCTATTCAAATTCAAATTTTGGATTGGCTTGGCAAGCTGCCAGCATCGGGCTGAAATGAAGAATCGAGAAGGACTCTTTCTGCAAATGTTTAACAAGGGCACAATTCTTCATCATTTCAAAACAGCCCTTCGTTCCCATAAATCATCACTAATCTTTTTAATAAAATAAGTAATCATCATAACAAAAGGATAAAACCGTATGTTATATTAAGTTATAATGCAAATGTTAATTTAATAATAATACATCCAATGTAAAATGAAATAATAGTCAAACTAATTGAAATTCAATTACCCTTTCTGGCTTGTACTTAGTGATTTATATCTGCAAAAAAAGGGTGATAGAGTTATGTTGTCCTACTCCGTGGATTAAAACATTCATGCTGTCTAGTCAGACTTGGCATGGTAAGGTCTAACAGTTAGATAAACAACGACAGTAGCAAGGTTTGCTGGTCCTGTGTGGCTCTGTGGGTTAGGAGTCTGTGTCCAGAAGGTTCCCAATTTGAATCTCGGGTTGTGCCGAGTAGTTATCTCACTGTTGGGCTTTTGAGCAGGCCCCTTAACTCCAAAACTGCTCTATATTGCCGGACAAATAGCTGACCATAAGCTTTGCCCTAATGCAGGGGTGGGCAATTAATTTACCCAAGGGGCCACGTGACAAACTGGGACTGCTGTGGAGGTCTGGACCAATAGGCTGAACTCAATTCTGCTCGACATTAATTTGATCTCTTTATGAAAAGCGGTAAATTGTATGGATTTGATTAGTTGGCTACTGGTAAGAGTAGGTGTTACAATTAGGGAATGAAAACGTGGAGCAGGCCATAGTAAAAACACCAAGATTATATCACTATTTAATCAACATTCACAAAAACCATCTTGAAAATGTGCGTGTTTTTGCAGTATTTCGGAGACCAGCATTAAATTAACTTTATACATTGCTGCCAGCTCCTCCGTAATCTCAAAGTCTTTAATCTTTAGTTATCCCACGTACAAAGATGAGTAACTGGGCTGTGTGGCGGACATAGCAGCTCTCGTCCAGAGCCAAGGAATAAAAAGTTTCATTCGTCCGCTTTATTTTGCGGCTGAAGCTCCAGATTTCGCGCCGTGTGTTTAGTTTGAATCGCCATGACGAGACTAAACACACGGCATTGCCTCATCTCCCCCAAACATCTACCCGCCAAGACGATAACGACGTAAAAACGGTGAAGGTGCGTTCCTTCGCACGCACGCACACACGTACGTAAGTAGAAAAAGAAAAAAAAAAACAGTCCTCTTCAAAATAAAAGCAACGCAGTTGTATTGCATGCATGACGTACAGTTATTTATGTCTGATTCCCGTTGACCTCACGCGCGCCAGTCCAGGACAGCCAAAGGGCCGGATGTGGCCCAGAAGCCGTACAATGCCCAGGTCTGCTCTAACGTGTACGTATGTCTGCAATAAGAGAGTAAGTTGGGATACATGAAAACCCTAAGAATCCCTGCGTATACTTCTACATAGAGGCAATAAACCCCTTTAACTATCCAACCAGGTCCCACCTCTTGATGTGAGAGTCATTTGCTTATGAATTCATCCAAAAGTGATTCACTGATTCCCCAGTCTGACAGAGCCTTACAGTCATAAACTGACAGCAGTAGCTAAGGGTAGAAAGTTCCCTGCATGTTATCCAGCTCCTGGGTCCTGGGATCATTGCCCTGTAAATAAATATATAGTACAACGTTAAAATACATAAGGAAGCCGCAGAGAGGACCCAGGTAACGATGAGCTTCTGCTGCCCAAAATATGCCCTGTGGCCAAAAGGTTAAAGGACAAAGGCATTTGACACCATGCCCCGCGTGTCATCAAGTGCAGAAAGCGAGAAGGGGGGGGTGAAGCTGGGGGCAGGGAATGAGACGTATCTCATCAGCTGCCCTACAGCCTTTGGCTGGTTTTAGTAACCACAAACATGGTGTTTTATTCACACATTACCATAGGGCAACCGCGCAGAGCAATGTAGCTGATGGCTAAAACCCCCCCTACGTCCAGCCTGCTCTCCCCAACCCCTGCAGCAGTGCTACAATTCGTGGGAAGGGCAATGGTGTTTGACAAGATGTGGATCATGTTGTTTGGGGCCCGTGGGCTGGGGGCCACATGCCAAGCCTTCTGGAGCAGCCCATAATGCAGATTTACGTGGTGCCCGTGTGCCTTTCAGCTGCTCCATGTTAAGCGTGGCCCAGGATTTCTCCTGGAATGGGGGGGTACTTAGCTGACCAGGCTAGGGGGCCCTTTCCTCTGTTGTGTGAGTGTACGCCTTAAGCCGGCCCTTGGAAGCTTTTACGAGTCCACGTCTCAACCACACTGAAGTTGAAGGGGGTGTCGGCTGGTTTGGGGTGTCACGTTGAGCTGTGATGATGCATGAAAGGTGGGGGATGGTGGGAAGTTTCTGATGGACGGGGGTGGGGTGGTGGTGGTGGGGGGGGTGAGCGTTTCAGGTTCCTGATGGATTTCGTACAGGTGACGGGACTGAGCGATTGCCCCAGCAGATACCTTCACAGATGAAAAGACTGGTGGCTGCCAAGGGTCCTGAACTTCCCCAGGCACTGGAGACATGGAGATATTTTTATGAGACCACAGCAGTGAAAGGCGATCACCCCGCCCAGTGACAGCAACACCCAACCAGGATTCAGAGGGTGTGGATTAAAGTCACTATATATATCTGTCTTAAAAATACTCAATGTAATCCATAAACAAACGTAATACTAACATTCCAGCTGGCCGTTTTATCTTGGAGGTGGTATTTTGTTTTTTTCCATTTGACTTTTTCTGTGGAGCTGCTGATTATCTGCTGATAATCCAAGATCTGCTCCCCAAACACCCTGAAGAGAGAGGAAGGCCTCCATGAACCTTCTCTGAAGTTGTGGGCTGTAGTGTGACACTGCCTGCCCACAGCCATTTAAGCACCCCGTCGACAGCAGGCATGACCTTAGAGTCCTGACGTGTGTCCCTCACAGGCTATGTTTTGCAGGCAGGTTACACCACCATGGAGGCTGATGTGGTCAGCATACTAGGAGAGGAGAACATTGTGCAGTCCTCAATGTTGCTCATGCTTGTTCTAAGATGGCCTCTCCATAGCCTCCTGGATGTTGTAGATGTATCGCAGCTAGTATACATGCAATGGGCAGAATTGAGCTGTTTTTCAGCCCTGCTGTCACGAAAAATTTGTCCAAGTGGTTAGTATGGGATGGCAACAAGGAATTTGTATCGTAAAAGTGGGGAGGGGAGGCAACGAGAAATCTGTGCGACCGTCCTGTAGCACCCCCATAACAATTATTCAGAAGACCTCCCCCGGCCCAACAAGGTGTCCAGCCCACCAGCAAAACTCTCGGTGCTCCAAGTAGGCCAATCGGTCACCAATGCTATTCATTTACACCATGATGTAACGAGAGTAATTTATTTAACCCAAGGGAGGCTGAAAATGACAAGTCACTTTGTGACCAAAAGGTCTGGTCCAAATGTCCATGCACTCCAATCAGTAGAAACCTTAAAACTCATCCTCAGGGTTGACCTTATCATTGCCTCTGAGGATTTGGTACATTCAAGTCCCTATTCTTATCTGAAACTCCTGCTCAGACATGAAGTGAATTGGTACCACTAACCTGTCTGTGTCTGGCAACCCTTTTAGACTAGGAGTCATTCAGTCACTGTTCTTCGTTAATACAACACTCTCTTTGTAAAGTCAGCTGACTTATTCACCTCATTTCCTGCACCCTCACTGCTACATTGCCTGAATGTGCCATCCTTGGACTCAAATTCTTAAATTCTATGCACACAGCAATGCATCAAAGCATCTTGTTCGCTTTTTTGACGGCACGATGAAAACGTGGTACCATCTATGTAAACACCCAGTTCTTCCTCAAAGCAAGCTTTTGTTATCTCGTATAACACCTGTGGTGTATAGTCTTGCTTTCTGGATGAATTGCTTTGCATTTGTCCTCATCCTGTACACTGCTTTTGGGCCACTCTGTGTCTACAAGACAGCCTGAATGTTTCTGGAAAATTTCCATTCACCCATGTTGGAAAACCAGTAATCCAGTGTAGGGTTATGGGTAGCCTGGAGCGGAAGACAAAGGAATACCCTGAATGGGATGCCCATCTGTTGGAGGACACACAGTCACACTACGGACAATTTAGAGAACCCAGTTCACTTCGCTGCATGTTTTTGGATAGACATACACACTCCACACACAGTCGTTCATTACAGCTAATTTTGAGATGACAGTTAATCTAACTGCATATCTGTAGACTTTGAGAGGAAAGTGAAGTACTCAGAGAAAACTTGCGTGAACTTCGGAGGAACACGCAACTCTGACCACACAGACTCAAGGGCAGGAATCCAGAGAACGCTGGAGGTCTGACTGTGACCCAGTGAACCACCATAGAGGTAACGGTCCCAACAACAGAACCTTGAGGTTGCCTGCTGGTTTTACAAGTTCACCTACATCGCAAATGACTCTTTCCTCCCTCTTTTATGAAACCCTGAAATGTATCGTGTCTACTCCAGTTCTGAGGTCACTTATTACCTTGCAATTACATGAGACACTGACCTTTTTTCCATGCAAGCTGAGTTTAATTTTCCCAGCCGTGCACCTTTATTTATTTACGTTATACTTAAAACACCCACTCCAATAATCTAGGTATTCTTCTCAGCCAGAAATTGTACTAAATACTGAAAGGAGACTTCACTCTCAAATTTCACCCAAATTCAATTTTTCCGACTTATCAGGTCTGTAAGTTCATGGGGTGCCATTTCCTGTCTTGCTATGTACACTCACCTTATGGTTCAGCTTGGTTCACTTCTTGGCCTTATCACAGTTTTATTCCAACTGCAAAGAATCTTTCCCAAGGGTGTGAGAAGACCTGGGTCAGATGTCCTCAGGCCACTGTGTGGCACACAGACAAAGGAACCATGGACTCAAAGAAAACATGGCCAATCTGGGTCTAGGAAATGCCAGCAGAGATGGCTGAGGGACTGACAACAGGATTTTAAAGGAACCATCATTGTGGCTCCACGTTTCCCATCCCGTAAACCCCTGAAACACACCCCAGGGTCAAAAGGCCAAAAGGCGGCGGTGCTCAGTCATCGCTGGGGCTGGGTGGCAACTGTGGCATGCAGTCTTTGTTTCAGCTGCCGCAGACACGCCATTTGGTGGCCACTCTGCAGCTGGGTGGCCACATCACTGACTCCTAAGTGTGCCGTTCCCGCAGCGCCCCACGGTGCATTGCTGCTTAGCAGTGTCAACACTTACTCAGTTTAAATGTCATGATCTTAGCTGATGCTCTGGGGGGGTAGGGCGTACACACAGACATGGCGGGGAAATTATAAATAACAACAGCCATTAAATAACAATGCCTCAGTCGCTGTGGAACCATTGTTGTTACCAAAGTACAGTCAAGTGCTACATCCAGGGTTTGGGGTTAAGGTTACTGCCTGAAGAGGTTAGTCTTTTGTCTGCAGAGAAACAGGTAAGTGTTCCCACAGACCCGAGGGGCTGGTTCTGACACTGGGGGCGCCATTGTGCAGAAGATACAGGCTCTCAAATGCTGATACCCATGGTGCACAAATCATTACACATTCTTCTTCTTCTTCTCCACGTCTTTGTCCTCCACTTGGTGAGGCAGAGGGTATCAGAGGGTCAGAGGTCACTGATGAAAGACACACTCCCGCGCTCTCTGTTGCAAGCCAATGCGTCCGTGTCTTTGTGTGCAGAACCCCTCCAACGAGGTCAAGTGACAGACTTAGCGTGAGAAAAGAGCAAATCTGATACATAAGTGAAACGAAGAACATAACACCTTTGGTTGTGTCATAGCGGTCAATCCCACTGTAATGATGGCAGCTACACTGTACAGACCCATAGGACACAAGGGTTGGAGGGGTCCATTATTTCACCCTGTCAATGCCCCCCACCCTGGACAGAGGTTTATCTAGTTTACGGTAACTGACAGCCATCCGTTCAGCTGAATGACGTTTCCATTTTTAAGCTGTTCTCTACAATCCAGTCCCACTTGCATCGTAATTAACCCACATATGATCATGTTCTGCTCCAAACGTGATGACGAGGATGAAACGATGAGATGCGTGCGACGAAGGACTACGCCGAGGGGCAGGCGGCTGTCAGAAAGCGTCACTGGGAACCTAGGCGCCCCAGGCAGGCTGATGGGTAATGTTGGGTGCCCCCGTTGCCACAGTAACACACCAGTCCCATTTATGCAAAGCGTCACCTCCTGGAAGATTAGCGCAGTAATGAACATTCAGGCCATCGCTAAAGAGCTCCGCTGATTACTTTCAGGAGGGTCTTTGTCGTGGTAACCAGTTTATTGTCGTGAATGACAATGGGGAGTTAGGGCACGTCAGCAACAGGACCGTCTCTGTGACAAGACCTCGCCAGAGCACCACACATAAAAGTTCTGTCAGGGCCTTGTAATAAAACACATAACCCTGGTTTTTTTACATTGAATTACAGTATTTATACGTAATAAAAATTCACTGTTTCTATATAACTATTGCTGTTGTATGAACGGTTTTATACATTTATACGAGTATATATTTATACACTGATTTTTATATCCAGCCACTAATCTTAACTACTATACTGTAAATAAATATAAATCACTATAACTGTTCATATTATCAAATTTCCTTTAGAATATATGATTAAAAGATCACCGCAATAGCTAATTAGAAATGATTGATCAGTTTTCTGTTTCCATTGTTGATATCTTATTAGCTGTACTCTGTACAAACATCTGCGCTTGCAGTGGAGAACACAGCGATCAGCACCAAGATCCCGCAACGTGTCCTCGAGTCAGAGTAGACGAGGGGGGGTGGGGGGGGCGGAGGGTGCATAGCGCCACCTGCCTTCTAGGAGGTGTTAATACCAATTAGGCTGAGGGACGGGCTCAATCTTTCACTCCTTAACTACAGGTGCCTGACCTGTAATCGCATTAATTTATTGGTCGCAGCATTTTAGAGAAGCCTACACTAACTTGAGAAGAAGTGTGTCTGTCAGGATCAGCTGTTTGGAGCACGGCCCCATCCTCAGTCGGGTGTAATCACAGATAATCCGGAGCTGATTCCCCAGCTCCAGCCAGGAGTGGTGCATTGACGCACGAAATCGGAACGTGAAAAGTGGAGGGGCACGGGTGGGGAAAGCACCACTGAGCCACGGTCGCCCCGGAGACAACGATAGCTCTGCGTGAGTGTCACTGCTGGTGGGGGAGGCACGGGAACTCCCCCCCCCAAATCCTGCATAATTGCTCAGGAGAAGCAAGTCCCCCATGACGGTGTCACCCAGCAGCGTGGAAATGGATTAGCGGACGGAGCGCGGGTGTTGAAGGCGAAGCATAGAGATGGAGCGCATTGTGTGTGTGTGTGTGTGTGCGTGTCCCTTTTTTCAACAGTAAATACCGCAAGAGTGCCTCATAGCCAAAAGCTACTCATTCTCAACCTTAATGTCATATTTAACTTAATTAATGCAATTTATATGAAGTGGCCTCTGTCTTTTATTAGTGCTCTGAGGATTATAATTATAATAATAATAATGTCCTGATAGTACACAACACCCAGGGAGTGGGGGGGCGGGGCTTTGAAAAAAGACAGACGCACAGCACCAAATCCGGGTGATAATAACTTATTTGCTTCCCGTTTCCAGGCAGAAAATGAAACTCAGAACCCGTGTGTCACACGGTCCGGTCCCACCTGGATCCTGCATCGCTGTTGGAAAGGTTACGGTGACGATCCGCCCCCTGATCCCAGCTGAAATGTTCCTTTGAGGCTCTGCTGATCCGTCTGCATGAACAACAGGTGCTAAGAAGTACATCCAGTCTGAGTCTCGCAGTCTGAGTGGTGCAGTGACCAGGCGGTGTTGTTGGTTCTGATACCAGCCTTAAAAAACGGTAGCCAAATCTGGCACAGGACCTCTGTGGGTAGGTGTTCTTTGTGGTCCTGGTACCAGCCTCTGCGCTGTGCTACCAAAATCTGAATCGGCGGCACAGTGATCAGCTGTTTTCAGGGCACTCGTATTTAGTCTGCCCTGTCTGCGTACACTACTTCACGCCCATTACCAGCTGATCCCGGACCTGTTTGATACTTGTTGTATGATATGCCGATCCCAGATCAGTCGTAGAGGACGAACGCGGAGGTCCCAGGCCCCGCCCCCACCCACTCACCTGAGTGTGCTCCCCTTAACCTCTGGCACAAAATCCAGTCTTGCAGCTGACAGCGGCTTCACAGCCGGTGATGGATGGGCTCTCTTCTACACGCAAGCCTCCATTCCAAGGCTCTGTTTGCCTTCTTCACTTCACCAGCAACACCTCATTCATTAAGGCCTGCCTGGCCCCTTGTCCATCCACCCCTCCCCCCTTCAAGGCAGGGTCATATAGGGGTTGAGATGTTTATGAGGTGAAGAGGTGGTGTGGGAGGCCCCTCGGAGGACACACTCGCACATCCACGCTGACACAGCACAGTTCGGCCCTTGGCTGGAGCCAGGGATCAACGGGGTTAAACCGGTTACATACGTGGAGCACATCCACAGGTGCCATGTTGAGCAGTGGATGTGAGATTTAAAAAAGAGCAGGACTCCATCATCCGTTCTCGTCTGGCGAGAGACTTAAAGGGCCACAGTCGAATGCTGAGCTCCAAAGCATTAACATGCCTTTAAATAAAAGTGTGGCTCACACAGGCATGTTAAAGGGGAGGCTGGCTCACGGACTCCTCCGGACTCCATGCTCTGACATCACACGCACCGGGTCTTCCAGCTCCGCCCCAGGAAAAGAGACCCAGCGAGCGGCACGTACCGCTAAGCTATTTACGGAAAATCCCAGCGGCGGCACAAAGAGGGACGCCATGGCATAACTGCGAGGGGTGTGCGATTAGGCTAATTAGCTGCTACTTAATATCCCTTAACTAATGAAGGGCTCCCGACGCAGACGTGACCCTAAGGGCAACCCACGGACCTAAGGACAAGGTAACAACGCAGTAAAGTAGCAGCTTGTTGCGGCTCTGAAAGGCTGTGGCTTCAAGGGCGGCTGCCATGCTTAGCATTGACAACATCTGGATGTAACACACACAACATCTGGATGTATAAATGACAGCTGCAGAAACTGCAAGCTGGATCACATGACAACAGCCATGCCAGACGGATGGACCAAGGTTTCAGACAAACGTTTGACAAGGAACTCGATGATTCTGGAAACGTGGTGGGTTAGGGGATAAAACACAAAAGCAAAAAGCTGTGTCTTCTTATATTTATTCATAGGCCATCTATAAAAATCTTATTACTAAAATGATTTTACATAATTCATAAATTCCATCTTAATGTTCACCCGAAATGAGGAAGAACACAAAAAGACACTGCACAGGTTTACAATGTCTTCACAACGTGAAACAAGTTCAGAAGGAAAAGAACAACAGAGAAACGACAAAATATCGATATTGATCATTAAAAAAATCTTAATCAGTGTTAAAATATTTTAATATTTATTTAGCAACTCTGAGAAATACCGCATTTTAGGTGGACGGTTAACCCTTACCTCCTCATTTCTTTATCGTGGTTCATAGTGGGTTAAAATTATGTCGCATGAAAGGATAGATGTTCCTGCGTCTCCTTCAGCATTCCTGGCAGCCACATCAGTCTTTGAGCTCTAACAACTGAATATCCATGCAATTCCACATCCAATAATAGTATTGCACCTATGTCTTTGGGGGGGGGCAGGACCTCTCCACAGAGTGACATAACTTCCCAGTCACATGCTTACGTGCCTCACCTCCAGCTCAATAGACACCACCCCATGGTCACCGAATCACCACCAGCCGCGCCCCTTCCAAATGGAATCGTAACCAGGCTGCTTAAAGGCAATCGGCAAAAGTGAGTCCTTTTTTCTACACAACTGTGCACATCCACAAACTGCCCCGGCGGACGTACACCTCCTGTAGGGTCCGGAGGCCCTGCTCTGCAAAAACGGTCACAGTCTGTATAACTGGGAGTTCGTTTAATATGCTCAGTCCTCAGTACATTCATCTCCTTCCATCCAGTGTCGTTCACACATGCGCACACACACACGCGGGAGTGAGAAGCCATTCACGGACTGACTGAACTCCCTGTGTCTTAGATAATTCTAGAAAAAAAGCAGTCATCCTACAAATAGTGAAAAAGAGGGCCCGAAGGAGCACAGATACATCTTGGATTCTAATCAAATTAAAAATGAGCTGAATAAATCAGGAGGTATCAATGTGATTATGGACAACAAGGCTGCCCGGCTCTCTGATTTATCTTAATTGTATTTGTTGGTAGTGCTTCAGAGGACAGTAATCATTACTGCTGGGACATCATTACAAAATGCTTACTGTAAGAGGTTGTCAGACGCCTGTACAAAAAAAAAAAAAAAAAAGTGATTTGCATTTGAGTTTTAACCCAAGTAAACAGTCTTGCTATGTATAATTAGTGTCTCTCAACATTTCACAAGCAAATTTATTCTTTAAATAAACTTCAAAAATAATAAAACTTTAAGCTTTAACCAATCAGAAAGAAACCAAACTGCTATAAAAAAAAAAAACCTGCTCCCCCATTTAAAATGTTAAGACAACATAAGACAAATAAATGTTGGACACTGCCTATTCCAGTCCCAACTGAGTTTACAATATCTACAATAAAATGATAAAACCGTCTTTTAAATCAATTTGCGTGAGATGGCCTGAAGGCTTACAGTATACAGCAAGGTTTGAAAATAACCATGACTGTTTATCAACAGAGAACATGAACCACAGTCATCAATCCAACAAGGAAACTAAGCAAACAAAATTTGATAACCCAGCAAAGCGTTTCCCTGTGGGTGTCAAAATCAGGTTGCACAATGATGTCACTTCCTGTGGGGAGGGGACAGGTCACAGACACTCCTAAAGGCACACTGCTGGTGCTATCAAATGATGTTCAAAAATGAATCCAGTGTTAGTTTGCGTAAAAATACATATGTGTTTTATTTTAGGACTCCAACCATTCAGATCATACCGCGGTTAAAAAGGTAAGCAACATTTAATGAGGCCCCTGATTTTTCTTTAAAGCTATTAAGTTTACAACGTTCTCAACACCAACACCTACATAAAAAAATAAACAATAGTAGAAATTAAACGCCTTGCCCCACACACATTCATTCACACACTTAACAAATTTAACTTAATACAGGCTTGCATATTAAATGACAGCAATAGCATAAACAATGACAAAATGGTTTTGGCAAAAAAAAAAAAAAAAGATAAAATTAGAAAAACAACAACACGATGTGTTTGATTACTTTTGACCCCTTGAGAAATGTGTCCCACCGTTGCTAATTTGATTGTCCTTCACAGTTACACAGGAGAGGCCGTAACCAGCCTACAAGTGCTGGAATCGCATTGCGACGGGCAATGCGACGGGAACACAGCAAGACACACACGCACACTGGGTTCTCTCAACGTTGCTGCAACGTAACAGGGACGTTACAGGTATGTAACGCATTCGCCAGAAAGCACTCCCGCAATACAGGTAAGAATCAACATTGTCAATTAGTCATAAATAAACCAGGTCCATCAATCTAATTGCAGGCTCCCGGATTTAAAAAAAATACAACACTCTGATTTGATTTTTAATATAGTTAATTTATCATAATTTAATGAAAACCTTAGAGGCCCTTTGGTTTCTGAAGCCAGAAAAGAAAATGTTGACGTTTTGAAGTCACCTTCAAAGACTAAGCCAGAGAAAGATCACTCACACCCACGGAGACCTGGCTCTTAGTCCTCGTTCGTGCGGATCGATACGTAGCGAGAAAACACACATCTTTCAGCATCTCGTCAGCAGGCGAACGCTGGGCGCTTCATTCGGGAAGATGTCAGTCACCAACGCTTGAAATGTGTCCTCAGAAAGTTTTGGAATTTGCGTCGCCTCGTCTTGTTCACATGAGGCGGCTCTCTCTTATTTATTTATTTTTTGATTTTTTAGTAGCATAGCGGTTTGGAAGAAAAGAATAAATAATTGCCAGGTTAACGAAAAGTAAAAATAAAAACAAACAGAAAATGAAATGAGGCAGAGACAGAAGGGTGGCTTCTCGCTCCACCACCCTAAAGCTTCCAGATTGCTGCACCAACCTGCCTTCCGCCCAATCACCTGCCAGTCTTCCCAAGGTCCGTCTTAAATCGAAATACTCTGCCGTTAAAAAAACAAACAAACAAACAAACAAATGGCGCGATTGAAAAACATCAAAGTATGGGTGAGCATCTGCCTTTGCAGATATATACATATAGAAGACTTGGAAAAAGTCTTTGAACTGTACAGTTTTACACCTGAATTTGAATATAGGCAAGAGGTACTGAAGTGTATGGCTTACTCAAACAGTTGTTAAGTAGAAAAAGTTCATTTATTCAGATATTTATTATAATGACTACTTGAGTTGCCTGGGTGTTTTAAATACTCAATCTCGAGGTCTACACGGCATCCTGTACACAACTGAGCACCTAGTCTTCCCCTGGGTCTGTGCTCTTTGTGCCAGTTACTCAATTCCAGTGCAGCCCCAGTGCCACAGGGACCCATGGCCCCCTAGTCCAAAGCTGGACTCCTACAGACCCGTACCACTGTGTCATCATAAGAGGACCTCGTTTTACAGATTCCGTCCGTTCCTTTTTTGTATCTATTTGGTCTGTAGAGGTTGTATTTGATCGTGCGCCAGTAGTTAACAGCTCATGACGGAGGCTTTCCAGGAGCTCTCACAAGCTTTGGGTCAGAAGCGGTTCACCTTCGAGCCCCCGTTTGACACGGCTCCGCTCAGTGTCAGTGCCACTCTTGTAGCGCTGGCCCCTGGGACACAGGCTGCCACTCTAACGGGGCAACACGACCTGGAGCTTTCACCCACTCATCTTCTGCAGTGCTGTCATGCTCCATGTGATGCTGTGGGGCCTTCATCAGCCCCCTCCAGTGCCATGCCAGCAGCAGGTGTCAGAAGCATTGGGTGAGGTGCAGGCAAACAAAGCTGGTGCATCTCTGCGATCTCAGCCCCCAGCTCTTCACAGCGCCCCCTTTCAGGCAAAAAAAAATCACAGTTCCTTGACCCTCAAAGTGAGGTTTTTTCAGTAGTGTTTCCAGGTGGGCAACACTAGGGCCCCTAACAGAGAATAGGCACCCCCTCTGCAGTGACGAGCTGACCGCTGGTGGGGTCGTAGCTCCCAGCCAGATAGTAGAGGTCCTGTTTGTCGGGGGTCTGCTTTCTGCTACGACTCAGCTGCTCGTACTCATCACGGCTGACCACCTGGCACTTGTGGGAGATGGTCTGCACATCATTCTCATCCTCGTGGGAGGACTGGTACAAAGCATGCTGCGACAGATTGAAAGAAACATTACATTAATGCCCAAGGCTTGGATGGCTTTACTCCTGAACTTGATTCTACAAGTTTTACTACAACCCTTGGTTCCAAACAAATCTGCTATTGTTTTTTTGAGGTAATATCGTTGGAATATTACTGAATTTGCACATCATGTTATTGAAAGTTATTACACGTAGTCTTGTAAACAAGAGATGGGATATTCTAGTCCTGGAGGGTGAGTCTGTCTAAATATTGCCATCACACAAGAGACAAAGAGACAGAGCTTAAATATCTGAAAACATCCAAGCTTTGAAGAACTGAAGTCATCCAAGGCTGGACTAAACCATATATCACGGAATTAAAACCTATAGTATGGAGCTGGTCTAGGAGATATACCTTGCCATCCCTGTGCCTCTTGCCTAACTTGGTCTCCTCTGGATGGTAGAACCACTTGACCTTCACCACCATGCTGCTGGTCCAAGACTCCCAGAAGCTCTCGATACGACCGATGTAGGGAAGGTTGGGCCGACCGGCAGACAGAAACACGGCGCAGTCTCCTACACGCACTGTGTCCCGGCCACGCACGATGGCCTTGTAGAAGAGTTTGCGTGCTTTGCCCTTCATGCCCCTTCTCTGTGGAAGCAAAGGCAGTTTGAAACCTTGTGCTTATTCTGAACAGCTTCCAGCAAGTTTCTTGCTAAGGAACATGCCCTGTGTTTACTTGGGTCATGTTTTGTCCCTGTACTTATAAGTTGTAACTAAATTAAACACTTTGACCAGAGTTTCCCTCGATGATCAACCAGTATGGCTGTCCACCAGCCCTAGTTAGACATCCATTACAAGTTTTTCAGTGCTTATTAGACTTTAAAACCCATTTCCAGTACACATATCCTTCCCAGCATAGCACTATAGCAATTAACATTTCAGTGGTTCTTTGCTTCTACAAGCTGCAATGCAGGGTTTGTGTGTGGTGAGAGTTTTTTGTGCATGAACATAAGTGTAAATTACCTTTGATTGTCTTCTCCAGTCTCATAGCATCTCCATCCCGCTACAAGATTCTCAGCATCATGCGGAGAACAGTTTTAAAAAACTGAAAAGCCACCTCACCTGTGTGGGGACACCAGACCACCTCCACAACTGTCGTGCAGGAAGAAAGGGAGCCATCTTGGGTGGACTATTGGTTGGCTGTAGCCTGTCTCTCCTGGAAAGGTCCTTGGGGCTTTTGGTTGGTAAGAGAGAGGTGGGAGAGTTGATGCACTCTTTCCTTCTGAGCGGCCTGTTGTGAACATTGTTGTTGTTGTTGTTGACGGCTCCACCCTTGGAAGTGGTTATGGCCATAGCCTTCGCCACAAAGGTGCGTTGCGCCGGTAGCTCTGTGGACTGGAGCAGGGCTCGGTGAGATGAGAGGCAGCCCTGCAGCAGCAAGGTGGAGCCGTCCTCATCCTCTGAACTGTAGGACGAGTCATTGTCCGAGGAGCAGAGGCTGGAGCTGGACAGGGAACCGGAGCTGGAGGAGCTGGAGGAACCCGAGGAGGAGGAGGACACAGAGAGGCGAGACAGGAAGCGTCCCGCTGTCCTCATGCCACCCGAGGCTGCAGCCAGCTCAGCCCTGCCCTCGTCGTCTTCCTCCTCATCCTCTTCATCCATGTCAGAGTAAAATCCGTGGCAGTTGGTGAGGCAGTTTATGGCAAAGTCAGAGTACTCGCCCATGGCTAGGGTAGGAGATGGCTTCCGCAGGTGAGAGGTGCCCTTCAGCAGCAGATCAGCACGGCTACTTCCCCCCTTTTTATTGTCCTTAACAAGTAGGACCGGGTGTGAGTATCCCATCGGTGAAGACACGTCCCCTAAGCCTTTAGCACCAAATCCCTTGTCCATCCTGCTGCCCTGATCTGTGGACCCAAGCAACAACAAGGCCTTGCTATTTTTGGTCTTGGGTGATGTCACACCCTCGTGATCCAGCTTCACCAGGAACTCAGCGCCTGTCTTCTTACTCCGAACAGCCCCGACGTCTGCTGGTCTCCTGGCCCGACTGCAGGCAGTGCTCTTGGGGCTCAGAGGCAGGATAGCCGACTGGCTGCCGAAGGAGGAGTAGCCGTTAGCGATGCTGCTGAAGGAGTCCACCTCAAAGGTGCTTCTGAAAATGCCTTTGGCGGGAGTTGAGGTTGAACCCATTAGGAGGGGGAATATCTCCTCCTTCCCTTTAGTGGTTTTCCTCGGGGTGCCATTGAACTGGAAGAAGTTTGGGGAGGGCTTTTTTCTGGGTACACCAATTGCTGGCCAGCTGAGGAGGGGGCCACTGCTCTCTTTCACACTATCCGACGTGGGACTCCTTGTTCCTGAGTTGACACTTTTTGGTTTGCCTGGAGGAGACAGAAATGAGACACCAGTTAATTTCAGTGCAGGAGAGTGAAACTGCAAGCCAGTGGCTGTAGGAACCTCCCTTGATGATTAACCGAGAAGAGGCACTACATCGCCTGCAGCCCTGTTTGCTAAATTGCTATAGGTCAGTCCTGCAGCCATAACAAGAATTAGAACAAGCGAGGATCCAGGAAGCAGGCTTAGTCATCGATTCTGACAGGGACAATAGGTTGTGCAGTAGTTAAACAACCGGAATTGTGGATGGCTCAAGTCATAAGAGAGCCACTTTCCATACGGTCTTTGAAGAACAAATAGCTTGATCTTCGGTAAGATACCAAGTCGTATGAAGAGATAAGCTATAGGCAAATCCCCTTGGATGAATGTCCCCACTAAGCTATTCAGACAAATACGACTTTCAGGGAGGATTCTTCATTTAAATCGACTTGCATTCCCCATCACCTGGCTTGCTGTTATTGAGGGTCTTTCCGTCCTGCGCTCTGGCAACTGCTATGTTGTCCGGCTGCTCCGCGGACGTTGCAGCTGGTTTGCTCTTTTCCCGGACTGTGCTCCGACGACCTCGCCGACTGTGTGAGACCTGGAGAGCAGGAGGCGGCTCTGCACCTGCACACACAGGTAGGTGTATGTGTGTGACATTGGATCAGGTCATTCATTTTAGGGATTCCACATGTTATTGCTTATTGTTTTCTTGCTGGAGAACTTACACTTGATCTGGTAATCGGGTGGAAGGAGGCGGACATTTGATAGGGAGATCCAGCCCCTATCTCCATCATCAAACTCCACCATGACACTGCCTTCCTTGTGCTCCTCACCAGGGCCCCCTATAGGACAGGCAAAGAACTGCAACTTTTAAAAAGTAAATCCAGTAATGGGACTATCCACAATCTAATTTGAAATTGAACTGCAGCATGCATAGACACTCAGTCACGCAAGTACACATGCTGCGGACGCGTTCCCATCTCCATCACCTTGTCGCACGTATCCAGGGTATAGGCATCGGGAGCGCTCGCTCCAGTAGGCACACACCCGCGTTCCCGCCGTCAGTCTGGCCCCCGTCTCTGGGCGCACTTCCACCACCTGACAGTCACATGGAGAGGGGTGCTTATCAGCCCCCCAGCTAGAGACCACTTACAGTCAAACAAGATGAAATCAGGGCCTAAATCCAAGAGGAGTCACTTCCAGAAAACGGGAAGAAAATGACCGCCAAATGATGGGGGTGTGAGAGCACCAGCACAAAGCCTCCGTTCTGAATGCTTGGAACTGAATTCTGAATATGATGGCAACTGTGTTTAACACCATGGGAGTCAAATGCCGCAAGATGCCCACGTGCACAGACCCGAGGCTGTCCGTTTTTAAGGCTACCGCTGATCTGGGGTCAGGAAGAGGTATTATATGTACCTAATTTTGCTAGGGCTTGTACTCAAACATTGCCCCACACTCACACCCACATCTTCTTGGGCTGTCTTGAGCCTGAGCCCTCTTTGAAAGGGCAGAAACTCCTGATCTGTAAATACAGATGTGCTGAGTAACTTGGTCAGGAATAAGGGAGAAAGGAGAAAGACAACAGAAAATAAAGCAACCATTTAATTGTGACTTGCCAGCCCCCACCCCATTACGGTATGGGCAGGACCAATTCCCACTGCGCAATGAAGATTCGTTCAAATGGTTTTGAAAAACAGTTCCCATGGAAAAGGACTGAAGATGTATTCAACCTCACAGCCAGAGTGTACAGGTATTGCTCCAAGAAGCAGGAAAGCTTTAAGATCACTGAAAGAGAGAAAATTACAAGATAAACTGGAAAAGGCCTAGGTCTGACCACTGCGGTGGTGCTAGGTACAGAAGATAGATCTGCAACCCAGCCTAACAAGACTGTGTGATCGTTTCTGTGCTGTTGGCTAAATAGAGAGGTCATGTGATGCTGCCAGTGAACGCTGGCTACATGTGAGCCAGAGCCTGTACACTCCGGAGTATGTATGCACCCTAAAAAGTCAAGATTGTGTGAGTCTCTCTCTATCGTCTTCTCTCTCTATCACTTCTTTGGTTTTGTGAATCTCTCCCTCTACCTCTATCTCCTTCTTTCTCTCAGTCTGTTCTTCGCTTTTGTGAGTCTCTCTTTCTCTCCCTCTATCTCCTTCTCTCTGTCTATCATTTTCTGGCTTCTGTGAATCTTTCTCTCACCCTCTATATCCTACTCTCTGTCTGTCATTTCTTGGGTTGTGTGAGATTCTTCCTCTATCTCTTTCTCTCAGTCTTTTCTTGGCTTCTGTGAGTCTCTCTCTACCTCTATCTCCTTCTCTCCCTCTGTCATTTCCTGGCTTCTGTGAATCTTTCTCTCAACCTCTATCTCCTTCTCTCCCTCTGTCATTTCTTGGGATGCATGGATCTCTCTTCCTCTATCTCCTTCTCCTCTCTGTCATTTCCCTTTAATTACATTGCCACCTCCGGAAGCGCCGGCTGACTCATGCCGATAATGCGGATCAGATTGCAGGCGGTAACAATGCCAAACGTGCCCCCTGTACACAAAAGGGGCAGCCAGCCCCTGTGACTGGGGTGCACCAAGTGAGGGTGGCAGCAGAGAAGGGGAGGGTTGATGGCACGGGCCGCGTAAAAGGCATGTTTACTCAGAGAGAGTGGCCCGTTCACTACAATGGGCGGTTGGAGGGGGTTTGGCACGCAACGCAGGGACTAATCGCAAGACCACAGACAGCTGTGCCGCATAATTCTGTTGGCTTCCCGCCCCACGTTGGGGTTCGTATCTGTTTGCCCACGCAGTCGCTGCAGAACCAGCCACGTGTTCTTTGAGCTCTGTCATTTTTTTCTGTTTTTCTTTCTTCCCCCTTTTCAGGTTTCAGTCCACCCTCCACTGTTTTTATCCCCCCCCACCCCTCGCCTCAAGAACTCCCGTGATTCCATTCCCTTGCATAGCCACGGGGGTCAGAGTTCACTGTGCTGGAAATGACACAGTGGTGTAAGTGGCAGGCATCCAGATGCACCACAATGGTGGGACGGAAGTCTCAGCTCAAAGGAACGCCAGTCGTTTTTCACCAAAAAGAAAGAAGTCAAATATATCAGCTCAGGTAATATATTGAGATGAATGCGGGCTGACAAAGCATTGTGGGTTTACAGTGTGTAATTAGCCTCATTTCCCCCATTGGCTTAGACAAACTAAGCATGTTAGCATAACCTGGAGTTGAACAAAGAAGTATGCTAAATAAAAAAGCCCCCCCCCCAGGCACTGAAGCTAAACCAACTGGGAACAATCACGACTGATAGAACCCGTAGACAAAACAAGCAGGATCTTCCCCCAGGGTGGCTGTTCTCTGTTAACCTGGGCTGAACATGGATGTGCTTCACCAGCAGGAGCCCCCTCAGCACTGGGGGGGGGGCATACAGAGCCCACTCTGCTGTCTGTGTGGGGTCAAGGCACCCCTGAGGAAGGGGGAGTGTTGACGGCAGCAAGGCAAGATCGGGGTTTTCCCATGAAAACAAGAATATCCTGCCCTCCGACAAAATCATATCATCTACTGCAGATGTTTGTAAGTTATTCTACCTACAGTCACCCGGAATGGGATTAAAAGCAAAGTAATAAAGAACAGACACTCGTCCCTCCAGGACACAGATGTTCCATCTTTAATGACTTGAGCATATTGTTGGGGAATTCGGCTGTGTCCACCCCACCCCCCCACCACTCGCCCTTCCTGACAATGCCCCCCTTTGGGGGTCCACGGAGGCTATGAGTTTGGGAGCGGACGTTGAAGCGGTATGAGGAAGAAGGTGATTGTGGGGGATGGGTGAGTGGGAAGAGAGTATAGCTCACAGCTTCCTGAAGCAGCTGCTCCAGAGAGTAGATCCTGGGCCGGTTTCCTCTCTCTCCCTCGATGACAACGCTGTAGCTGAAGGAACAGAGAGAGAGAGAGATCACTGCGTTTGAGGCACTGAGAGACATCAGGAGAAAGGGAGTGAGAGGGAGCATATGAGAGCAGCTCTCTTTTTATGGATCATTTCCCATGCAGTTATTCCTGAACGGCCTGGCTGGGATGTCCGCAGCTCATGCTTTGAAGTGTGAAAACCAGGGGAACGGTCAGGGTTGGGACCAGGGGTGTCAGCTGCCTACCCTTTGCTTAACATAGTGTTTTGGGAGCCTGCCTTGACACCAGCGCTACGAACGCAGTTTTAACCCCCACTCCCTGCAAAACTCTGATTCCCAGCTAAAGGCCCCAGCATAAGAAAGCTCCCATCCTCAATGCCGTGGCCATAATGAAGAAGCATGAAGGACTCAACTCTGGCCTTTTTTTTTTTTTTTTTTGAGTATTTTGTTCTGTGGTGTTTCTAAGCTGAGCTTCAGATCGCAGGGCATGCAGTTTTGTTCTGTTAGGACCATGGAGGCACCGTAGAGTCATTGGCGGTGCAATGGCAGCACCGATTCCCGGTGAGACGAGTATGGTAGGGAATAGTGTGGGTCTCAGGACCAGAGGGAGGTACGGAGGTCGGGCACAGCACTTACGGCGTCTGACTGTCTCCTCCTATACACAGTTGTCTATCTGACTGCTTTACCTCATTGTTGTCCACATTGTATTAATGAACTTAATGAACTTGTCCCGCCCGGTGCCAGCCAAGGAGCAGGGCTTCCCCTTGAGTCCGGTTCCTCCCAAGGTTTCTTCCTCCTGAGTGAGTTTTTCCTTGCCACTGTTGTCTTCGGCTTACTCTTTGGGGACCCTGGGCCCAGGACTATTTAAAGCACTTTGTGACTATGCTTTTTGTTAAGGGCGCTATATAAAACAAATCGAATTGAACTTACATATCGGGCACCTCCAGGGTGTGAACGTACGCGGCGTAGAGGAGTTCATCTTCCTTGGATATGAGCACCTTCAGGCCGTCCACCAGCAGCTCCATTGTCAGCACGCAGTTAGGGGGAGCTGAGGAGCGGAGGGCAGACAGACGGCAGTGTTGTCGCAGTGCAGTGGAACCACAGCTGGACCACAGCTGGACCACAGCTGGACTGCTCAATGCACCAAACATGCAACCCCAACATTTCATATCACCTGGTCCTCCATACAGCTAATGCCAGCATTTTAATCATACTGATTTGTTAGGAAGAACAAAAGTGTATTAATCGCATGGTGTGTGTGTGTGGGGGGGGGGGGGGGGGGGGGCACACCCATTGGTTTGGGTAAATGGGAAGCTATTTTGTTTGTTTTGTTAATGTTAATGATTTCTTTTTTTGTTTGGGTCCACCC
>JAACJT020000035.1:1943328-1957923 GCA_009936485.2 Gymnarchus niloticus
CAACACAGGCCTACTGCTTTTATTGACAGCGGGTGAGGAGGGAAGACCGGGGAGGGGCGTGGCGCGGTGGGGTTGGGTGGGGGGGGGGGGGCGGGGGGGGGGGGTGCACACCCATGTGTATGTGTAAATGGGAATCTATTTTGTATGTCATGTTAATGTTAATGATTGCTTTCTTTGTCTGGGTCCACTCCAGGTCTCCGAGCTCCATCGTAAAGATAAGCTACAATTATGTGGGAAGATAGTCTTTAGACTTACCTGCAGGGAGCACTCTCGGCGAATGCCGTGGGTTTTCTGTGGCGCCACCGTCCTCATCCCCATCTGAGAAACTGCTGTCTATGTCCATCTGGAAGCCCTCATCTGCCGCGAAGCTCTCCAACAAGCGGCTCACGGCATGACCCTTAGACTGAGCAACAGGAAACAGGAAGATGGGCTTGTCATGTGACTCATACAGCTTTCTCTGACTCTGCTTCATAAAGTAGACAGGCCAGTCATGTTTTTCCGTTTTGGATGAAATCTCAAGCAGCCAGTATCTTTTAAGACTGTCTGTTTGTGTGTTACTGGCGTCTCAGGATTTTCTTCCGAGATCCACTGGAGAAAAGCCCATTTGAACACAGTGCCCCAGGGGGATGCTGGTGTGGGTGGAAATCCCAGTTCTGTTCCAGTTTACTGTTGCCATGTAGGAGTTTTGCCCCCTTAAGCCAAGCATATACAGCCTGTCTCACATACTTTAGGGATGACTTAAAGACAGGCACGCCTGATTTAGTGCTCTGAATGTCCCACCAACTATTACTTTAACAATGCATCATTCACCCCCCCCCCATCCAACGTCCTTATCTTATCTGGACTGATTTACAAGCCTTTTCTTTGAACATATTACCTATGTTATGTAATCTTCTTACATGAGTCTGTACAGGATCGGTACAGCACTGGACAAGTCAACCTGGGAAGGGAATTCAAGGTCTTCACAGTGCCCCCACCCAAGCACGTTCCTGCCCTACCTGTTTGTTCCTACTTGGTCTTCCCCGGCCGCGGTCCTTGCCCTGGGGGGGTGGTCCCAAGCCTGGCCAGTCTCCCCTTCTCTGCAGCGGGCAGAGTGATCAGCAGCACTGAAACCTGTCCTACAGGGGTACCTCCTAGCGAATGACACCTTGTGGCTCCACATACATAGTGTTATTCGCTTCTTTACTGCTGTTGTCCAGCAGACCCTACGCTTTTATATATTCCCGTCAAGGTAAACAAACCATTAAAGGCCAGACATAGGCCAATCAAAGGTACGACAGAGAGGGTACACCAATTTGGCTAGTCCAGTCCATTAATAAATGAGTAACTGTGAATTTTCCTTAAGAGCTCATATTATAATTATGTTCAAGTCTTGAAATCCGGGAAGGGAAAAGCTGTTGTACCTTTATTAAGCAAACAAGTATGTAATAAAAATGCACTAATTCTCAGAATGTCCCCCAGGGAACACTCACCTTGCCCGAAGAGGCCTGCAGTCCAGTGCTTTTGCCTGTGGTGCTTTTTACCCTCTCGCTGGGCACCCCCAAGGCACGAAACCCACTGCCCCGCCCGCAGGACACTGTCCTGCCCACTATCTCCTGCTGGTATGGTGGTGCCTTAGATCCCCGCACTTGCTTAGGCCCCTCCTGCTCCTGCAGCTCAGAGTGTCTCTTTGCCACAGTGGCGGGACATGTCCTGCAGGGGGTCCTCGTCCTCACTTTCACCTCTCCCTCTGTGCCGCGCAAATTCGCTGCCCCTGAAAGCAGCAGTCACGACCGTTTAACCGCTTGTCACTCAGAGGAACAATAAATAACATGCTCATTCATGCATTTAGATCAGTAATTAGGACAGCCAGCTTTTTACCCAGCAATCCTTGTCTTTCCTTCTTATTCTTTGCCTTCTGATTGGCCTCCAGTTTTACCACAGAAGACGGTGAGGGACCAGTAGAAGCCGAACATGGTGATGGATCTTTGGAGGAAGGAGCTTTGATGCTGCTGTGCCCTTCCTCACTATCATAACTGCCTTCATCTTCCTCTTCTGCAGTAGAGATTATATCAGAAATTTGCATTGACGTTTGGCAGAGGTGAAAACAGAAGTTCAGAATAACATTCGTCTGGTTTGGATTTTGTGGTGAAACAACTCACAGCTTGAGTGTTTTAACACTGGGCCAGCTCCTGGCAAGTTGACCTCTGGGCTTTCACACCCCGAAGCCCCGCCCCAAAGCCCGACCCTACGAGCTTTATTGGCAGATATCCTCAGCCCGCAGAACAGAGTGTTGAAGCCGGCAGCCGTGTCAGGTTTCAGCCGTGCGGCAGGCAAGCCTGTCACTCGCGAGGCGTGTGTCAGCACTTTGTCGCTCGCCCACGAGACGTGAATGGGATAACGTTCAGGGAAATTAACGAATTGTTGACGGGGACAGTGCTTCATCAGGCCCTGCTGACAGCCTATAGTCAAATTAACTGTCCTTTCTGGTTAAGCATTATTGGCGGTTCTGTGATATCACGGATGGGCATACATTTATAGAAGTGCTTCAGTGACAGGAAAGTTTGTAAACATTGGTGAGGCCAGTGTCACACTGTCCCTGAACTCACAGGCACTCTTCTCACCACCCCAATCCTGCCCAGCTGCACTCACCCTGCTCCGAGGATTCGCTGTCCGTGGGTGACGTGTCCTTCCCATCCGTGGCTTCCTGCACACACAGCCGTTCGTTCCCTACATGGGTTAGGGGCTCCAGGTGAGCAGGGCTCTTCCTCTGGGCCTCCCCCCTTCTACCCTCCTGAGTCATTCCCCCATCTGCGCTGGCTGTTGGGGCAACAAACCAAGGGCACCCCCAATCAGAGCGTGTCTGAGAGAGGCAGGTTCTACCAGGTGTGTGTGTCTATGGGGTAGTGAACTGGACATGGGCAAGATGAACGTTGACGATGCTATCCCAAATATCAGGTTTCTCTTTCCCTCCAAATCTCTGAAATGTGTCTCTGTGAATTACAGCACTGTGCGATGGACACTCTGGTGGGTTGGACTAACATGTGGGAAGGTCAGCACCTACCGGTGTCGCTCTGGCCCCCAGACTCGCTGGTCCTGGATGGTTGCAAGGCTCGACCGGTCTTCCCCATGGGAGCATGACGTTTGGCTTCGGCCTTCCGCGTCAAATGCGACACCTTGCGGGCAAGCTTGGAGCTCAGCACCCCTCGCCGAATTCCTGGCCTTGACCGCTGTTCCTTCATCTGGTGAGAAAGAAGAAAGGGCACGGCTGATAAAGGCACCTGATTGATGCGTTGCAGGTGGATGTCCTAGGATCTGACTGGCAATTAATGAGGTCCACGTTCATGGGATCAAGCGCTCTGCCAAAAATGAGAAGTATGCGGGGCTTGATGAGTTTGTAGTGCTGTGTGGGGGTTGATATCTTCATGGGGCTTGATGAGTGTGTATGTTATGGTCAATGTAGGGATTGATACCTGCACAGGACTTAATCAGTGTCTAGTAATCAGTCAGCATAAGGGTTTATACCTGCATAGGACTTGATCGGTGTGTAGGGCTCGATAACTGTATAGGTCAGGATCAGTGTGTAGGGCTTGACTGACTTTCACTACATTAGTTTGGTCTAGTTATGAAAAAGCAGGACCCTCCTGTGATTTGAACCAGCAGCCTTCAGGGCCCTGAGCTCCAGGCTCGCTTTGACACTGACCAGATGCTCTAGATGACCTCGGAAAGGTGTGCTTCCCATTGGCTCTCCAGGAGCAAAAGACAGCAGCTCACAGCTTGAGCCAGCCAAAGGGTCCAAAATGCAATCACTTCATTAGACCAAATTGACCAAAGTCTGAAGACCTGCCCTTTCAGGCACTGACCTGAGTCACCCCGAGGTGGTGGTAGGCACGACTGGACAGCTTCGTTCTCTTCCTTTGTGTGTCTCCGCCCCCTCTGGCATCTTCGCCGGCTGAGCCGAGCCCTCCCCCCAGCGAGCTGCCAGTCACAACAGAGAGGAGCATTCATTATAAAAGAATGAGTATGGAAGGAGAAAAGAAAGAAAAGAAAGATCAGAGGAAAGAGTGGAGGGGTGAATCACCTCACCGTGGCTTCTAATAACTCCCCTTTCATCCTTTGATGAATGAAAAAAGCCCCATCCCCCCAGCCGTGGGATCTAACGGCAAACCTAGAAATACTGCAGGGAGGCTCTGTCTGACACGGTGTGGGCTGGGACGCCTCGTCATTTACGCCTAATAGCTGTAAAAGGACACATTCCCTGCTCTCTGCAACATTAAAGCCTCCTGCCAGATTTCCATATCAGTGTATTGCCTCCCCACCCTTCCATCTCGTTTTTTTTTCACTTTCTCTGTCTCCCTCTTTTACCCCATTTTTTCTTTAGCCTTCCATGTCTCTTTCTATCTCTCCCAACTCTGATTCCCTTTCTCTCTCTCCATCTCTGTATGACTTTCTCTCTCTTCTCTTCCCTTCTCTCCCAGTCTTCCCGTCCATTTCCCCCTTTCTCTACTTCTCTGTCTCCCTTTCTCACCCTTTCTCTCCATTTCTCTCATCCTTTCTCTCTCTGTCTTTCTGTCACCCCCTGTCACCCCCCTTCCCTCCTCATCTCTCTCTCCCTGTCTCTGTCCCTCTCTCCCCCTTCACTTTTGATCTCTCTCCCTCTTCCCCCTCCCTGTTTCTTTCTCTCTCCTCTATTTTCCCCTGTTTCTCTCTCCCTGTCTCTCTCTCCCTCTCTCCCCCCTTCTCAACCCATCTCTTTCCCTCTCCCCCCCATTTTCCCTGTCTCTCCCTTCCTGTCTCCCCCTTCTCTCCCTGTCTCTATTTCTCCCATACAATCCCCTGCACCTTTCTGAATGAATCTAAAATCATGCTGTTACCAGGTCTGCCGTCTCCTTCCCTGACAGTTCCCAAACGCCTTTCTGGTCCTGTCACCCCCCACTCCACCCAGGGGCCGAGCTGCCAGTCAGAGAGGCTTGATTGACTGGGGGGCTTCAATGTGGGGTGACAGACAGCAGTGAAACAGGGGCTTCTCCCTGCTGTGTTAACGTGGGGGGGTGATTGCGCAGTGGCTAATTGAACAGGACTGTGATTAGCGGGGTACTGCTGAGATAAGGGAACCCCCTTCCTCCTTCTTCCTCGCTGCCCACTGAGCACTTGTTCCAACCCCCCCAATCTGTCACCAACCCGTCAGTGGGCGGGGGGGTGAAACACTGAGAGACCGCATTCATTAGCCCCCCTGACCCAATGCCTTCCACCCTGAAACACGCCTGTCTCCTGGGGGTCTGCCTAGCGTATTCCTCTGTCTCTGAATCCCAGGATGTACATGGTGGGGGGGGCTTGTCTTGCGCCGATGTGGTCCCCTAAAGATGCCTGGGCCCCATGTATGGTATCTGCGCGCCTGTCACCCTCCCGGCCCCCGACTATGGTCTGGCTGCTTTCTGTTCAGCTGTCTCAGTTCTGGCTCCCTGCCCTTTTGCCGGGTCATCTCTGTCACGAGGCATCACCGTTCTGCGTCTTTGTGCTCATGCAGGCAGAAGGGATGGCCTGGTGTTGGGGAGGTGTATGTGTGTGTCCGTCTCTTCGTTACGTGTATGTGGAGACTGTCTGTGTTCAGGGTCGCTATGTGCCAGTAAAACTCACTTCGAACCCCAGATCCCTTGTCTGCTCACTGCGGAAAAAAAGGCTTTTAACATGTTTTACATGATGCTGACATTCAGCTGACAGAGTCTGGTCTGCACTAAGAGAATGGAGGGCAGAGGAGGAGTGTTAATGTGAACAGACACACACACACACACGCCAGCATGGGAAATGGAGATGAAAGAGCACGTTCTCAGACAGCACCCCCCCCCACCCCTATGACTGCAGCAGAAGAGTAACATCAGAAGTGGGGGGGACAGAAAATGAGAAAAAGTGGTCTTTGTGTGTTGGGGGAACAGTGGAATGGGGGTCTGGGGCAGAGAGGGTCTCTACAGGAACAAACAATTAGGATGCAGAACCCAAACATTGATCACGCTGCTGGAGAGAGGACTGAGCACGTTCCAGGATGAAAAGGAAGTTGAGCAACTACAGGTGAGCAGGACAGATGGAGAAACAGACAGACAGAAACTCACATATGGGGAGTGGCAGGGGGAGAGACACAGACAGACAGAGAGAGAAACTTACAGATGGGGAATGGCAGAGGGAGAGACACAGACAGACAGAGAGAGAAACTTACAGATGGGGAATGGCAGAGAGACACAGACAGACAGACAGAGAAACTTACAGATGGGGAATGGCAGAGGGAGAGACAGACAGACAGAGAGAGAAACTTACAGATGGGGAATGGCAGAGAGACACAGACAGACAGAGAGAGAAACTTACAGACGGGGAGCAGCGGGGGAGACAGACAGACAGAGAGAGAAACTTACAGACGGGGAGTAGCAGGGGGTGAAACATACAGACACGGACTGGCAGGGGGTGAGAGACAGACAGACAGAGAGAAACAGACAGAGAGAGAAAAGCACAGATGGGGGGGCAGCAGGGGGAGAGAGACAGGCAGACAGTGAGATCCTCGTGGGAGGCCGTCTGCTGACCCGAGCTTCGAGCATGGATCAATAAACACTAACCTCTATTGAGCGACGACTCCTCTCGGTGCCCTGTCAAGCACCCCCCTTCCGCCCCCACACACCCCAGCACCCTTCATGCAAACAAAACTCACCCCAGGCTCTGATCCTCATTCTGCTTTCCTGAATTCCCACCCAACACACTGAAGCAGAAACCTAGACATGAATGCATATTTATCTTCACATGCACACATGCATGTGGCTAATAGCCTCTGCACAGAAAGACACTCAGACTGCTCACGTAAACCCCCAGAGAGAGGGAGGCTATACTGCATTGTTTATTGTTGAGCGAACTAATTATCAGCCGAGCCTCGTACATATTCGGCAGTAAATCAAGACGTCTGAATCTCCAAACTAACGTCAGTGCTCCCACAATTCTGTCTGTGCTTAGGCTGTCTGTTCTGACCCAAATCAGCAGATGTGTCAACCCAGAGCAGTGCCCATCCTAGCATGCAGACTGCCTGCAGTACTTCCCTCTAAGGTATAACAGTAGTGTCCTGGAGCCTTTTGGCATGCTGTGTTACATTGAGTGCCCCTCTTACACACCAGGGACCCTCACCTCTGCCCCCCCCAGGATCCCAGACCTAGCCGTGCTAACAGTTTGGCTGGTGCTTAAGCCCTAGTGTAATCCAACACGGTGAAACGGCTGCCCGCTTATTAAACCCCCTCTTCAGAATTCCCAGCCCCCTGCCTCTGTCACCCCGTGCCCTCTAAGGCCAACCTTTTGCTCTCCTGACCTTGGGTGACCCCTTAGCCCCTTGTCAACAGCGTGTCACATACTTAGTTCCTGAGTACACACGGGGGTTGGGGAGGGATAGGGAATTTTGGAGAGATTGTGGAGGAACCCACAGCACCTCTAATTACGTCTCCTACTTATCCGGTGCCCCCCCATTTCGTCCTACGGATCAATCAAGATCCCCCAGGCTCAGTGTGCCCTGATCAGAAACCCAGGCCGTCGCCGTGTCTGCTTCCTGTCGAAAGGGGCCACGTTCGGTAGGCGGGAGAGCCGGACTAGGTCTGTCCACTCAGTTCCAGTGGGGGTCCCTGTTGGCCCCTTCCCAGCATGCCTGCTTCTCGTCATGTCTCACATGGTGAGGCCTTGGCACCGCACACACCCACATCTCATTTACAGGGCATTTGGGTTCTGAGGCCTATTGGGGATTGAGTTGCCCCCCCCCCCCAGACCTTTCGATCTCCAGCCAGGTGTGACCTTTCAGCCCTTCCAGACTCTGGGACACCTCACCCCGCCCACATCCACTGCCCCACAAACTGCTGTGTCGCCATGACGATCCTGAAGGGCACCAGCCATCTTTCCTACAGCCAGGGGCTATGTTATACGAAGGAACATTAAAAAATACAACGCTCACATTAAAGGGACGGCGCACAAATAAAACAGTACGATGCAGTAAAATGGCTTGTGCTGGCTGTCTCCACACAGAAGCGTCAGAGTGGCAAATCTTGAGAATGGCTTTCCAAGTGGTACACACAACAGCACGCTGTCTGTGGTCAACCTCCAATGAAGCTCAAAGATGGGTCACAGTGTCAGGGGTGGGGCTAATCTTCAGGCACGGGGGCAATAAGACGAGAGTGAGGTTTGTAAGGGCATCATCATATGAACTTGGATGACAAGGGAACGTGGAGACCAGGAGCATGTGTCCCCCCCCCGCCACATTTTTATCGTACTCGTATCTCAGGAAGTCCCAGGTTAACGGGACCCACAGCTCTGTGGATAATCGATGGATGCTGATTAATGACCAACAATGCACTCTGATTAAGCTCTCAAATTCCCTTGCTTGAACTAATGCAATGTTTCCACCGTCATCTTCACAAATTCGATAAGCGTCTACGACACGCATATCGCCAGCTTCGGACCCTCTCCCCTCGCTCACGAATGGACGCACGCACACACACACTCCTGCGGGGTTCCAAAGAGGTGCTTTTTAAAGTGATGTTTTCATCATAGGCTGCTAATTGCCGTTTCTTCATTAAAATAACATCTGGCAAACGGGTGTAATTAGTCTTCAAACCACTTTGTTTTTCTCCTTGCTGGTGTGATTCACCAGGCCACCCGGTTGACCCCTGAACTCATGAGCATACAGAGTGACTGGTGGTCCTGGGAGTTTGACTGAATCCCTGCAGGTGTGCTGGGGGGGGCTGGCAGGGGCACTCCATATTTGCCCCAACTTGGAGCTTATAAGTTTCGGCCAAGGGTTACGCATGCACGCAAATGCACACACACACACACCTGAACACTCACACACAGTAAGAAACATGCTCCAGATGTGCACCCCTGTTGGACACTGGGGGAAGCACACGCCTGCTCACCCGGCTCTCCTGGGGGCCTCTGTTGGTGCAGAGGGGCCAATGCTGGAGGTGGATTTCCTCTTCCGAGGACGGCCGGGTCCACGGCGAGCCGGGCTTCGGGACGTCTCTTCTCTTCTGGGGAGGGTCAGGTGAGTGGGTGTCAAGGCTATTGGGTGGGACGGTCTGCTGTGCTGGTGTCTGCAGTATGAGGCAGAGGGAATGGCACGCGTGTGTGCGTGCGTGACTCACTGGTGGTCATGCTTCCTCTGCAGCTTTGCCAGTTCCCTCTGTTTCTCCTTGTAGCGCCTCTGCAGGGCTGCCAACCGAACTCGCATGGCCAGCTCCTGCCCATCCAGTGTCTCCATGGCAACCTTTGTCTGGCACGCCTGCGGGGGGGGCGGGGGGGTGGAGACAGCATCCGGGTCAGGGTACGGTACAGGGATCCTTAAGATGGCTCACGCACACACACACACACACACACACACACACACCGCCGCTCCTACCGGCTCATGCCGGGGTGCCCAGCTGCATTTCCTGCGCAGATTGAGGGTCCTCCGGAGGGGGCCTTGCCTCCCCGCCCCAGGCTCTGCCCCGGGCCCCACGTCCACCTCAAGGGCGCGGGCAGCCGCCAGGGTGGCCAGGCTCTGAAGGTGAAAGGTCAGCAGCTCCTCTCCTGTGCAACACAGGTGATGTTTGCTTTTAATTAGCAGAGTCAACACTGAGCTGGCATTTCATATGCTGCCTCCCCCACCCACTTTACTCTTACAGTCACTTTTACAACCCCCCCACCCCCTGGAGGTAAGCTCAGTGATCCCTTCGTCTGTCCGGCTTCCTCGGCCCAGTCTCAGGTTCACAGCCGTGTCTGCGTGCAACATGGCTATGCAGTCTCAAACCCGTCATCCTGCGTCTCCCGCATGCCGTTACGGGATTCCGGTTACAGCTCCTGACGCCTTGCGGTAACGAGATTCTGCGTCTGCGTGGTTGCCCCACATCGCTTTTTTATTAAAAGTCACCACGGAGACGGCACACAGCTGAGACAAGGGGCACACTCTGTTAGGACAGGCCTGCGGGCATGTGTGTGTGTGTCTGCGTGTGTGTGTGTTTGAGGGATGGCCAGGGGGCAAAGAGAGCGGTAAGAGGCATAGGGTTTGTTGAGCTCTCATTTCAGTCTCAAATTTACCCTCATTACTGAGCGAGGACAGATAACAATTTCAGAAGGCTGTGTTCATGGAAATAGCTGTATGGAGCAAAAGAGAGGGAGAGGCCATGAGAGGAGATAAGGATCTAGATATGGGGGGTTATGTCCCAGGAGGGCTCTCGCTGCTGGACCTTTGAGCAGGACACTTAACGTGTTTTCCTAAAATTCACCGGTACACATGGGTAACTGGAGCTGTGAGGCAGGGATACGGCAAGAGTGTCCTTACGGAGTGGGGGGTGGCAGAGAGGGAGAGAGAGAATCAGACGGGGGGGGGCTCTTGTCTGTCCTTGGTACAAAAGGTCGGATGATGTCAGTCTCTAAGTTAACACACTTGTGATGTCAGATCCTGTCCGGGGTCAAGTTTCTTCACCTGGATGACATCACTCTCCCATGAGCTATTGTGGTTTGGCCCAAATCAATACCTTCCGCCACACACTGTCCCAGCAAGGGGGGGGGGGCAGATGGAATGGAGTAGACAGAAGAGAAGACTTCGGAGGGGTGGGGTCTCCTGGCTCAGCTGGGGACACCGTCCTATGACATCACACCTTATTCCAGTACCCACAAGCTGCTGCTATTTCTCTGTGCCTCTGTAGTCACGGGGGGCCATGTACCTGCTGATGGACGACCAGTCTGACTGACCCGCTCACTTTGACTGATTTGGACCTGCTCATCCACAGCCCTGCTGACCATCTTGGACCTGTGGCCATCAGCCTTCCAGAACCAGACCCACAAGCCTTGGACCGAGCCCTGGCCAGGGGCTGTGGAGGACATAATGGTTATGGGACACAGGAATATACCCTGGATGTTGTTGGTTTAAGTCCCATGAGGGCCCTGCTGATGTTGTGAGGAAGAGACTTAACCTGAAATATTCCAATGACTTAAACACATAAGAACGGCAGCTTTGGTTCAGAAAGGTTGTCATCTCTTTATGAGTTAAACATTGTATCCCGTTCACAGAGATCGTATCCCGTTCACAGAGGGACTTTAAAAGGATCTCAGTCACAGTCTGTAGTGTCTGTCAAAGTCGTCTGCTTTACTTGTTTACTTTGGTTGATTTTTTTTCCTTAACAACAAGACATCCAGTCTTCCTAAGAAGCAGTGACTAAAAAACTCAGGGGGTCTGGGGCACAGAAACATCCACTCACATGGAAGGAGGGAGAAGTGGACACACCTCGAAGACAATGGAGGCTAATTATGGCATCAAAGCTCTGAAACCACATGAACGTTCCACCTCAAGTCCTTTGTAAAATGGTGCTGGGAAAGAATATGTTTTTAAACTGACTTATTAATGTGTTCAGGATGTAAAAGATTACACATGGAATCATCGTGGAGAAACGCTGTACAATGTCCGCAGGACACGTCGGGGTGGCTGTCCTAGAAACCAAGGCACCAGAAAGCTCTGGAAAATGTGACTTTGGATCAGAGAAAAAGAGACGTAATCTCTGTGTTTATCCGGACCCCAGTGAAGGAAGGCAGAAAGCCCGAGTGTGTGCGTGTGTGTTTGTTTGACTGTGTATATTCTAGGGAGGCTCTGTCTTCTGTACGTATGTAGCATACGGGTACGTGTGCATTTATGATTATTTACGGAACTCTACAGTGTTGGCGAAATCCAAAATTGAGACTCTGGAATTATAAATTGGCAAGTTGCATGCTTGTCAGCTCATTTGCATATGTGATGGCATTCAAAGAGCTCCAGGGTGCCCCTAGTGGTCCCTCAGCAGTGCGATCAGGTGTCCCAGCTCACCCTGCCGCTGATGTTGCAGCTCCAGGCTGGCCAGCTCGCTCAACAGCTCCATGCCATGGTGGCTGACGCAAGGCGGGACTCCAGGGGCCAGTGGGGGTGTGGCGGGGACAGGGCTGGGCTCCGTGTCTCCACACAGAGCCGCAGCAATAAGCAGCTCCAGACTCCAGATGCAGCGGGTGATGGCCTGCGAGGGACCAGGCCTGGAGGTGGCTTCGGGGGATGGGCTGACTTGGGGCCTCCCTGACGTCCCCCCTGGACCGTCCCCAAAGGATCTCACCCCCAGCTCCTCTTCCCCAGTGGTCCCAGGGGAGATGGCATCAGTGGGGCCATTCGCCTTTGGATGCATGTCCCTGAACCCTTCCTCGTGTTCCTCCTCACCCTGCTCCTCCTGTCCTTCGTCCTCAGAGACCCCCACAGTACCCAGTGGTTCTTGGCAGACAACTTCTGCCCTGACCTCCTTCCCAGCAGGACTGGCCAGACTGAGCCCAGTGGGCGGGACCTCAGCCACGGGGCAGATAAACTGCTCTGCCTCCTCCTCCAGTTCATCCCCTATTCTCTGTCCTTCCATACCCTCTCGGGTTTTTGCCCCCATGGGACCCCTTTCCCCCTCTTCCTCCTCCTCCTCCTCTTCCTCCTCCTCCTCCTCTGTAGTCCTAACTGGGGTCTCCTCCCTCTCATTTGTAGGATCTTCCCCGGCCCCAGGAAAAGGAAGGGACTGTGGAGCCTTCTCCGTGGGCTCCACCTGCACGGCCTCCAGGTCCGCGGGCTCAGCCAATCGGACGTCCTGGGGGGAGGGACCACCCCTGTACCCCATGGTTGGATATGTGTACCCAGGCGGTAAGTCTAGGAGTAGGACAGAGGAAAACAGATAGTTATTGACAGTTAATGACAGGTAATACACACTGGGCACCTTAACTGTCTTCTTGCAGGAGATGAAGACAGTTTTACCCACAGCATTCACAAAGCACAAGGACATATTTAACTGATTTGTCATTTGGGTCACAGGTATTAATGAAATGCACCACAACCAGTCCACATCTATTAGAATTAAAAAGAAAATTTTTTTTTTTCCCTAAAATCTATGAAAATGAATTAATCAGCAATTAACACTGAACACCTGGATCAAAGGGGATTTTCCTTGCTGGTTCAGGGCTGATTCTGGAGGATGTGAGTTCTTGTGTGTATGTGTGTGTGTGTGTGTGTGTGTGTGTGTGTTGGGGGGCCACAGTACAGCCAGGGATTGATGGTGTTTGCTCACTCCTTCACCTGACTCCTCTCACACCGTGGAGGAGTTTATCTCACAACTGCACGTTGCGATTAAGCCCCCCCCCACTGCACTGATCCAGGAGAATCGGCTCAGAACTCAGGGCTCTCATTTGTGCTCCAGAGTTTCCTTAGGTCAGGAGGTCCAGGTGTCAGCACTGCACACTCTAACTCAGGTATGAGGACCCCAGTACAGTCTAACAGCAGGCAGCTGTGTTCTTAAGGGTGTGAACCGGTAGGCTGAGGAGTATTCCACCGCTGAACCTTTGAGGAAGAAAAAGTGACCCGGTATTTGAACCTTAGGCACACCCTATAAACGATGGCATTGATTATATGTTTAGAACAAATGCATTCTTTCATGATGAGCCAATGAATGCTTTTATCTTCATGTAAGATTTGTGCAATGATGTTTTTTTCTCATTTATTGATGGCCAGTCATCTCCAAAACTAGGTGAGAGTGGACAGAAATGTGTATGCATGTATGTGTGTGCACGCCTGTACAAACGTCTTGCTGAAGCTGAACTGGATATTGATGACACTGCAGTGTCAAGGTGTGATTGCAGAGAAGGCTCTGTCACCACCAGAGCTGTGTTATTGATGGTATCCATCCGCCCCCCGCCAAACAACACTGCCAGATGTATGTGTATCCTTCCGCTTGCAGCTGTTCAAGGACCCCTGAAGGATGGGGGGGGGGGGGGCAGTCACTGTGACCTTCCTGCCCTCCTCTTGGTCTCTCCGTCACCATGGCAAACCCCCCTCCTGCAGTGTGCCTCTCTCACTGACACACTCAGAGTGTTAAGTCCCTTGCACACGTTCACACACACACCCACCCACACCAACCCACTCTTTTCAATGCTTGCTCTTCTCTCTCTGATCAAAGGCAGACCTTCTCTTTCTTATCTCCCTTCATTTTCCTGTGGCCCTGGCCCGTTTATCCCCCCTCCCCACCATCTAACCTTGAGAGCTGTGCCAAAACATCTCAGATGCCTTTTTACTTCACTTTGTTTCTTAAGTCTTCCATTGGGGGGGGGGTTGTTCCAGGGTGGTCAGGGGGCAGGTCTGGGGCGGGACAGTGGGCGAGGCACTATATTTGCACTGGCGCCAGCAAAGGTGTGATTTGAATGGAAACAGGTTCATTTGAAGGGACTCCTGGGGCCGGCCGGATGTAGGGCGCCAGGAGCCCCATCTTTCCCAAATGTGCCTGATTATCGGTGTGGGTGGTGGTGACAGGGTTAATGTGGTGGATCTAAGTCATTATGAAGGTGACAGATTTGGAAAGCCAGTCTAATGGTTGCTCAGGTCAGTTACACTGAATAAAGAACAACATGCAAACCTCATACAAGTCTTTTGGAGGCTATGCTAAAACATACTCAACCAAAAGCAACTCATACAAGACTTTGGGAGGCTATGCTAAAACATACCCAACCAAAAGCAACTCATACAAGACTTTGGGAGGCTATGCTAAAACATACTCAACCAATGGCAACTCATACAAGACTTTGGGAGGC
>JAACJT020000035.1:1967517-1988418 GCA_009936485.2 Gymnarchus niloticus
GTGCAGCAATGCCCCGCATACGTAGATAGTTTGTAGGGAAAGAGTGAGAGTAGGGGAGTGAGAGGCTGAGGAAGAAAGAGAGTGTAAGAGTGACTGTGACAGGGTGAGGGAGAGAGAGCGAGAGGTTGAGAGAGAGAAAGTGACTGTGAGATGGTGAGGGAGAGAGAGAGAGAGGGTGAAAGAGAGAAAGTGTCTGAGAGGGTGAGGGAGAGAAAGTGTGAGAAGGTGGGAGAGTGAATGTGACAGGGTGAGGGAGAGAGAGTGAGAAGGTGAGCGACTGAATGTGACAGAGTGAGGGAGAGCAAGACGGTGAGAGAAAGTGTCTGTGAGTGGGTGAGGGAGAGAGAGTGAGAGGGTGGGAGAGGGACTATGACAGGGTGAGGGAGAGATAGTGTAGGAGTGAGGGAGAGGCTAAAGATGGATACAGGAACAGGAAAAGACTAAATCACATACAGCAGCCAAAGCAAGAAGCAAATGACAGCAAGCACCAAAACAGTCCACCCTCGGCAGATTCAGCTCAGACCGGCAGGCTTTCCGTGGCTGTACTTCTGGAGACAAAATAATAAAAATGATTCCTGATTTCCAGAGGAGAAATAAAACATTCCCTCAGAACCTCCGCCGTTAGCGGGAACATTCACCACTTTACCACTCAGGGCTCCAGAAGGAACAGCTTTGCCATCCTCAGGGTCGCGCGGTGGATCTGTAGTCACGCAGGGCAGACTGCCACAGCGCCAGACTGAGCGTTACTTTTCCCGGCAACACCGCGGTAGCACGGGTTAGGCACTTACCCCAGAGAAACATGGCACCGACGTGGGACCACGGGCCGGCGTGATGCCCTGCACTCAGAGCCGCCAGCTTGCGTGGCAAAAACTCAAAGGCACCAGAATCAGGGAGGAGGAAGAGAAAATCAAAAGAGGAGGATGGGGGAGTTTCCTTTAACTCCAAGTCATCTTGAAAACATTACAGGAACAAGTAGCCAAATTCCTGACTGTTTGGGAACAAACTTTTCTGGGGTGGGGGGTGGGTTTCAGACCCAACCCCTCCCAGGAGTGTGGGGGGGTCCATCTGTCACAGCTGTTTGAGAAGGAGCAGAGGCAGGGAGAGGCTTTCTGGACAGTGTCCGGGTAAGACGGAGGCGGGATGGGTGTCGAGGTTTTGGGAAGGGGGGGTTCACTGATGGGAGGGAGTGAGGTAAGTGATGGAGGGTAGAGCCGACCCACGTATTCCGCCTGCTGATGGAGTGAGAAGGATGGATGTGGTCAGAACGACATGAAGGGTGAGATGGAGAGAATGAGGGAGCGAGGGAAGGGAGGATAAGTGGGAAAAATGGAAGGGGAGAAAACAAATAGATCTAGAAGAAGCAGAGGCAGAACGGAATGAGAGAGAAACAGATGAAGGGAGGCAGAGAAAGAGAGAAGGAGGGAAGAGAGACAGAACAATAAAAAGGAGAAACATTTACCATTTATAGTGTAAAATACAAATTTTGTTTTGTTTTTTTTACTCGAATGCAGCAAGGAGAAGGCTTGGCTTTGTGTGGACCTAAAGGGTGGTGTAAGGGTGGGGTGGGAACATGAGGACTGCTGTTACGGGCAAGAACAATAAAAGCCCAGCTTAGGTGGAGGATGAGATAACTGGGCCATGTGTCTCTCCTGTTTTGTATGTTGGCGACCAAGTCTGAGAGAATTCTGGGAATAGCGGGGAGATGGAGGGAAGATGAAGCAAAGATGGAGGGAAGACAAGGAGGTGATAGAGGCTCCCACACCTTGTGTTTCTGTCAGGGTGTGGCCTTGCCTGTTCCCTCTGCTTCATACCTCACATGTATGGTACATCCCCCTTCCAGGCAGGCACTCAGCAGTCACAGGCCGCCTCACCTCACGGGCCGCGAAACCCCTCCACACGACCGGCTCGCCCTCTCCCCGCCGCTGACATTGGCCGGGCTGCCACAATGGCAGTAAGGACATTGGCTCATTTGCACAGCGACAGTAAAGCCGTATGAAGCGTGAAAATAACTCGCCAAGAAAAGTCGCAGCAGCCGTGGAGAGCCCTAACGATGAAAAATCTCCTGTCTCCCCCAGTGAGGCTGGGTGACATGTTACCACCCACCTCTGCTGACCATCCGCCACAATGCCATCCATGTGCCTCCAGCCCGGCGCTCAACCGGCGTGGTGCAGCGGACAGCTAGGCTAAGCCACGCCGTACAAACACACGCGTGTGGGGGGAGGGGCAGAAGGAAGACTGCGCAGGAAATAAAGCCATGAAGCATATTTTTAACAAAGACTAACTGCACACAGAACTGATTTTAGTTATTGCATATATTGTATTTAATTGTTTTTACCCTAAAATACTCAGGCTCTTCCTGACACGTTACCCCTAGCCCAAAATATGCAATGAGATACACAGCAGCAGACCCTGAGTCATCCGCCAAACATCCTTGGAGACCAGCATTCCAGGGCAGGGCTGGGGGAGGGGAGGGGGGGCAAGAGGTGGGGCTGTCAAGGACCCAAAAACGAAACAAAACTCACCCCTCCTTCCGCTAGCGCCCACCCTCTGTAACCCCGCCCCCAGCATCCCCGGGGCTCAGGCAGGACAACCCTCTCAGAAACAGGACTCACAGGCTGCAAGGTGCCGGCAGGGGCTCAGATCTCTCAGCTAAGTCATACTTCCAGGGTATAAAACTGCCCAACGGCAGACAGGCAGGATGACACATGACCACGTTTAACCCCATAATAAAACACTCTTCTTCCCCGCTTGCCTATCCTTGATGCCCCAAAATGACATTCCTGCACTGACAGCACTGGCGGGACAGACTTGAAAAGAACGAGGTATTGAATTTGGATGGAGATCTGACGGCATGTGCCTGCGTGTTTTTTTTTAACGGTTTTTTACCTTACTTGGAGCCGCTGCACCACCCGCGGGGGCCTGCCACCATCGCAATCTGCACATGCTGCCGGGGCTCCGCCTACACCAGACCAAGCATGCTTCAGCAAGCCTTGAGCTGCTGGGCGCTCCACGAGCCTCGTCTTTTTCCACACTAATGGGTCAGTTATCACGGCGGGCCCAGCTTTTGGGCCCCTCAGCCCGAGAACCAAGCTGCTCTCTCCCTTTTTCCCACCACCATAGTAAGCCTAACAGGCTAAATACATGTTCCCATCTGAATGATCCTCAGGCTGTCAGCAGATGGGTCATTTTTAAAACTTTTCATTGGGTGGGCCAAATTGAGTGGGCAGCTGCATGGTCTCTGTCAGGACCAACATCCCATAAACCGACACTCTCACCTGGACACATAATCCAGATGCACCACCACTGGCCACAGGGCTCCTCCCATCTCTACCTCCATCCTCATCCCCATTCACCACCACTCTTTCCGGCTGCTTCTCATGCCCCTCTGCCCCCCCCAGTCCAGGGAGGACCAGGCCAGACCTTTACCACAGCAGCCATCTCCTACATCCGCTGCCCCATTCTGTTTTCTTTCCCATTATATTTTCCGTTGGCACTAAGGAGAAAATCACATTTACTTTCCCGCTGGACCAATGTAGTTGCACTGATATGGAAAATTATTTCAGGGGCAGCTTGAACCATAAATGTTATTTTTGTTCCAGTTCTCCATTTTTATTTTTCTTTCATTTTTTTGCAGGGGACCATCTCTTCCCTGTGTTTTTGATTCGAAGCTCACACACATACAGGCTCTGAGGGCAGCTCAAGTGGCCGACTCATAAGCCTACAATGACTAACAGTGAACCCCTCACTCAGAGGACTGGGTCAAATTAAGTTGTGGGAACACCCGTTCTCCGTTTGTCCTCGTGCACCTTCGCTTGATTTTCTGGGTACATTCTGCCTCAGCTTCCCCCTCGGACTCTCCCACGCTGCTCAACTGGAACAAGAGCGACGGAGCCTCTCCAGCTTTCCCACAGACACGCCAGGCTGCCCCGCAATGGGCCCAGCTTCCCCAGACCCAAACACGTACCTGTGGACCCGCCATAGCGTAACGCCCCTCGCCATTCTCTTGCCGTTCAAATGCTGTCTCTCCAAAATTATACCCAATGCTGCTGCATTCTTCAGGACCAGCAGATTCTAGCCGCAGCTTACAAAATTGGCTTTAGATTTATTTATGTTTTTTTTTTTTTTACATTTTTAGAAAATATATCAGTCTCCAAATTTTTCCACAAAATGACAGGACTCTACATTTAGAAAATAATTATTTGCAAATACAAATCCTACTAAACAGTTTCCAATAGGTGCAGTACAACATCTGGCTGGATTAACAGCCAGACACGATGACCGTCTGGGTAAAACCGCTCACTATGCAAATAATGCATTCTGGCCTAATTGAGCAAGACAAACTCTCCAAACGACAGAGGCCTGCCATCTCTGTTCTAGCTCACTTGGGGCAGCACTCTGGAGGGACGCACAAAAACAGGCCCCGTTACAAAAGAGTGTCCCGTTCACAGCTGCTCCCACAAGCTCAGGGACCCCCTTCCAAGAGGCCGTGGATATTTTTGATGACCCAGTTCCCACACAAGTGCCGGAGAGACTGCCTCAGAAACCCCATCACAAGCCAACAACAGAACAGCAAACACAGTTGTTCTTCATTAATAGTTATTCAGTTCCTGAGATGTTTTCTGAGCCGACTTACGTGGCATCTAGCTCTACAGTTAGCCTTCTTCATGAGGTTCAGGTTCAAAGCCTCATTCAAGGTGCAGCACCCGGTGCAGGATATCAGCACCATGCTGTCCACAGGGCTGGGGGGGCAGACGGCCCACTGCGACTGGAAAGAACCAACAGAACTCCACTCCACTCCAACACGCTCGCTCTCGGCTTTTTCTAGTGTGAGGAAAATTAGGGGATAGCTACCTGGCTGAGAGACCTTTATGCTGTTGGGTGAGATGGGACACGGGAAGGCATTCTCTAACACCTCCTTCTTTTCCCTCCATTCATCCCTCTGTCTCTCTGTCTCTCCATCTGTCTGTCTGTCTGTCCCCCCCCCCCATCTCTTTCTCTCTCTCTCTCCATCTCTCTGTCTCTCCCTCTCGGTATGTCTCCTTCCCTGTCTCTCTCTCTGTCTCCTTCTCTTTCTGTCTTTCTCTCTTTGTTTCTCTCCCTCTCTCTGTTTCTCTGTCTCTGTCTCTCTCTCACTCTCTCTCCATCCTCAAGTAGATGGCAAAGATGCAGCTGGCTGTCATGTTTGCCCAGAGGATGGGAAGTGTTAGAGATCAACAGTGGGAGAGACAAGGGCTTGTAACATTTCAGCTGTGCTCCTGCCTTGTTGTGGGATAGCCTGAGAACTCCGGCTGCCCTGGCTCTCACACTCTCACACTCTCTTCTTCTCTCATTCGTCTCTCTGTGTCCCACCCCCGCTTTCAAATACCGCCCCCTGAGTCACAGAACCAGCGGGCGAGGCTCAAACTGAGTTCCCAGCACTACGTCTGCAAGGAGCCCAGATATGCAAATGTGAAAACACACACGCAATCACAACCATGGGCTGAGGTATTCTTTGTAAACCCGTACCCAGTTTGTGTTAATGTGGACTCACACGTGGGTCTACACTCCATGCGAGGAAACATGACATAAACAGGGGCTCGGGCACCTCCAATATCCCACCCCTTTCCATGTTTGAAGGTTCACCTCCTGGGCCCGACGTGATGCGATAATTTCCATGGATGGATATTTACATTGAAGGTACAACAGCATTACCCATCCCAGAGTCCAGCAGCCCTGAAGTCATAATCATACATTCTATCCCATAGTGTACCTCCCATTAGAGTTTCCTCAATCCCTTCCTGTTGCTTTAGCCATTCCATCTGTTTGTTGTGTTACAGGTACAGCTGCCCAACCCCACCCCTCCCCCTCACCAATAGCCTGTTCAGCCTCAACTTGTCAGCTAATGAATCATTCCCACAATGCACTGCCTCGTTCCCTCAGCCTCCCTCCTCTGTCAGCCTAACACCCCAATATCCTTAAACTGTCTGCAGTATGACTGACGTTGCCAGCCCCTCCCCAGCCCACCAGCGTTTAACATCTGAATCTTCTTTAAGCAAAAAACTTCTCCCAGTTAGTGGGAACAGATGGGGCAGGAGGCAGTGGGAGTAAAATGAAAGCTGAGCAGCACACAGGGAAGGTTTAAAGCCCTGAAAGGCTGCTATTTATTACCGAGTCAGTACAGCAACAGATGTCTCTGCTCATGGTCAAAGTTCAAACACCTTCATTCAGAACTGAACCTGCCTAAGGCCCATCCACTGTATCTAGCTAATACCCAGTCCATTCCACTATACCGCAAAAGTCCCATTCAAACACTCATAGCTACCATAGAATTTCACAAGCCCTCTCAGACTGTACCAAGTCAGCCACTAAGGGGTACCATAGAATGTTTCCCAACCATGCCTCTGTACCATAGAACATTTGTACTGCTTGTTGCTAACATGAAGTCTAATGAATTGCTGTAAGGGACTAATAGTATTAAATAATAAAATGCACAGTAAACCATCTATTTAGTCAGCAATCACACACAGCTGACTGAACTGTGGGATGTAAAGCAGCCAGAACCAACCCGCGCTAGGCAAACGACACCTGGAGGAGAGGTAAAGCAGGAGAATAGACAAAGGCAGTCCCAGGGGAGAGAGGGGAGGAACACAATTGGCCGAGATCCAGGTGGAAAGAGCCCACGGCTCGCTTCACATCAGCCGGAGCACTGGAACGTAGTGAGGCAGGGGTGCGGTGGGGTGGGGGGAAGACTGATCTCAGGCAGCAAGCAGCTCAAGGCCCTCTGTGTCAAAAGTGTCCATTTCATAGTGTGCGGAGACAGGAGAAGCATGATGGGGGTGAGCCGTCCATACGTCAACGCAGACACAGGCTGACTGGGTTTGGGTTTGTGCTGATCGCACCTGTGCTCTTGGGCAGCCTGAGGAACGGGCATTTGAGTAAACATTCACCTCTGCTTGAGATGAATGTGAGGAGCAACTGGGTCAAAGCGACCACGTGGGCGGTTAACAGCATCCAACCTTAAACTTTTTATTTCCTGTAATCTTTACCCTGCAGCCCTCCCCCCCAGGACAGCTTAGTTAAAATGGACCCATTGATATTCTATAGGCCCCCAAGACTGGCTATGGGTCAGCAAGTCGCCACGTAATGGGCGTCGCCCTGGCTGCACGGGGGGTGCAGACTGGAACCGTCTGCCCAAAACAAGCTAATGAAAAAAGGAGGGGGAGGGGGTTAATGACGGCTGGTGCTCAAATACTCAGGGTCACGTTAACAGGGGGAGAGAGAGGGAGGGAGCGACTATACAATGGGACCACCAGAGGAAACCATGCAGAAGAATCAAGTAGAGAAACCACAGAACGAAGAGTAAGGGGAAACAGAAAGAGATACCTTAGTGGGAGGGGCTACATCTAAGGACACCTTTGGAGAACCATGAATAGAGTGAGACTGGTCTGAGGAACCTCAATGAGAAATCAAAGAGAACTAGACTGGTCAGAGGAAGGAACCACAAGTAGAAATCAAAACAGAGAACCAGGCTGGTCAAAGGAACCTCAATGAGAAATCAAAGAGAACTAGACTGGTCAAAGGAAGCAACCACAAGTAGAAATCAAAACAGAGAACCAGACTGGTCAGAGGAACCACAAGGAGGAATCAAACAGAGAAACCATTCAGGAGACCACCGTGAGCAGGGACCAAGCACAGAACAGGACAGCTATATTCTTGTAAGCCCTAGGTCTGTGTGAAATGCAGAACCACCCCCCACTCATCACACTGGGATCAATTGCCTCAGCAACTTGTCAATAAGGGCCCTGGCCTGGGCAATTCCCTAGTGCCCACCGGTCACCCAAGCCGACACCTGCCAATCCAGCCTCCTCCCAAGAAAGAACGCAGAGCGGATGGAGCAGCAGTCCAGCCAGCCGCACCCAAACGGGCCCTGAGCCCAAAATCAATACTTGCTTGTGTTCCATCGTCACATTTGCCAATTAACAGAATGTCTCTCCCAAGGGATGCTCACGCCCACAGATGAAGCACGTCGAATCAGATATATTGAACCACATAGGAGGAGGGACTCCAACTTGATTGATGTGAATGGAACAATCTCGAGCGGAGCCGACAGTTGGGCAGTGTTGGCCTGACTCTGGGGGCAGCAGTGCAGCGTGGTGTGTGATGGTGTGCATATGTGTGACAGGAACAGGAGTGAAGAATAGGAATGAAAAGAATGCAGGACCAGGAGCCATGGAAAGAGGGAGGGGTGACGCCTTTCTGATGTGTTTTGACTCAAACAAACAGCAAATTTGACAGAAGTACTTATAAAGGGTGGGATTTGGCAGATTTTAAGGATGGGGTGGTCCCTTGTTCTGCCCCCACCACCTGGATTAACACTGCTAAAAAAAACATCAGAAAGGAGGAGCTCTTCCATTTTAAAGGCTTTAGGGGGGCAGAATCCACCCTCCTTATGGACACCCATAAGAGAAGTTAAGATAAATACGCTAGGTATGCCTGCAGGCCATCGACTCTGCAACAAAGATTGTCCATGTTGCAATTCGGGTGAATGGGGGAGGGGGGTACTGGTTTTCCACTACATAACTAAATGGCTCAAAGAGGACGACCGTCTGACAACCACCTTAGCCCACCTGATGCATGCTGATGTATACTCCTCGGAGCTGGACCCCATAATCCGATGCCCCATCCGATCTGTCAAATGGGTCATGAGAGTCTTGCCCATAGAGCCACACCAGAGGTCCCCATCCTTCTAAATAATGATCTTATTGATTTTTCACTTCCTAAACCCGTGCTATATGTGAGATACACCCACCAGTGAAATAAGCCCAGTCTGGAGAAATGTCAGTACTACGGCGTGTGACAGTTAGGAGACTGGATTCATGATCACATCAGAGCATGGATATTCTGGGGGGATACATGGCCAACAGATGGTGATTACATGCCAATACCCCAAAACCCAGTTAGAGGCCTGACGTGGGTAAGTTGACACAAACTCCGACACAACCAAACACAAACGTCACACCACGAAGATTAGCCACGTTACGGTCCGCACTTGAGATTCCCTCACCTGCACCACGTCCTGGCTCCCTGATCGTCACACCCCCAGGGCCGGCAGGCCGACCCTGATAGCACACTTTGGGCTGTTTGTTCTTTTCGGCTGAACAGGCAGGTCTGGTACGCATCCCGGGGACGACTTCAGTCCATAGGGAACACGTGAATATCTGCTCAGGCCAGTAGCCATGCGGACACCCATAGACGGACACATACACAGAATATGCTTCCACAGAAGACTGCTGGGGGAGCCAGACCACGCCTGGGGGATGGTACTCTGAGCTCAGGCACCCTGTGTTTATACAGGCCAGGCACGATTTCCCCCCTGCCCCCTCGATAAGGGAGCGCCTGTGTCAACACAGGCTGCTGTGAAGTACCCCACACTCCTATTGACACGGAACAACACTGCCTGTTTGCTCTAAGCATGCAGTGCACTGTTCGCACCCTTTCCGCTTCGAGGGGAGGGCGGATGCCATCCCGGCGCTGCCCCCTGCTGGCAAGCTGGCTGCAGATGTACCCCACCCCCACAGAAGCTTGATGAGTGCAATCAGCCACCTGCTTGCTTTCTACCTCATTTGTCTGAACAAACTTTCAAAATTTAATCTTTAATACAGATCTTGCAGCAGCTCTGCCGGGGATCCTGAGTATAGCAGGATGGCAGGGCTTGCGGAAGAAGGAGTTCCACCCCAGCAAACTCCTCATTCCTCATGTCACTAGCGTCCGCAGTCGGGGAACAGTTCCATCCAAGAAGCGTTCCAGTTTACAAGCTCAGCTGTGGTTCCCCCCACACCTTTTCTGATTTTACCCTCTCTTTTTCCTTACGGCTTCCCCATCAGGAAATCGACTCGCTGGCTGAGCATCTCAGCGTAATGTACAAAAAAAGAGAAAAATAGATGAGGAGTCGCAAATGAGAGATTTCCCTCACAGGCGTGTAAATCACAGCACACAGACAGAGGCAATCTGCTGCCAGGAGACTGTTTAAACGCATAACCCATTACCCACCCGCCCCACACATCCCCCAGATGGCCCGCGCAGAATCACCGTGCTAAACACCTCCACGGGCAGCTGATTTCCACGCTGGGAAAAGGGGGTCTCGTGAAATCAATCACAGCTGGGGGCACCGACGCCCACCTCCCCGCAGCCCCCCCGCTCTTCCCCGTCCAAATAAAACTGTCGCACGCTGTCACATAAAACACGCATGTGGCAGCTCGCACAACGAGGATCAACAGGTACGAGGAGCTCACATGGGGTGGGGGGTGGGGGTAAAGTAGGATTGGCTGGAGTCAAGCATGACACACGCTGGGCCTGTGTCCTTCCGCGAACCCCGACAGCTCCCAAAGACACACGGCCTGCAGCCCACCAACCATCCGTGAACGCCTTTACCTTTACTCATGTTCAGATGCTCACATGCACCTCTGACACTGGTTTCATTGGCTCTGACATCACCATCAACCTGCTTTCTACAGCCTCAGGAATGCTGAGATGAGTGAAATCAGGGATCAGAAGTCATAGTTTAACGGTCCTGATTAAACTCTCTGGCACCAGTCACACAGGGCAGTGAAAATCCTCCACTAAATCATGTGCTTTACCACAAGCAGCTTCAGAGAGGCTCAAAGATTAAGCTGTCGGAGTTTCGTTCAGTGCCATTTATTTGCCTTTGGAAGTCTGTCTCGAATACAATCGCATTCTTCTTCAGCAGCTCTCAATAAGTGACTCGCATACCGCATCTAAACAACCCTGCATCCATGACCCTAAGCCAACTGCTGCTCCTCTCACACATCTGCTCGCCATTCCCAGTGACTTCAGCATCAAACACTCAGTCTTCCAGTTCACGAGGATGGAAACTTTCGTTGACCCCAGTGCATCTTGCAACATCTCTCTCATTCTCTCTCCCTATTCTTTTTCTCAGTCTCCCGCTCTCTTTTCCTCTCTTTCCCACTACATGGTTGTCCTTCGCTCACTCCCTCCCTCCGTCCATTAGGTCTCCTTCTGGTCCGTGATCCAGGCTTCTGGGAGTCGCGACGCTGAGCAGGACAGTGACGACACCTGTCACAGCCAGCAGGATGTGAGAGGTGTTCCCGCAAATGTTAATAAAGCATGACATTCCAAACACACACATCATCAAGACCCGTGTTCCTCACTGGTGCTCGTTCTTCATTCCTGATTTCTACATGCAACTGAAGACATCTCAGTGTTTCACACTTTGGAACTACACAGATTTTTTGTGCCTTTTCCCTGACAACACTGATGCCGCGCTGTGTCAGCAAGGCTGGGGGGTTCATTAGAGCGAGGTCATGACCCTTGTGCAGCCAGAGGGAGTTTCATTAATTAGTGGTGATGAGGTTGGTGAGGAGGAGGAGAGATTGGAGAATGAAGAAAGCTAAACAGCCAGCACAGACATGCACTCTCATTCGCACATACTCACACAGACACAGCGCACGTTTGGTCCAGGACACGTTCCGTTTAAGGAGGTCCCGTCCCACGTTCCCCACCCTGAGCTGAAGGTTTTGCTGTCTCCTGAGCCCGAAGCATTGATTAAGGATCACCGTGACCCTTCTCAACCTCAACCATGCAGAGAGACATGCTGAAGAAACAAACCCAAGACTTGTTACTAATCTGAGCATGCATCCACATCTGTGGAGAAGGTGGGTCAGGTCATCTCAGGTCAAAGGTCACAGGTGGACACTAGAAGGGGTGGGCTTAAACACAAGGTGTAGCAATGACCCGAAAAAACCCCAGAACTGCAAAACCTAGTGAGCAGTCCAGCACAGCCTGGAGTATGTGAGAGGTGGAAAGGGGCAAAGGGGTGTTAAGGAGTTAAAAGGGTTCTTAAAAGACACAGACTGAGTGGAATATGGAAATGAGCTGTTATTCCACACTGGCCGGCTGCTAATAAAGGTGTGAAAACGGACACTCCCAAATAATGGCTGACTGTAAAGCCACAGGTCTGAGGTGTTAAATATCACCTGGCCGATGACAGGTCAGACACACAGGTGATGGGAACTCGGAAGGAAAGGTGCAAAGTAGTAGGAGAGAAAGGAGGATGAGAGATGAAGAGAGAAGGAAAGGAAGGGAGGAGGAGAGGGATAGCAAGGGGTAGGCAGGGAGAAAGAGGAGGAGGAGGAGAGGGAGAGGGAGGGAGAGGGAGAGAAAAAGAAGCAACCATGATGGAAAGCAAGACTTAGAGAGCTCAACAATAACAGCATTAAAGTCAGTCCCTGTCCCAGGTGACCGAAGCTGTCAGCACAGATAAACTGGGGGCCAACTGGAGGTATGTGAAAAATCAGCCGCACATCCCTTTATGCCAAAGAGCAACTAGTGTACTGGTACCAGGACGAACAACATGAGGATGGTGATGAAGACGAGCAAGAGGCAGCAAATCAGGAAAGACAATGACATAGCCGAAAGAATGGAGAGGTGGCAATTTCAGAACCCGATCAACCACGGGGTGCCACAGAGCTCCTGCCCACGCCCTTGTGGGTTTGCCCTACTGAGCTTCAGCTATGGGTGTCAGGAACTGGGGGGGACATGTTATGGACTGGAAAAAGAGCCACATTCTGTCACATGTTTCAAGGTAAAGCCACACAGTCCGTCTCCTACCATGAGTCGAGTCATCCAGAGCACTCCCCCTTTCTTAATTGCCGTGCCCTCTCTCGTGATTCACTCATTTGCCCCACCCCTTCACGTAACCTGCCCCTTTGCCCCACTATGAGAGTTAAGAAAAAGCCCAGGATGTGAAACTTTTATAAATAGTCTGACAACTCAAGGTTCGGCAGGAGAAAGCAGTAGTTGTTTTGTTTGGAGAGGGGGGTGTTATTTTGGGAGGCAAGTAAAACGACATTGGCTGACAAGCCCTCCAGGGGGGCACATCTGCCAGCCGCCGATCTCTGCGTTTGATCTCGGCGTGCGTGTCACACGGCCTGAACGGTCGCAGTGAAGCTGACCTCCGCTGCGCCTCCCTGCCTGAATTCTGGAGCCCTTACAACAAAAACGACCTCATCGCCAGCCATTGCCGCCCCCGTGACTTTGCTCTTAATACCCGTCCCCCCATCTGTCCTGAGCCCCCTCAGGTTGTTTCCTTTTCCCCTCCAGAGGAAGTGAGCAGGAGGAGGAGAGAGAGAAAGGAGAGAGCGAGAGGGAACTGGTGGGTCTCCACAGGAAGTACCTCTCCCGATTAATGTGCACCAGACGAGCGTACGGCCGCAGATGCCTGGCACCGGTTCTCCACCCGGCTGGGGAGCAGCACAAAAAAAGCAACAAAGTTCAGATGAACCTACCCGCGTGAAATGTCCACCAAGCCCTTGTCAAACTGCTCCACTCGATGGGAGTGACACCACGCCTCCTTGGAGACGGCGGGGTGTGTATTCTCGGGACAGAAATAAATACGTTTTGCATATTTTTCTTTGAGAATTGAGTGTCGGCAGGAAGTCTCCACCACCCGGGCGGGAAACTCACGGGTCACTGCGCTGCCGTCCGGAAGCTTCTGTGGCTGCTGTCCTCCTTTTAGTCCTCTGTTGTTCTCGTCACCCGGTGGGGATTTGGGTCCCACAGCATCACTGCCCCCCTCACCACTGCACACTCCAAAGGGCCTGCGAGGCGTTTCTGCCCCCCGCCCCTGTACGTTTCCTCTCAGCTCGAGAATTTGCACGTGGGCATCTGAAGATGCGTGATCAGACCAAACACGCCTCTTCCCTGATGATGGACAGTGACCTCAGACCTGACCACGGTGACCCCTGTGGGTGCCCAGGAGCTCCAAAACCCATGACCCCCAGACTTCTCCCCATCTCCGCTTTAACCAGGTTATGGTCCAGGACCCTGGGCAGCACATGGAAGCACCTCCCTCCTCCAGAAGATATTTCTCACTGCTGGACGAGACCCCACCCAGTACATACACGCACCTAAAATGTGCAGCTGGGCTGAATCTGCCTCCACCCACAGCCCTCTGATCCACACACTACTTAACAAAGTGTGTTTTGAGGAAGAGGAGGGAGAATGCAACAGTGAGAAAGAGGTGGGATGCCAGCAGGACCAGGAGCAGATCCCCTGCTGCACACTCCGCTCCTTTAACACCGCGAGAGGAGAAGCATGGCAACTTCCTCCTCTCCTGGGGTGAGGCGGCTGCAGCATTCCCAGAAGGGGACATCCCGCAGAGAGATGGCCAGCGTGTCATGTGACCTCACCTCACTGTTTCCAGAGAGCCTGGGTGGGAGTGGGAATGAGAAGGGGATAGGCTTGGTGGGACCTTAGATGGAGCCCACAGCGGCTCAAACATGTCCTCCCACACACACGCACACATCCTGCAGCCTCACACCCACAGACCACATCGCTGGCTTCACACAGCTCAGATTCAACGTCTCCTAGACACCAGAACATAACGGCTCCCTGCTGTCACCAAGGTCACAGAAGTCACAGAGGTCAACCGCAAAGATGGGTCTAACGTTCACTGTGTTCTCCAAAGATGGAGGCATGAAGGGCAGCTTTCCATCACGTGAACAGCCCCAGGCGACACATACACCCGCTCACGCCCAGTAAGGACCAGTCTTGCTGCGATGTAACAGCCCTCTGCTGGAAACACACAATTGCGCTCTTTACACCAAAGCTGGGCCTGAACAAGGTAACTGTGCAGCACAGTAACTGAACCCGGGCTGAACGGGCTGCCTTTTTGCCACACACACACTTCAGCAAGCACGTCGGCCCTTTGAGTATACACCGGCTGATGTCTGCTGGAATGCCACCCCCACACACATTTCCTACAAACAAAGCATGCCCAGTTTCCTGCTGTGCTGGGATATCAAATGATAATGGCTCTTTGTGACTCACAGCCCCACGTTTCCCAGGGACTGCATCACCTTCCAGCTTGACCAGTAATGGGAAAACCGCATGCACTACACCACCAACAGAGGGCACAGCAGTTAAGGACTTTGGCTCACAACTGAGAGAATTCCATTCGAAACTTCCCCAACAGCTCTTGAAGCGAGTAATAAATGTCAAATCAGAGGCTTTGACATCAACAAACATGTCTTTTAGCTGGGCACTGGGGTACTGTGGCACACGCCAGCCTGGGTGCAGCTTCTCCCAGCAGCCATTTCACCAGTGAACAGGAAGTAGATGGGCAAGGAGAGAAAGGGAGACAAATGAAGAGGGAAATCAAGGAGAAAAAAACAGGGATGGATGTTTCATAATCAGGATGCAGGTGGAGGGTGGAGGCGTCATGCCACCGTCACTTCCTGTCATTCCTCCTATTAATCAGCCCCCCCTTCCTTGTTAATCAGGCCCCCTTCCTCATTAAGTGCCCCCTTCCCACTACTGGCTTGCTGTCCAATGTACATGAACACACTGACGACATTCAGCTTCCTCTCTAAGCCAAAAATGATATAACTGATCCAGAATCAGTCACTCCTGAGTCTCAGAACTACTTCAGCTTCCCCATGTGGAGCACTCTCTGAGCCAAAAATGACATAGCTGATCCAGAATCAGTCACTCCTGAGTCTCAGAACTACTTCAGCTTCCCCATGTGGAGTACTCTGAGCCAAAAATGACATAACTGATCCAGAATCAGTCACTCCTGAGTCTCAGAACTACTTAAGATTCTAGTGCATCCCCAATAGGCAAATGTCACACTCGCTTGGTCAGGTGGATGAAGAATTATCACTGTTTGCGCCAAACACCCAGATTACATCACATTAGCCTCCAAAAGTTCTCACTTCAACTGCGACCCCACAACAGCCCGCAAGAGTGCGTCCACGTATGTATTGTCGGAAGCTGACAGGCCAAGGGGTGCCCATCCGTGAGAGCTGTTCATACACAGGTACCCATGGCGTCTGATATCACTCAGCTTGTGGCCGGGTCTCCACCTACTGATCTTCCTCTTTCTTCGAAACGTTACCCGTTAAATTGATGGCTAGACTAACCCCTCTCACATTTTCACTACAAGCCCGCAAAGGATTTAATTAGTCTCTAACGAAGAGAAGAACCCATGTATGCATAGAGTGTCTCCAACACGTACTTCTGTTCGTGCCCCGTTGCAGTGACTCTCACTCTAACATAATGTGTGACTGCTGACTCCACCCTGGAAATGTTCTTTTTTAAACCGCTGACTAACTTTAAAATTTTGCCTGCCCACAAGGTCTATCTAAGGGTTTACTTTCTCTGTGAAGACAGTTTCCCCAAAAATGTCACCATGAGGTTAGCAAAACACCCACATACACACACACACACACACACACACGTCTACAAGCCTCCGCCTCTCACTGACACCTGACCACACACACTGCGCACGCACTGCAAAAGTACTGGAGACTGGAGTACTGGTGCCCGGCTGCGTACCCCACCCCAGGCAACCCAGGAAACGTGTGCCCCGTGGTTGCACTAATTCTTGATTTCAGTAATGAAGTTTTGCACACCCACTCTTTTCACTCTCACTGTCCCCCTCGGAGTTTAAAAATGGTTCCTGTGGCTTTAAGAATAGCGCCTCGTCTAAAATGGGACACAAACAAACAGACGGAGCCCAGTTTGGCTCTCTGGGGTCGGTGCCCCAGAGGACCAGGGCCTAGATTCCTGGCTGGTTTGTGGACGTGTGACCTGGAATGGGTCCTCAGAATCAGGATTCGCACACGTGTGCATAAAGGATGGAACAGAGGGGGAGTGAGAGATAAAAAAAAAACAAACTTAAGGAACGGAAAACAGAGATGAAGTGGAGCAGAGCTGGACTGGGGGTGTGCTTCCTGGGGTGACAAAACAAACAAGCTATTCACCAAAAATAAAGAGGACAAAATGAAACAAACCCAAAAACAGAAAGACCCATTAGAGCGGCAAGAAAGTTACCAAAGACAAAAAAAGATTAAAGGGCCCCCTCGGAAGAAAAGGGGGAAGACGGAGTAGAATCCTGTTCAATTGACGGCACACAGGGGCTGAACAAGGGAGATCCAGCAAACGCCCCCTCCACCCCACCCCCGGCTGCTCCCAGGGCCCAGTGGGGCTCATTAATATTCAATTCCTCATCTTTCAGCTCTTTTGAGGGTTCAGGCATGGCAGAGGACTGCCGGCACGGTGCCCTGAGTGAGGCTGGCTGGCTGCTATTAGCATTTAATACAGAACATGGCACTTTTCTGTTGGCCCTCGATTTGGGAGTGGGGAGGTGGGACTGTTATGTGCCTGAAAAATTGCGTGAAAATCAGCTTAGTTAGTTCAGTTTTGATCTACGTGTAATCTTCTACTTCTTTAATGAACAAAAGATTTTTTTTCTCAAAATACATACACAACAAGCAGGGAGAACTATGGGAGACTAGCGAGAGGAAAATGAGAAGGGAGGACGTTCCCTGTTGGGGAAGCAGGGTGTTCTGGGTAAACCTCTCTGCTGTTCGCAGGGGGATGTGTTGGGGTAGAGCATCCTCACACTTCAGCCCTCACAGGGACTGTCAGGCGAGGGGGGTTGGAGGGGCTGGGTTGGGACTCTGGGAATCCCGAGAGACTGAAGACGCTTGAGGGGGCCTCAAAATCCCTCCCCCCCACCACACAGGGTGCAAAGGCCAGCTGCCTAGCCTTACCCAACACAGCCTCACTCTTGCACACACACGACTTAAAGCCTTGACAGCTCGTACTAAACAAAGAACACATCGCAGCAAGCAAAGCAAACGTGCTCCGGGTTGCATTGCTTCCCGCTACAAGCGCAATAATATATTCAAGATGGAGCAGCAAGTCAGTTGCATTTTCCGGTCTGGCGTTGACGGTCTTTCAGCTGTGACTTGAAAGACACAAACACACGCGGGTGCAGAGACACAAACACAATAGCCTGGGAAAGACTCTGAAGTCGACGGCAGGGGAGGGGCTTGCCTCTCCAGTCCGCTCCCTCTGTTCCAGTCCTTGGCATTTCGGGTCTGGACACGCTCTGAGCACGTGTGACCCATGTACCTACTGTATGTCCCATCAGCATATATGACAGCAGCACCCTGGCAATTGCCGGATATTCCCTTCTTTACTCATCCATTTAGTGTTTGACTGAAAACTGACAGAGAGCTTAAAGATTAGCCACTCAGAGGAAAGCCAAAACTGATTGGCTGCCTTGATGTGCAGGATCAGCTGACCTCTGAGAAAACACAAGCTGATCTCCACTGATGCCAATTGTGGTGCATGATCACAAGGCCACTAGGTGTGAGTGTGAATAGGTAACAAGATCAGAACACCAGCTGACTGAGGACAGACTTTCCCTCTACTGCCTCCTACTGGACATGACATGGTATTGTTTTTATCAGACATCTAAACGTTTTTATCTACAGAAAGGTACATCACACACTTTTACTTCTACAGAGATACAGTCAAAGCAGCAAGCGTGATTCTGTTTCTCAGATTTGGGCCTGTGGTGTTTTGTTCTGAAGTCCAAGGCTGCTTACACTCACTGCAGGGGGAGGAGATGGAAAAAAAAAAAATACCAGCTCCTCACCCCTCCCCCACAGGTGTACACAAAGGACAGACGGCGGTTGCCAGGGTGATGCCGCCACGTCCATTTCACCAGGTGTCAATTGCCTGGCCAGTGAACTCATGTCTGCCAAACAGTGATGTAATCACATTGCGTCCTATTAGGGGTGTGTGACCTTGCAGGGGGACAGGTACACCGACACACACACACGGAACCGAGGCAGCTCCCTGCCCCCCTGGCCCCCCTGGCCCCCCTTTTAAACCAGGGAGCTGTTGTAGCATTTTGTTTTGTGGGCTGTTTAAAATGCCATTTTTCTCTCCTTCCCTGACTTCAAAGTGAACTCAATGAGGTTTTATTTTCTTGGCCAAATCCTAAAATTGTTCCTGATTTAGGGGGCTGGTGGCAGGCCTAGCTGGGCCAAATGGCCCCCACGTGGAGACCCCTCTCACTGGAGGGGCCTGTTTACATCGTACATCTGCCCCAGACCCCTTCCATCAAACATGCACACACCTGTCCGTCTGTGTATGAAGTCCACCCCCAGAACATGCCACACTATAAAAATACACCCACCCCGAATATCCCCACCCTGCTCAACTTAAGCTATACACCACAAAAACAGGACCCCCCCCCCCAAGTGGTCACCCAGGAATGCTGGTATCTTGCAGACATTTGGAGATTGCTTTTTCAAGCTGACCCCAGTGAAGTTTAATATTGATTCAGACTGTACCCTCAACCCAAGAGTGTACTGCATTCAGGAGTATGGCCATCTTCCTGAAAACATTTCCATCTTCCCCATGAAGGGTTGTGTGTGAACAACCATCCCATGAACAGGGCAACTCGCATGGACACCTCCCCCTAATACAGACCCCTCTTTATTCTCCCTTAAATAAACAATGTTTAAGTTACCCCCTTTCAAAAAATGAACTCTCAAAAAAAAAAAAACTGTCAAAGGGTCTAACTGACATAGGGTTCATCAGTGTACATCCAGAATAGCTGCACGTGGAGGGCAGAATGCAACAAGCTCAAATGGAGAAGAGAAGGACTTAGAGCTGCCGGTGTCAGTAGCAAGGGGGCCCTTGCTGAATGCTTACGTCGGTAACTGTGACATTAAAATTATTAAGAAGAGCGTCGGGAGCAGTGGGCATTGAGAGAAAGCCCCCCACACAAGCACGCACTTTGAGAATCAGGCGCTGTCAGATGCCTCTTGGGAACCTCAAGAATCAGAAGTCCTATTTTTAAATTCACCAATTAGCGGCACGGTCGCCTTCCTTGAACGTTACTACGGCGGTGCTCCGGTGCGGTCGGTCCGCTGAGCCCGATATTAAAAAAGAAAAACACTGAATCATTTCGTGGCTGTCATCTTTGAATCAATTAGCTGCTTCCTCACGGGCTTCAGTGATCGGCTGAGTCGGGCTTCAGCCAGCGAGGGTCTGCTGCCTGGGAAATGCGCTCTAGCGGCTCTTAACGTGCGCTGTTAAGCAGACGCCTTTGTCTTAACTGATTCCCACGGCTTATAGGTTTTATTTCACATGCTCCTAACATGTAAGGCTTGATGTTTAACCGAAACAATCAAGGGGCTCTGAGAAATCAGGAGCACCGGAGCGCAGCGGGACCCTCCGGAGAATCCATCCTGTCCACCGGCTGTGTGGCTGACATGACTCGGCTTTCTCTTAAACTTAACTGAATTATGTCAAACCTCCCACAACTTACAGCTGGACTAATTTAATTTTCATACTGGGCTTTTTTTTTTTTTTTTTTTGCTTATTGATTTATTCCATTTTGGGCCGTTTTGAATGAGATCTGCATGCTGTTCTCAGCTGCCAAACCATCACGTCAGCCCAAATTCATTACATTTTTCCCCTTCAAAACCATGATTTCGACTACGCTTCTAATTCCGAGGCATGCATGCTAAAACGTCTCGGTACGCCACAATAAGACAAATAATCCGTGTTTTATGTTGTCCTGTGCGCCCGTAAACAAAAACGCGCCGCGGAATAACGTGGATGCTGGCAGGGCGGCACCGGGGTGATGATGAATCCACCGTCACCGCCCGTGTCGACGGTGTGTATTCGGACATCACGGATTCCCACAGCCGTGGCGACCCCCAGGTGAGGACCCCCGCCATCGGAGCCAGCCGACAGAATTCCGCTTTTTTGGGGTGAAGCGGTCATTCTGGGCCGGTTTCGGGGTCGGGGCGGTAAGCCACGCTATCAGGAGGCTGTAATGGGGGCGGATTAGCAGCCGGCTGGAACCGCGGCAGAAAGGCAGCGCTCTTATCAGGCCGAGCCGGCAATCAAGCGCTCGGCGTTTAAACCGAATCAGCAGACACCGTAAAGGAGCCTTCCGCTGTTTGTAACGTTTATTTATAAAGCTTCCTTATGTACGTACGTGTGTGTGTGTGTGTGTGTGTGTGTGTGTGTGTGTGTGTGTGTGTGTGTGTGTGTGTGTGTGTGTGTGTG
>JAACJT020000035.1:1997344-2008694 GCA_009936485.2 Gymnarchus niloticus
GGGGGGGGGGGGGGGGGGGGGGGGGGGGGGGGGGGGGGGGGGGGTGGGGGGGGGGGTGGTCGTACACGCATCAGCCCATTGGTCGGATACCTGAATGTTAATGAGCTCGTGCCGTTCGCCTTGGCATAAACAGCAGCTGCTATTGGCCGTTATGATCAGCCAATAGCGAGGGAGCTGGAATAACTAAACAAGAATGGCGGGCGCTTGTTTCATGTCTTCCCACTGCGCAGCATGGCGTGCGCAGCCCAGAAGGCAACCTGCATTAATGTAGATATGTAAATGGAAAAAGAAAAGTTCCTCGCAATCCACTTTATAACGTCATGACTCCGTTGATCTTGCCAGCTAATGTCCGGAATTATTCCATCCATCAAGCATCTACAGCCTCACCCCGGTGAGGATAGCACGGGGGCCGGGAGCCCATAGGGCATAGGTCACAAGACAGGGGTACACCAAGGATGGGATAATCTTGACATCTTTCGTGTTTCATTTAAAAAAATTTAAAAAAAAAATCGATTCCCTATTCTGTTTTTCATCCCTATTGTTTATACCTTATGCAGGGATCAGAAAAGCAAAACATTTTCTAAGTAGACCTGCACTTCCGTGAGCCATCACACAAATCGGAATTTAATGGTTTTACATATTAATATATTTTTCCCCATCCGCGAAAATGTTTTTCCTCTCCAGTTCTAACGTATGATCTTCATACAATACATAAAAAATTGCTTGAGATTAGTTTAGGGGAATAACGGTGCTCAGATTACACGTTTCATGATACATTGATAAAGTATTTGGTATATTAATTATCCTGTGCGATGTAGCTTTGTCGCACAGGGTGGCTGGCTTCCTGATGTCCCGCATTCAAGCCCCGGGACTAGAGAATTACTTTATAAAATGAATCCTGGTGTTTTAATGACTACAAGGAAGGATGGTGTTTGAGGACAAGAACCTGTAACTTGATTTCCGTCCGTTGAAGTCCCACGAGGGGCTCGACTGTTCCGTTTTTGAGTGAAGCACTTCACGTGGATTTTGAATATAAAAGATCGACTGTACAAATGGTTTGAGAAAAAACATGCCTGGGATAAAGAACCTAATTACATTGTATACTGAGTCGGAATTTTATAATGATTCTTATTCAAAGGCTTGCGCTAAATTTCAAGTGCATGACACTGAAAACTAAAACCTTGACATTGAGTGGATAAGGACAAGTCGCCCGTTTTAGTTTCAGTCAGAGAACAGGGAAAAGTTTTCAGTCTGTCAGGACAAACTGCAGGTCGATCAGAAATGCGGCGTGAAGTAAAAGAAATAGGAATTTGAAATAGCAAACATTTTCCTTTAAGCTGGAACTAGTAGTAAAGGAGTCACAGAAAAACAAAAAATGAATGAATGAAACGCTGACATTTTCTGCAGGCCCACTGCAGCGTAAGGGAATCCGAGCTTTCGCAGAAACAAAGATTAAGACATAGAATATTCAAATTTTATTATAATCACATTGAAAATAATGATACCTTTTTGGGAAACTTGTGAATAACTGTTGTTAGTTTTATCGAGCCCACGAGTTATAGTCATAGAATAAATAGATTTTCAGTGTATTATACAGTGATGTTGTGTAAACTGTGTACTTTGTACGCAGTTACCTTAATTTCAAAACGTTTTTTGTCTTTTAGCCATAGGATTGCAGCTGGTCGACGATGTTACATTTTTACATACTTCATAGGAACACAAGGAGTTAAAAACGAGAGGGGCACTCTTTGCCGCCTTTGATTGGCTGGAAGACTGCCAGACTATTGTCAATCACAGAGTGTAAACAAGGCTCTGATTGGCTGTTGGCCAGTCCGCACTGGGCTGCCTGAAAAAAGCAATTACTGGCCCTGCGGTTTCAAGGCGGCCCATAGCTGGATGATGAAAGGAGATAAGGAGGGGCAGTTTCAAGGCGCCCCCTAGGCGAAACCCGCTGGCCTCAAAGCCAAAGGGGAGTCGGGAGTGACTAAATCAAAGGGAATACAGTAAAAAAAAGGGGAAATTACACGTTGTATTAAAATAACGAAGCTAGATGTACGAATTACTCCGATGCAACAACAAGGCAGCAGTTAGTATTAGAAGGCAGATCTGCAGCACAAACTCGGCGTCCGCGGAACCGGACGGGATATTAACGTGCAAGACAGAAAAGTTAGGATTGGGGCATAAAAAAAAAGACGTGGACGTGGCTGGTGCGAGCGGCAGAGACGGAGAGACGCGGTTTATATTCTTCAGAAGGGAGAAACCTACTGTGGAATTATGAGCTGAGGAGCGTCGATGCCACGCGTTTTGTGAGCTTGATGTCCTTATGATTTATTGGGATGTTAATATAATGTCACAGACAATATTACTGGGCAGGGGAATACAGTAAAGCACGGTAAGTATTACATACAGTGACTGGGCTGCAGCAAGCCAGGATGTGCTGTTCAGTATTGGGGATTTTGATCTGACCACATTCGTGCCATCTGCTTTTCCAGTAGTCTTAGAACTGCAGCTTCACGGTGCTGATGTCCTCTTGAGTGTGTTTGTTTACACCTTTTCCTATGTTATAATCAGTGTTTCTTTGTTTTTTCCACTTGCCTTTAAAAAACTTGGGACTGCAGTTAGTCGTGACTGTCCACATATTTATTTTATTGTGCATTTTAAATAAACGGAAAATATTTACCAACAGGTGGTTGGCACAGATGTAAAACGGGCTTGTCGTTAGTCATTTCTGTCTTATTTTTATTATATCTGTCATTAATGAGAAAACTAATACACTACGATCTTGTCCCCTCTAAGAAAATGTATTGGATTTCTAACGATCTCTTCAGCTGAGTTTTATTATTTTAATAAAATTCATTTGGAAATTGAATGAATTGTACATAATATAAATTATTTCCAGACGTCCTGGGTAATAGAGAGGGAACCGAAGGGGACGATTATATAATATAGCGATTAACCTCTACGAGCTTGAAACCTTAGTGTTTTATCGTGTTAGGAAAGTACTTTCTCTGTTCGAATGCCACCAAAGAAGTTTTACACTCTGGCACTGGAGGAAAAAAAAACACATTTACTTTTCTCATTCCCTGGTGTAGAGTTATGACTATTTAATAATATTTACACCAGCATAAAATGGCTCTCCTGAATTCCTGGCCAATTTCTTTTACCTGTGTGGGGTGAGGAGGTCGGGCGGCCACTGAGTTGTATTTGATACTGAGGCCATACATCTAACAGTTCAAAGAGCAGCAGGCAGTGAGAATTTGCCGAAAATAAGAGACGGTTGTAAAGTGTGTAGCAAGTGTGTTTTTGCATTGCGTGTAATTACACTATTGTTACGTCATACTGCAATCTGCACACCATGGGGCATTTCGCAGGGGTTGTGACCCTCATGACCTGAGACTGACTTGCTTAGTACAAGAACTCATCACACACACACACACACACACACACACGTTTGTATTTCCAACCTTGTGGGGACCTTCCATTCATTTCTATGGGCCCAACCCTAATCCTGACTATGACAACCCTAAGCCTTACCCAGCCCTAACCTTAACCATAAGAAACCCAACAAAATACAAGACTTTTGGCTCTTCTGATTTTTTGTTTGCATTCACTGATTTGTATAAACTTGAGTTTTCCCTTGTGGAGACACGACAAATGTCTTCACAAGGTAAAAATGTCAGATTTTATTATCTCCTGGGGACATTTTGTCCCCATAACAATATATAAACATGGCACACACACACAAATCGTGATGGGGCGTATGTGCTCAGATCACGGTAAAACCATTTATATTGTAGTGGGAGATTAAACGTGTATATATGGGTTATGGTATAACTAAGTTCACGTTTCACTCACTCCAAAATATGCCCACTCACGCATGTTCAAAATATTACACGCATAGAGACTGGATATATTACGTTCACTGCTAAATTATGCAACCTGAGATTCGCTGACTAATTTGCTCGGCGCCCACGTATTTGCATTCCAACTTTACAACTTCCACTGTTGCTTTATTCAAACATCAGACTTAGAATATGGTACCTTTTTCATATCTTACAAGTGTCCCGTATTAAAAACAGCAGTCCGCGTTTAATTTATCTGCCGAAGAAGAAGGAAGCCTTCATTACTTGGTTTTAACGGATCTCTTTCTGAATCTGAAAGGTGGGCTGTGGAGCTCTTTGTGTAGAAAGCACAACAAACACACACATACACACAGGCGCGCGCACGGAGAAGCTTTTCTATCTCTCTTCCCTGCTCTCCACTGCCCCGCGCGCCGGCGCGAGCTGCCCCACGGACGGACGCGGGGATAATTAATGCAGAGTGACTGATTGCTCTTGAAACAGACCAGTCCTAGGAAGGGGATTGCCCGTGATCAATGAAGCGTCTCTGATTGACACCCCCCCCCCCCCAGTTCAGTACCCGCATCCAACAACTGGAAAGGGACATTCGTCGTCAGTTTATAGGCTGGAGGTCTGGAAATTTACTGGATGGCCAGTTACAGGCCATCGCTTAATTCCCACTATATACTGTACACCCATACGATACATTAAAATAACGAATATATATGCCCACAGAACCTGCTTCTGAGGTATATTACCTCCATGAGCGCCTGGAGTCTGAAGGCAACTAAATACCGCGCCCGTTTCGGGTGGGGTGGGGGTGGCTGGAAGTTCCCCAGTCATGCTAAATAATTGACATGTCGTGTTCTATATATTCGGTACTGAACTAAGCGACCGGGTTTTATGGCTGACAAAATATCATATATTCAGTCAAGGTTAACAAACACATAGGACCACCGGAGATATCGACGCCCAGACCCATTCTCCAAGGAGAAAAGCCCCCCAGTCCTGCAGCAAGTAGGTTTTTTTTTTTTTTATGTCTGATAAGTCTGTTGACACGGAGTGTCATTTTCGTGCATTCTCTCTGGGAATGGCGTAAAGAAACACAACTGTCATTATAATTCCACTTCGGCCACGATGGGAGTATCACAACGCTTTTTTAAATACGCACTTTTAAGCTTGGTTTATTCAAGAGTCCATTAGTGGGAGTTTGCCACTCTGACACTTTTAGACAATTACACATATTTAAGGCTTAAAAATGAATGGCTGGCTGCGTCGTTATCCTCATCTTTATTCATGTGACAGTCTTTGATTGTATGTGTTTCATATGAACAATGAAGATCCCAGTTTTTATATGCCTATAAATACACACAATGGTTAGTAAGCTAGTTTCAAAAGTAATATTGTATCGATATCAAATAATCAGATAAACAGACACCCCTCTGTTCCTTTATAAATTAGGCGCCCCGTATTCTCTAGACGTTTCTCGATTCTTTTTTTTTTTGCCAGATTTTCGGGGGAAATTGAGACCATGGACAATTTAACGTAATAAGAATTTGACCCCGTGATCTCAGTTTGTACTCAAACTATAAGCAATTACTGGCCGTCCTCCATGTGATATAGTGTTAATCTTGGGTTAATTTAATTAGATATAGGCCTACAGATTAAAGATACCGCCTTAGAGCTGTACATCACGTTTCTGGTGAAATTACGGTAAGTATTGGTTTACCTTGAAGAGAGGTATCTCACAGGAACGTTCACAGAAAGCAGCAGCAGACGGATCCCCTACGTGTAGCAGCCCTGGGCCCAAACGCGTAGCATTCAGAAGCCGTGCAGGCCTTTGTTGGCCTGTGTGGTCAAGGACAGCAAGACTAACGACTTTCAAGAAGTTGAAATCTCCGGTGTTCCTTAATGAAATCTGTTGTTTTGACTTGGCCTTTACTTCTCCGAAATTCACAGTGATGAATTATAACAATCGGGGTGAGGAAGGGAAACATACAGGCTTGGACTACACCTCATAGTGAAGATATCTAGAAGCCTAACACCTAAAATATTTTTTTTTAAATGAGCGACCAGTCTCAATATCGCAATGCAAACCTGTGTTGTTAAAACGTATTGCCAATATTAATTTGATCGACAGTGCACAGGACGGTCAAATTCTATTTTATTTAAGTTTCAGATAAATTAAATTGATATAGCTTAATGAATAATGAAATTTCGTCCTTTCGAAGAGGTAAACGAAGACACCTTGGTCACTGCTATAAACAGTACAATATTAATTAGGCAGAAAGGAGGTGCAGGGGACTTTTCAGCCAGGGCCCCTTCCGAGGATACGGAACATATCGTTTAACAATTTATGCAGGCATAGATATTTGATGTATCTTTTTTTACACAGCATTACTGAATCTATCACTGACACGTGTGGTCGACTTGCCTTGTATATTTCGAAAAGCATTCTCTCTTTCACATCAAAACTAAAAATACAACTGCATGAAGAGACGATATCGCTATATCCCAGAACTAAAGATATTTTCTGCCAGGTTAAATTTATTCACCGCCTGAAATACTGTTAAGTTTCGTCCGACAGACATTACTTTGCTCTTCTCTGGAATATTGGACGGCGGAGCCTTCGGATTTTAAGGGTAAAACGCTTCTTTATTCCCTAAACTGAGATATCCATAAATTCCGTGATAACCGTAATGTCCTGGCTGTTGTTTAATCTGGCTACTCAGTCTTAATAATTTAACAGTATTTATTGTGTCTACGGAAGGAAGCGATTTACGATTAATAATAAAGAAGAAAAATGTGGGTAAACATTTAAAATCTTAAAGGAAGGGTTCAAAGATACACGTCACATTCACCTGGCGGTCATCGTTTGCATTTATAGCACACAAAAAACTACTTGACGCGTGCGTTGTTTGAATGTAACGTACTCAAAAATTCAATAAATGTGTATAAAATTTTTTTTAAGAGTCACGGTACGTAAATAAACAAACATCAATACCCAAAAAGAAAAAGAAGCGTCTATTTGCAAATGCACTGGCTAAGAGAGACTTGTTTACACTGACCACTGGATTCCGGTGCAGTATATATGATGTCGGGTTATCAATAAGAAGGCCCGTCTGGATTCAATTACAGTGTTTGAACTCCACTCATAAATGGCACGAGACTCCGGACTGCCTTCATCGTGACCTGCTTCATCGGATGAGATAAACTCGAAAATAACAAGGTTAAACCATATACAACACTACAGAAAACGAACCGAAGAATTTGAACTTTCATTTTCCACGTATAATTTTATGTCTCAGGCTTTACTTATCAAATGATTGCCATGTGTGAGCAGTTTAGACAGTAATCCCATTTGGGAAGTTAGTCTAAAGCAGTTTAGGTTGTCAAAGACTTGTCAAATATTTAATCAGAACAAGTGAATAAAAATATAAAATATCATCATAACGATCAAGCTGGGAACACTTGTGCATACCCAGTATAGAACGTTATTTATAGGACGAGGTAACAGCGTGCATGAAATAGGCTGCGTTACACCTTAAAAAGAATCAAGACGCTGAAAACGAACAAAATGGGAACACAAATTAAAATTACGTAATTTTACAAAATAAAAATGTATTATTCTCTTACACAACATATATTCCGAAATAAAATTACACACACAATGTACCCAATTTTCAAAAGACCCCGGAAAAATCAGGCCTAGCTAGTGTGCTCAGCGGGCTGTGTCCTTCAAATCTCAAATTTCGAAAGAGCTATAGTGAGGAAGCCCTTTTCGGCGGGGGAATATATACGAGCGTGTCCTCCATGACGCCACGTTGTGTTACGGCGCCGTTGTCTGCGATACGACAAATTATCTATTTAATGCCCCGGAAAATAATATTTATCCAGTTTAAAAAATGCAAAGTAAACATTAAAACATGCATACACGCATTTTATATATATATCATATATATATATAAGCATGCACAGACATTACATAACAGTATAAATCCCATACATACACAATGTTATGTAATGTGTGTGCACGCTTTTCCTGTTTCTTTTCTATTTTATAAAATGAATGCATTGTCCGGATTCTGAGTCTTTTTACTTCGAGAAGCTGTGGAGTGTACACATTTCTTACGGAGACGCCAACAGTTGGAAAGTAATGAGTTAAATATACTGCCAATCGGCCAAAGCTGGTTTAAAACAAAAGGTAATTCTTTTGGTCTATAAGGATATCTACAGCTATAACGTGTATCCTATTTATTCCACCCGCCCGGGGTAGTGCTGACATGCAGATGGACCCCGTTGTCTGTCTTGCTTCATGGATAAACTCCGCAAGCGAAATAAACAAATAAAACTGTTTGGAGTGTGTTTCCCTGGCTAGACCTCATCGTCAACACGGAGAAAACAAGAGAAAAATCGAATGGCATTTTTAGCTCGAGAGATCAAAGGCGTATGGTATCAACAGCTAGAAGTGTCAATTTGCTGGTTAATGTTTAGGTAGAATTGCTGTGTCTTTTATAACTTCTAACACAGCTGTTACTTATTATTTCAGCAGACAGGGCGTCTATACAGATCTGAGCAGGCAATCAATCCTGGGTATATTGAAGGGCACGTTTAACGTGGGTATTATTTCAATTGTTCCTTAATTTGATTACATCGGGTGCTACTCCGCACACACCAGAACGATCGCAATTTGAGAAAGAAAGCGAGCTTACTAAGTGTGACAGTCGTTACTGGCTGTGGGCTGTAAAGGGGATCGGCGCGGATTCGTGCCGATGATTACCTACAACTAGCCGGTTAACTTAATTCAAACACTCGTCCTTACGGGGGAAACGCGTTCTTGGAAAGACGCGCAAAAATTCCAAACGCAGCATTCGAGCAACAGCAGCGCCGGACGCCAGCTGCCTGAATTAGAAAAGCTCGGCGTCGCCCGCCTTTCGAAGTTTGGAGGATGGCTTCTGCTTTTAACACGCACACGGAAACGCTTTCCGAAAGCCCCTGGAAAAGGCGGCTTCCCCCCCCCCCCATGTAAAGCCATCGATTTTACATACAGCAGCAATGCACTGAAAGGCGATGACAAGCTATACAGATTGACTATCGATATTTCAATCGTCCGGAATATTAGAACTGCAGTCGCAATCATGCAGATCTTTTGAGTAAAAATTATTTTCACTGTGCGCGCCTATTGATAAGCTTTGCAAGTTGTAGTCGACGTGTGCTCTTAATAATACATGACACCGGTCTCGTCGGCGTATAATATAAAGTTACTTGGGCACTTTTCCCCCAAACAGTGTAAAAATGGGACGGAAGTTACAGAAACCATATTACTACCAGCAACAAAAATAAGCAAATCAGATAAACACCTTACGACGCGTCATGAAACCGTATCGCAGTAGAGAGAGGATCCAGAAGGCGATGGAGCTGATCTCCCAGGCCATGTGTGTCATTATATGGCAGCACAAAAACACGAACGGCCCTGAGATTCAGTGACCCTAGAATTAAACACGAGCCTTCAAATCATCGTTAAAGCCAAGGGGCAGCGCGAGCTGCATTCAAACGCAAAAAACACACAAATTCCCCTATAATTAAATTCGCAGTTTTAATTCCCGTGCTTGCAGGCTGTTACACTGATAAATTCGTACGAATCCGCAGCGCAAAACCACCTCGCCGAGCTTGTAACCCTGCAGCCTCGGCGCTCCATTGTTTCTCGTAAGGAGTTTCACTCGTTTTCTGCCGAACGACCGAATTCAGTCAAAAAAAAAAAAAGTCACGTTAATGCAGCGAACTACGGTGGAAGTTACAACCTGCAAAATAAAAAGAAAGGAAGGAAATCACGGCACTCTGACGGTGCCGATGATTAAGCTCATTTTCACAGCTGATATAAATTCACAAATATGCCATAGCCGCATTTTAGCTCAACCACAGTCAAATAAGGTTGAAACATAAAAGGGAACACAAAACGAAATTATAGCGGACAACGTGGCCGAGATAGATAAGCACATTTTCAAATAACGTAACATTTTTTGTAAATATGAATAAATTTATGATCATTTTAGCAAGACGTATAACTGTAAAAATTTGTGGCTTGTTTGCTTTCCTCTTCCTTAAACTATAATTAAAACCAACCCCTGGGACACACTAAGAAGCGCCGGTCGGGAAACACGTCCATCTGATTTGTAAAGTATAACCAACTAGTTTACCTGGCATTCCAGCGTGAATTACACCTCAGTGTGTGAATTGAGTCCGTGTATCGCATTGTCAAATGAGGCGTGGAAATTCAAAATTAATATGGGCTCTGGAAAAACAAAATTGGTATTAAAGGCTCACCAAAAAGCTTCAGCCATAGCAATTACAGATAATTATAAATTGCCTGTCAAAGCTCCAAATTAAATAACATTACAAACCGCTTCACCTCTACATTTAGGCTGAAGCTACTGGCACGAAGGAGGCCGGCGTCCGGAGTGCTCCTTTTCAGCAAATAAAATGATTGAAGTTTAGTAAAAATTTGCTTTGCATATCATATTATACTAACAAAGCCCATAAAATGAGGTATAATCTACTGCACGTGCTTAGCAATTATACTATACATTTAAGAGCCTCTGCGGTGATTAATTGTTAAAGACAGCGTTTACTTTTCAATTTTGTTTAGGATCATTGTTACATATTTTGCTGTCGCAATTCGGTAAATGATAACGACAGCGATAAATGCAATTGTGGAAATCAAAGAGCACCTACCTAGGTAAACGACAGTCCATGCAGAAAAAAAACGAAAGAGGCTTATGGATAATTTGCAATCAACTTATACATCAGCAAAAAATTATAATAAATCCCGGGTATCCTGTTTTAAAAAGATGGAAAGCACTCAACTTTCAATAAGAGGCGAGAAAAAAAAAAAAAAAAACCCCATCCGAATTCAATAAAATACCAACTGGTAGTTATAAAACAGCGTCTACATTTCTGTTATTTGTGATGAAGGGCAGGCAGCGCTTTTTATTTCCCTTCCAGAATATCTAGCAAATAAGAATGCTTCTTGTTTCTATCTTGATCTCTCTCCCACTTGAACTGATCTTTAGCTCTACGCGCAAAGCAAATCCGCCCAAATAGGAGCAGCAGTGTCTCCGAGGCTCTATAATCACAAATTTATGGCAGGATGACGCGTCCTCTTCTCCTACAATAGAGCTCAGTGACATTAAACAGAAAATTGATGGAGAGACGAACGAAATCTAATCTCTTTTCCAAATACAGGCCATTGCTTCTTGCTTTTATTAATTGGGGGAGGGTGCACACTGAACGTGAATACACAGCCCCCCCCTCCCCTTCCTCCTCGTGTCATTATTTTGTTTATGTATTTGATTGTTGTCATGAACCGGACTTTTGCAGGGATTGTTGGGAAAAACCCTACACCCCCCCCCCCCCCCCCCACACACCCACCCCCACACCCACCCCCCCCCCCCCCCCCCCCCCCCCCTCGTGGCCCCAGCGCCTCCCTTTTTTGCGCCCCCCCCCCCCCCTCC
>JAACJT020000035.1:2008704-2022089 GCA_009936485.2 Gymnarchus niloticus
TTTTGTGATTTGTCCCCTGACCCGCTCTTTTGGGGGTATTGTTGAAAAACCCCCCCCCCCCCCCCCCCCCCCACACACACACACACACACACACACACACACACCCCTCCACCCCGCGCTGCTTGGTGCTGCCAGAGATTCCATTTTTGGTGCCTCCATCCCCCATTCCTAAGGCACCCATTTATCAAAGCAGTCCCGCTGATAATCATTACGAAATCGCGAGTAAAATTGCAGCTTCTCTCACTGCTGATGCAGGACCAGATCACGACTTGTTTAAACCAGAAAAGCTGCTCCATGTGAGGAGGACTTCAGACCAAAGGCTGGCACGCATCGCCATATTAAACGCACAACTTCAGCCCACTCCCAGCGCTCTTTTTGTTTGCTCCTTCCTTTCTTTCACAACACGCACTTTTTTTGCCCGTTTTTAGACAGACGTGGACACGGACAGAGATGCCCTTATGAATAAACCGGCGGTACTGCGTTTCCAGCGACGACCCCGCACCTCAAGATAAGGAAAGGCTGACAAAAATAACACATACACACGTTCGCTTCCATCCATGGTTTACTTGAAAAACGTTGAGTTACCTTGACGTACATTTATATCCACGACCGAAAAGAAAACAATTTCCTAATTTCCCCTGTCAAGATGTTCTTAAAACACAGTTACCAAAGCCATTTGCGCCAAAGTTTGCAGCCTTAAAGGGGGATTTAAGCCTTAAAGGCGATGCGTAATTTCCCACAGATCCCCGGAGCAAATCTGTGTCCCCTACCTTTAAGGTCACCGCCCCGGGAAACGTGACGTCACTGGATTAACCCTTCCTTCACACCGCCGGGTGACAGGCATGCTGAATTTCCTCATTTCTGCGAGATCTTTAACAGTCAGTTAAAGTGCGGGCTGATTTCGAACTACAGTCGTCACGTTACACCACAAGCACTCAGTAGGCTTATTTTGATTCATTTTAATGTTACATAATGGGCTCAGCGGGGGGAGGGGGGCAGGTGCAGTGGCTACAGTCATTGCCCCGCACTTCCAGAGCTGGAGGCTCAAATCCCAAGCTTGCATACTCTCCCCATGCCTCACAGGCCTCCTCCAGGCACTCCAATTTCCTCCCACAGTCTAAAGACATGTGGTTTAGCCCGATTGGCATTTCTATATTGCCCATAGTGTGTGATTTACTGCATGTGTGACTGTGCCCAAAAATGGGTAGGCATCACCCCGAGCCACAAGTTGCCTGGGATAGGTTCCCTGCCCCCCACGACCCTGGAAAATGGATGGGTGGTAATGGGCTCAGTACATATGATTAACAAGATTGTTTTTCCTTTTAATATAAACAGTTTTCTTGCTGTTATAAGCTGTTTTATTGCTGGCCAGGATACAAATGTCTGAAGAAAATGAGAACCGTACTGCCTTCTTCCTTTACGAGGTTAAGAAGGCCCTGGAGGAAAAAAGTTTTACCTTCCTGTGGGATCCAAAAGGCAGTATCTTCTCAGACACAGCCCAGATGCTGGCAATGGCAAAGAATTTTATCTTAAACATTCTAAACCATGGGACGCGGGTTGTAAGGTGGCGGAGCAATTTGTGTCTAAAATCAAACCTAGCCTTCCCAGCGAGGCACAGCACAGAGTAGCGGCCCCTTCACTCTAGCCAAGCTGATTGAGGTACTTGGCCAAGCAAACTAATATTAAGAGTCTGGCCAAGATGGGCTCCTGGCAGAATTTTACTCCACATTTTGGGATGTGCTTTGGCCAGAGCAAAGCCAGTCAGGGGTTTCTTTGTTATATAGGAAAACTGATTGAACCGACCTTGGTAACTGGAGGCCCCTGACCACGCCTTGCGTCAATGCCAAGATCATTGCAAAGACTCTGATGGGGCACCTGAAATGTTTCTTCAGGTCCACAGTGACCAGACATGTGGGGACCCAGGGTAGCCTGTGACTTGGAATTTACATCCAATCTGTGATGATAGTCTGGGCCAAGGACAAAAATGTCCCTCTGGCACTCAAGGTCTGTACAGGAGAAGGCATCTGACTCTTTAGACCACTGCTTTCTGTGTAGGGTCCTAGGCAGGCTCGGTCTGGGGCCTAAATTCTTAACTGAAATCCACAGACTGTACAATGAGGTTGGTAGTTATCTTTCAATCAACGGCTCTCTGGGGAACAGCTCTTGGTTCCCCAGTCAAGCAAAGTGACGGGGTGTCCTCTCACTCTCCTCTTCTACACCCTCTATACAGAGGCACTGGCGAGCACCGTCCATGCCCAGCCAGATATTGATGGCCTGTTCCTGCCAGGGAGCTGCAGTCAGACACTGAAGCTGGCCCGGTACGCAGACGACACCACGTTGTTTGTGTGCTTGGACCAGCCGCTCGGTCACGCCACGAGCTTGGTGCAGGAGTTCGGTTCAGCCTCTGGGGCCGCACTTAACCTCAGCAAGTCGGTGGTCAAGGACTTTGCAGCTGGAAGGCAGGGAGTCTCACTCTTTGCGACAAACCTCTCAAAGTGTTGGGGGTCTGCTTTCTTTCGAAAGGTGCTGCCCGTGTAAAGTCCTTCTTGCGTTGTGCGTGGTTTTACTTTCAGCCCAAGAACCTGATGGGTCTGCTGGCTTGAGAACGCTCCTTCTTATTTTATGGATTTAAAGCCTAGGGAGGGTTTTACAGTTTTAAAATGTCGTGAGAACACACCGATGCTTTAAGTCATGCTTGTAGAATGAATTTTGAATACATTATCGCTTCCTACTTTGGATTGATATTAACATTATGTTGTGGCCACTGTCAGGGCTAGTGAAAGTTAATTGACTGTGCTGACATCAGATTTTTTTGCTTGCTTTGTCTAATTGAATGTTTAATCGCTTAAAATGTTGCTGTAATTATTGTATTATGGTTATTGTTGTTTTTATTGATACTGAATCCATTTATTGTAAAAATCTGTATTATTTCTGTTATTATTGCTCAAGTTTACTAGAAGCAGGACCCCAGCTGGATCTTGGATGAGTAACAATTCTGCATCCCAGAAACTATGGATGAAAAATCGGTCTGCATTTACTAAAATTATGAGGACAGAGTGTTCATTTTGGCTAAACTACTGTACCCCTGGGATTCTAAGAGTCACAAGTTATTTGTTGCTTGGCTGATACTCTGATCCCCAGAAATGCACACTATTTTAAGCCTTTACACACTGGGAAATATTTATGGGGATAATTTTGGTTAAGATAACGGCAGAGTTCCTCAAGGGGGGATTTGAACGGACAATCGTCAATTTAGGGGCCCCATGTCCTGTCTGACTGCTAATTTGTTTCTTGGCTGATCGGATTCAGCTGAGCTGGTGCAGATGAGCTTGGGTGTGAGCGTGTTGGCCAGACACTGGGAACTGTGTGTACAGTTTCTGCTAACAAAGCCAGCAGGCAGAATAGCATCTACGGAGGCACCGCGACACTGTCGGCAAAGCACACGGAATACTTTCCAGATAATAATACACACTGTACTTTACTGTCCTGGCAGAAACCCTCTGGTGTCCTCCTAATGCATCCATATGTCTCGCTAATTATGGGATGGACCTTTACTTTGTTGCTAGATTCTGCCACTACTGACGAGAGAGACCACTATGAAATAACAGCAGATTAAAACGTGCAATGGCTTTGCCAGCCCCATGTTAAACAACCCAAATCCCCTCCCTGCATTTTTTCAAGTATTTACTTTAAACCGTTCTGCACCTCCACCCCCCCCGCAACCCCCATCATCATTTCAATAAACGGTTCCCTTCTCTCCAAACACAGAAAAAGCATAGCTCTCCAGTAACGTTTATTGGAACCTGCTTGGCATGGAATTACAATGTTGGGTGATATTTGCATCTGCTTTGGATCCGAATGTGAACACGTGCTGGTGGAAATACATTTCTGTGGCACGGAAGAAATGTTCCATAAGGACCAAGAAGAAGAGGATGGAACAAACAGCAACCAGTTGATAAATCTGTGTAATCGGGGCACTCATCAGATAGCTGGCATTCTCTGAGCTGGCATCAAGACAGGCTCTTGTTTTGAGATGGGGGGGGGAAGTGATCTTATTTCTGAGACATTGATCAGTTTCAAGATGCCAGAAGGGAATGGGGGAGGAGAGAGGAGGGGGTTGGGGAAGAGAGAAAAACAAACCGAAGACAGCTTATTTACCTTGGTTTAGGGTGGTGAAAACAACAGACAGGAATGTCCGGGCTGGCTACACATTAACCATTTATTTAACACTTTTAGGTCTTCATACCTCAGCATGGCCTCAACGCAATCCATTCGTCCCAACCCCACTTTATCATACCCCATCTCTAGTGCACGCTCATGTAACATTAGAAGGACCTCACAGCTACAATCATTACCACCTTCTGACATCCTAACCCCAACCCTTATGCACAAAATTTTACCTTCATGTGCAAAGTGTCAGAGGAACACCAAAGTTCTCATAGAAAAAGTACAATGGATCAGCGCCTGGCTAAGTGTTGCAGCCATGGTACGCGACAAATCTTCACTTAAAAAGAAAAGCATTTTTCTGAGTTCCTGGCTTTCAGGTTGGACAGGACCAAGGCCACCGCTGGCTTGAAGACAAGGGCCATTGGCCTTGGTTGCTAAGCTAACAGCAACCTGTTTTCCATGAGCGAGCAGGGTTGTGGCACAGGACGGCTTCAGACATCATCTTCAGAACCCCTCCCCATGTCATCTTTGAAGCCACAAAAATTGTTTCGATTCCTCATGTACTTTAAGAACCAACCATATTGTGGTTGGGTGAAATCTGGCCCTGTACTCAAATGTGAGAAGTAAGACAAGATAAAATAAGCACATTTAGGAACTTCACTTTGACAGCAGATGGGCCTCTTGGAGAAGCTGGACCTTGGATGTTACATCTGAGGCATTAGAAATAAAGAGTGGTAGAAGGACGTTTATCTCCAGAAAGTTACGGCAGATAAACCTTTGTGGAGTTGACCCCATGCAAATAAAATATATATAAACATGTGAAGCCGTGATGGTTTTATGGACATCAGTTCAAAGCTCACTTCTCATTTGCAGAGCGACAGAGATTAAGGACACTTTTGGGGTTAATGCAGCCTTCTGTTAAGGTTGCTGACATTCCCAGTCAAAAATACAGTCAGTAATGTAGAATGATTGCCCAAGGGAAGCGTATTAATGCCTGCTTCTTGTCTGGAAAGCAATTAAATCAAGCATGGGAGAGTGTTCCTCAGCTCCCATGATGAGAAACAAGAAGAATGACCTGCTCCCAAGCTGTAGTCTTGATTCGAGTCTTTTCTTCATCAGAAGGCTGCATTCACTCATATGTACATGTATAGTACAGAAAAAGCACAGAGGAGGCCAAACAGAGAGCCCTCTTAAAGCCAGAACACCCCCCATGCTTTGGAGAAGTTCCTTTATTGCAGCTGTTAGATACAGCTGCTGGGGGTAGAGACAAAGATTGTATTGTGACACTCGCTATCTGACGTACATTGCTCCAAAGCCCCTCAGCATCCATGAAAGCTTGACTAACTCCTCACCCGATCAAAGTTTTGCTGTTCCTCACAAGAAGCAATGTCACATGGTGGGAGAGTGGATGCTGGGACGGTCATGTGACTCCGGTCAGCCACGGTCACATCCCTTGTTCACAAGAAGAAAGGAAGTTTGTCCCAGCTGCCCGAGCAGAGGCGGTGGGGGGGGGGTTGGTCATGTACACACTGGGGGCGAAACAGACACATCAACAAAGACCCAACTCTCTCTGGCAGTATCGTCCATCTTTCCTTCATTTCCCCCTTGTCCCCACCCCCACATCCCCGTATTTTTATCCAACTCTTCATCTCGAAGCCCTGGGCGTCTTTCTTTAAGGTCCCTGGTAGCATGAGACGACCGAATCTTCAAAAGCTCCCAAAGGTTCCAAAACCAGTTCTTCAGTTTCAGGGGTCAAGCTGGAACACAATGGACTTCTCAACATGGAGGAGCAGGAAGATCAGGAGGGTGGAGGGTAGTCTTGCAGGCACCGTCACCCGTGATGGATGTAGGTGGCCAAGTGCCGAAATACAGACCTAGATAAACTTTGCGAACTTGAAGCCCAGGGAAGAGAATCCTTAAACCTGGAAAGTGAATGAAGAACAGCAGATTTCATCATGAGTTCACAAAAATCCTTAAAAATACACATGTAATAATTATTACAATGAACAAAAAAGTGACATCAGACATTCACTTGTAGTTCCCAGAGTGGATACGGGCCATCCACTACACATCCGGCTCCCTACAACATCACACCTTTATACACTGGGTTATGTAGTATGAACCATCAAGCCATGTAGTCCTGATGGATGACACTCACACGCAAACACATACATGAACGGATAGCTGACACAGTCCTACACATCTGCCTTACTGTTGCTAGGAAACCAATGTCCTTGGAGTCCTATCTTAGCGCAGGACTTCACCCATTTCCATATGCCAATGTCCCAGGAATGCTGACTTAATTTTTCGAAGTCGTATCTGTGAACAACGAACAATGAGCTTTTAACATGGACAGAGACCAACAGAATTCAGCATTCAAGAAAAAGACATGGGAGAGCAAAACAAGACGTTTCTAAGAAGTCAAGATCAAGGTATTGCAGGCTTTTCTTATTCCATGCGATGGAAATGGGTTTGGCCCATGCCTGAGAGCCATTGTGAGGTCTTTTCCACTTAAAAATGAAACTTGCAATGAAAATACCACTTTTACATATTTAAGACTGAGGGTCAAAAAAACTCAAGATATTGTACAAAAAGTATATTTGTTAAATTTTTGGTGGGATGAAGGCTGTACTTTTATCAAAAGCTCCATGTACACTGGCCCGAAAGCTAGGGACTCCCCTGGCTAACCCGTTGACTTCTTCTACACGTGACATGTGACTTGGCACCGTCTGGTTAAGCTAATGCTAACAGGAGAAGCTAACACAGCTCAGCTGTTCGCTGAGGAGCTTACGATTAGCCCCAACACCCTGGCCACCTCTGTGCTACTTCTTTGTGTGTTGAGGGGGAAAAAAAGGGCTTTTAAGAGAAGATCGAGAGCTACGGCAGATGGTGCCGTTCATTAGGTCTCCCCACGTGGCACCGTGCTCCTGTCGCGCAGTACAGCGTTCTAACAAAGCTCCGGCACGCGAGGCTCTTCCGAAGCAAGGCGTGCCTTGCCGCCCTCCCAGGGGTCAGACCAAAAGCCCCGGGTATCACGGAGAGTTCGGTGGGACATCGGAACCTTGCCCAGCAATCCATTACTAGTGGGTTAGCTTGAAGGATCCAGGAAAAAGGGCAGGCAAGTAGCTCCAGCTCCCCTTCTTCAGGGCTCCCCATGCCCCCCCCCCGCCCATGGGACTGTGTGTCTGCTGTGTGGGAGTCACAAGGTGGACCATCACAATTCCTCATTAACATCCTGTGGGGGGCTCAGTTTTCATGCAAACCGGTCGGGCCTGCAGATTCGCCCAGCTGTAGTTGAGTATGAGAACTCCGCGGTAGGCTCTGGACGCCCGGTCGTAATTTCAACCGTTGACGGAAGTGTTATTTTTACAGGGAAAGTTTAATATGACATGTTCAGGTATATCACGTGAATTGTGATGGGATGAAATTGTCATAGGACTGCACCACTGCCTTCTGAGTGGCTCCTTTGGTCCTGTGTGAAGTCCAGCATCCTGCCCTGGAAGCTTTAGAGCATTTCCAAGGTGCCTGCAGCACGTGGCCCCTCAGTGTCATATTGCCTTGGCAACGTCCACTGAGCGTAAAACCATGGGCATATGGAGCTGAAATTCAGCCGAGACCAGTTATGGTACATGAGGACATACCCCAGTTGAAACCACAGCCTGGCTGTTAGTCATGATATATTTATGTATGTGTTATATTTAAATCAATTTTATTGATATGATGACCTATCTATGTATCTGCCCAGTAGCTCACAGAATCAATCTTTGCAAGCCTAGACTCTCGTGAAGGTATTTATGAGGTCCATTTGGCATCTGATAGGCATGGTGCTTTCAATGAGTCCACGACAATCAGTCCGAAAATACGACTGTAGCCCGAGTTGCTTAGCAGACGGTTCGAAGGCCATCCTTCACAGCCTGTCTGTTTAGGTGGCACCCCAAAGTCAAAATGATGGGTCTCATTCTGGAACTAAAACCTGCAATGTTTTTGCTTGTACAGTGATTTTTAAAGGGTTTCGTTTCAAGTCATTAACCTCCCTTAAAAGATTATCTGACATAGCCATGAGCAATATTTATCTGTTACGTAACTGTTTACAATCATTACTGTTGCTATTCCCTGTGACGGAGTACCACATTGCTCAGGGTGTACCCCTAACTTGTGTTTTAATCACACCTCACGTCCCGGCAAAGTTAAAGCTTTGAGTATGACTCTGGCTCGTCGCCGACTTGACCAGAAATGGATCCCCGCGTGACATTTTCGCACCTTCCACGTGCCCGTGCGCATGCGCCCTCGCGCGAATCACGGCAATCGGCGACTCCGAGGCGATCGGCAATAAAACAACGACGGGAATAAATCCTCCTACTCGTGTCGAAGTAGCAATTGTCGCGTGATTGCAAGCGAGCGAGCAATATCTCATAAGCCGGCTTAAAAAAAAAAAGAAAAAAAAAAAGAGGATAAAGACGCGATCATCTCGGGCGTCAAATCGTCAGTTTTTTACTGCTCTGCCCATTCATCTGGGTTTTAAAGCTATTTGCATCAAGACAAAGCGAAATCGTTCACCCATCTTAGGTATACACAGGACGGGGGCGGAGGATATTTTGTTTGCAAATAAATCTGTTGTCCTCCAGGGTGTGTTTAGATAGGTGTGAAGGGTGTCTCTTCGCTACCCTAGAGTGATTAAGCTGATATGCCCCCTTTGCAGCCCCCCAGCCATCTCCACCTCCGCCTCCCAGCCCCCCAGTAGATGGCTTCTAGATGGCTTGATCTGATTAAGTTCTACAGCCCGGCTGGCTTAGATGCTCCTATTCCGAATGTGACAACTGCTCGGCCCAGCATTTGTCCCATTCACTTCGCATCCAAACCCATGTGACGTCCACTGGCATCTGTAAGGCACTTCAAACAGGCATTTTTTACCTCTGATGAGGAGAGAAGCATCTCCGATTGGCTTAAAAGCAGGACTGCAATAAGCACGGGGGAGTGGTTTACTGTTAAGGTGGATATCTTTTATTCCTTCAGCTAGTAAAATCGAAATGATCTTGTAAAAATCCCATTTCGACATTCTGATACCTACTGGGACAAGAGAGTTCAACTTTTCTGAAACACTAACATTTTTACTAAGCCAATCGTATTGTTTTACTGTCTGCATTAGTCTGACAAATTGTTCATAATGCTTATAACGGGGGCGTGTCGGGCTTTTAAGCATTTCCTAATAAATCAAACCCTAAGGAAACTGTCGCGTTCGGGGAATCCATACCTAAGTATTTTTCTTTCATGCTGAAACACGTACAGGCTTGCATGCCACTCACACCCACTCCTGTGAATATGCAGATCCTCCTTAAATACCAGGCATGTTTGTGGGATTTTCTAGTAAAGACTTCACTTATGTGGACCCGGGGATACCACCCGCTCTATCAGATGCGCCCCCTCCCCCTCCCCCTACTCGCAGGGCTGTTTTCCGAGGGGAGGAGGGGTAGTTTCCCCCTTTTCCACGGCTCTCCTGAAAGCCAGCTGCCTGGCAGACTACGCGAATCCACGCAATGGAGTGCGTGCATTTCACAGCGACGCGGGCCGACGCCAAATAATAGCACGAAACGCGACAAATGACGCGTCGGATGTTGGAGGAAGAGGCCGCGCCCGTCGGCGTGGACCACCGGGCTCTCCGACGCGCCGATCCCCGAAGATAAGGCTTGATCCTTCGTGGAAGTGTGGAGGAAAGGCGTCTTTCAAAGGAACTGGTCGATCATTGGAGGAGGGGGAGGGGAAAAGGGGAGATTACGCCCTTGTTGCTTGGATGCTAAACTTGAAGAGTATTTAATTAACAAAAATCCCCATTACATGATACATCACCTGTGTCTGCACGATCCGGCAATAAGACAGGAAGTGCCATTATTCTTACAAACGGCTTTCCACCTTGTAATTATGGCCTATGGGCTGGTGCTGGACATGATGTAAGGCTCCGCCAGTCGGCGGTGGGGCAGGCGTCTGACACCAGGTTTAAAAAAAAAAAACACGCGGCGGGGGCGCGAGTTTTGAACGGTGCTTGGCATAAGATTATTAATGTTCTACTGTGCTGCATGTGCAGAAGGTCTGAAGATGGCCAGGACTCGGAGGACGGGCCAGGATGCGCAGAGGCGAGCGAGGGATGGTCGTCGGAGCAAAGCGTTTTCTGTTGATTTCTCCGAAACGGAAAGGCGTCCGTGCGTCTCTCCGTGGTGGCGTAACGATTCTTCACGTGTCGCTCGCTTTGCAGTTTCTAAGGACGAGGCGCACGGCGGAGCAAAGGGATCTCTTAAAAAAAGGCAGAAGTGAAAAACGATGAGGTTTGCACTAAAAGGTGGGCCAAACACATGTATTTCTCCATGACTGTTTCGCTCTGTCCTGCTTGCCAAAATATTTACAACATGGTTTAAAAATTATCCCACAACTTTTTTTTTTTTTTTTTTTTCAGTCCAACAAATAATGCTTTATAATAGACTAAATAGAATTGCAAAAAAATCGAGAAGAAGAGCGCTTTGTTTGAATAAAGTAAAGGAGGACTGAAACTTGAATAGACGAATAGAACACAGCACTTTAATTTTTATAGAATACTAACCGCGGAATTTGGTATGAAAAGAGCGGCTACCCGGCAGGCCAACCATTTCTGCATTCCGTCAGTCCATTAATATCTTAATATACGTCTATTTACAAACTAATTTTGAAATAGCGTATTAAAGTGTATTAATTAGGGTAAAGGAGTCCTGTGGAACGGTGCACTGCACATAAATTACATAAATTAACCCTCGAGCTACCAAGACTGTACAGTAATACAGCCACTAGTTTTCATTTTATGAAAGGGGAACAGAAAAAAAAAAAAATCTTGAGCTGCTAATCCTATTTCTAAAACAGAACCGAAGATTTCCCCTCATTCTCGACGGCAAACGACGGCTCATTTCCTTTGGGGGAACCAAAATTAACAGCACGTACTTTCCTGGTGTACGCGCCGTTTTCCTTTTTAAAATTCATGCAATCGTTTGCGAAACGTAGCCGCCAATAAGAATATTTCTTGCGAATTAAATAGCTGTAGCGTAAATAATGTTTAACGGGTTAGGTGTTACTTTTCATATTAAAATATGCATGCAATTTGAATTGTATATTCTAAACGGAAAGTTTTGTGAAGATCGCAATCACACAACAATGAAAAAAAAAAGTGTGAATTCAAAGGGTAATTCAAAGAGGAATTTGTGTGCATTTTATAGAGGGCCTTCTTGACAAATATGCATGCAGACCGCCCAAATATGACAAGGAAATTGTGAGAATTATTACTGTACTTATACCAAAAATCGACTTAAACTTACACAAGGATAATACATGTTTTATTATTTATGTTTTAAATAAAATATCTCATTGTTTATGCTGGATTTGGGAAAATGCGTTTTTAAAGTATTTATACTGAATAAAGTGCAGAAATGGCAAATAATATCAATTTATATTGTAGTTTTGTAATACGTAATTTTGTACTTACATTTATTTTAATCATCTGCAATTCATATATACTAATATACTTACATTTCATTTAGATATTGAAGCGAGTCAATAACCTGATCACACGTCCTCTTTATCCCGCGAGCCTACAGACATTTAAAAAGGGCCTGCACGCGAATACATGAAAATGTACAGGCAATCGTAGATGTTTCGTGTCTGTGTAATTACCATTTCATGCTTGCTTTCCTTTTTTGTAAACAAAACAAAAATAAAGACATGCCACTGTTTTTAAGCCGTACAGACGGCGTTGTTGCTTTTTTGACGCTTTGGGTGTATCCAGCCTCCAACCACTCAGCGTTGCGCGTGAAGTGAAGGACACACACTAGGCTGGAGTACACGTCTGTACGCGTGTGTGCGACGTGAGCACGCAGGGGTTACGACTCTTACACGGCAAAGGACGAAAAGTGACTTTATTCGCATGCAGGACAGCAGGATCCGGCCGCGGGACGTTTTGGTGCTCGTTTTACTTTCAAAGTGCGCGATCCGCCAGACACAAGCAGCCGGGAAAACCTGTGAATGTGTTTATTAAGCTGTTCATGCATTTTTACTTATGTTTATTGTTTAAAAGAATCGTATAGCAATACGTGGAATTATTTATAGCCCGTTAAACTGCTTGTTATTTTTTAATAGTTAAAAGGAAAAAAAAAAAAACAGGCAAATAGAAACGTGAATTGAGCACATTTGGCTTCTAAATACTGTAATTGATCATTTTATAATATAATTAGGTAATTTTTGCTATTGGATCATGACTACAGGAGTTGAATTCCTGGTCACGCGTGTGGAGTAAATTTCGGGAATTGAGGGTTATAATAGCATGTAAAAATTAGTCGACTGGTAACAAAACACGCATCGTCGTGTTCTTATATTCCCAAGTGAGCAAAATAAATATTTATCTGACAGCATATAATTTGTTTTATATAGCGCCAAACCTGCTATTTACATAGAGATGTTCTGTCTTGCTGCGCGCTCAGCTGAAGACAAGGAATGTGCGGATGATATACGGTGCATATATATATATGGCAGAAATACTCATATATGTGTGTGTGTGTGTGTTTATATACATACATATTTGCTGTCAATAATTGACGCCGGTTTTTTTAAATAGACGTTTCGTGAACGTAATCTTGTATATAGACAAACTTGAGTTTGTTTAAAACTTTAATGAGTTGGGACGCATGCTGCAAACTCCGCAAAGATTAAGCTTTTGCGCGCGCGAATATTTATGCCAGCTTGCACGCATGGTGCATGCATTTTACAAGGCCGCACTGATCAGAGATCTTTTAGCTATCGTCGTGTGTCCACGCGTCTTTCCCACCCAAAGGTCCTCCAGCGTCAGCCCTGCATTCGAAACCTACGAGGCGAAGGTCCGCATGATGGCTGGAGGAGTGCAGATTTAGGAGCTGCGCCCTTACCCCTCAGACCATTATGCTGAAAAACGATCGCGGCTTTAAGTCTAATTGGTTGCCGCCGAGCACTGTACGAAGTGTACATTTACGATGTTTACATAGGCCCCTACAGGTTTTTATAACATTTCAACACGCGCGCATTTATTAAGATAATATTTGAACAGACGGCAGCTCCTTTGTCTGCAAGTTTTTTTTGCGAAGTTGGGAAACCACTGAAAGGCGTATGTGAGTGAGATGAACCTTTTTCCCGAAGTTAAATCAAGTTGGTTTGGACAAGACGAGGAGCTTTCGGGT
>JAACJT020000035.1:2032089-2048232 GCA_009936485.2 Gymnarchus niloticus
GGGGGGGAGGGGGGGGGGGGGGGGGGGGGGGGGGCGGGGGGGGGGCGGGGGGGGGGGGGGGGGGGGGGGGGGGGGGGGCGGGGGGGGGCGGGGGAGGGGGGGTAGATAGTTAAACCAGATGTCGAGTGAGGGGGAGTTGGAAGAAGGTCACAGTGATATCACGCACCTTCCTGTCACCGTCCTCCAGCCAATCATCAGGTAAACAGTGCTGGATGTTGTTAGAGGCTCAAGATGGGGGAGGGAGATCACTGCTCAAGGTGGTCTTGAACCAGTGAAGGCCAACGGTCCAAGGAAGCACCCAGCCACCGAAAATCGGAGGTCCAGTTTGGAAGGTGACTTGAGAGAGCGCTTCCAAAGAGCCATTCCCAGAGAGTGTCACATCTTCAGCACCAGATGTACAGTCTCCGCCTCTGTGTCTCTGCTTTCTTCCTGCAGTGACACCTCTTTGACCCTAATCGTCAGTGACATCTGCTGTCCAGAGAAATCCTTCTTGCTGACTTGTTAAAAAACAAAGAAGTCACTCAGGTCTCCCCCATGTCCCACTGACACCATCCTTTCTAACAGACTTTCCATCGGCTGTCATACACACACAAAGGTTTATTTAGAAATATGCATTCAACATGCTTTACCCTGTTTCAGCATAGTGACTACATTTCCCAGAATTCCAGTACTGTTGCCCATTATTCCATCCATGTGGCCCTAATTTCTCTGATGGGATGTTTTTTGATGAAAAACCTCCAAGTGAATGCTAATAATTTATTTTAGACTGGAATATCATATTGACTTTGCTGAAGGTGTCATTCAGCAGAAAATATTTTCTTAGTTGTGTGTTAATACTTAATGTGTACTGATATCATCACTCAAAATAACTGTGTTTTCCTAGTACAGACACATCCTCACTTCTGTCATTTGAACTTTTAAATTTCCAGGATGACTGTCAGAATGCTCATGCACACACGCAAACACGCACAGAGGGAAATTGGGGGTCACCGTAAACTGCCATAAAACTGGTAGAGCACTCAGCGTTTCGAAACTCATGGCCTCCATGGCAGAGGTGCATTTCTCTTTCTGACGTAACGCACAGCGGGTCATGACTGTGCCGTGAGTGAATTTGCTGGTTCACCAGCCGGTCAGCTGAAGGAAGGCTTAAGAGCCAAGTTGTAAATAAGGCAGCACTCACAGAAAAACAAAGGAACGTGGAACAGATTATTTCTGTCCGCAAGTTTAGCAGCGAGAGCTTAATCACAACCGGATCTCACCAATGTGTCCTCACTCCCCCTGTTGGCCAATTATGGAACTGTGAGGCGAAACAAAAATGCATTCCGGGGAAATCAGCGGATCAGGATGACTAATAGCTGTGCAGTATAACAGGGCACAACACGCACTCTGAATGCCTTACCCTTAATTTGTTAATAATTGTGTCTCTGGCGGGCAGACGCTACTCTGGGGCGAATGACAAAGCTCTCAGCTCTACAGCGAGCAAAAGGCCGATAAAACGAGTTCGTAAAAAGCAGAGTGCCATTTTTTTAAGCGTCTCTCAGCATTAGTCCATCAGTCACCAGTTTCCGCACCGGGTTCATCGGTCCTGATGACCGGGACCTGGGATTGGAAGGATTTGCCACAGCTCACCAGGTGTTTCCGGCTATCTGCATTCCACAGCAAGCGCAGTGTCGGTGTGGCCACCCCGGGTCGGGAAACAGCAAGCCGCTGACTGGGTCTGGCTCTCCTAATGGTGTATGCACTCATCAAACCAGCACGCGTGCCAGACAAAATTTAAAACTTGCTCAGAGTACCACTTTGTCAGTGTGCTGGACGGGTCCAGTGAGTGCCCAATGGGCCTGGAACCAAGATGGCAATGCTTGAGATGGGCTGGATCAGAGTGGCTTGTCAATATTGATGGATTAGAGTTGGGGTTGGGGGGACAGAAGTCAAATCCATCTGAATAACCACAGCCTCCCTTAGATGTTGACTGGAAACAAACTGGACTCAGCAGAAACTGTGGCAGAGAAGAAAGTATTGCTGGAAGCCACCTTCGGCAACCCTACCTGCCTGCCTGGCTTCCTGTCTACCTGCCTGCCTGGCTTTCTGTCTACCTGCCTGCCTGACCCCGGTAAGACACAAGCAGTTAAGGTGTGATCTGGACAAAGGGTCAGAACATCACCTGAGGTTATACTCACCTGGAATATAACTATCATGCGTTGCTAAGTGATTAGTGGAACTCCTTTAAAACAATCACACATAATATATGACCTCAGAGATTTTCCTGGATGGAAGTTCAGCTTTGGTTTCGTAAACCCTGAAAGTTATTGTTCAACACTTTCATTTATACAAGCAAACTGTCCAGGTAACCTTGCATATTCAGGGGGCCCCAGGCTCACATGCACACACATTTGTATTTCTAACCTTGTAGGGACCTACCATTCATTCCTAAATATGTGGGGACACAACGGATGTCTCCACAAGATAAAAATGAGAGGTTTTTATTACTTCCTAGGCACATGTTATCCTCACAACTTAATATAAACATGGTACACACACGCACACGCATGCACACGCACACGCACACACGAGAAGCCATGACAAACATCTGTTTGGCATGTGAGCAGGGAAATACTAGCCGATAATAAATAAGCAGAAGACTGGAAGCTCGTTTACCGTCACATGACAGAGCCTTGGCGAGGTTTCACAGACAGCGTCGCGCTGCGTAAATGAGGCGGGGGGGTGCCATGAGTGACTTCAATTGAAATGGAAGATGATGGTTATTGGGCTGCTTATTTGTTGAAAAGGAGCAACCCCACTGGGGGGGGGGCTACAGGAATGTGAGATGGGGTAGCGATTATCCTCTCCAGGGGGCTGTCCTGCATGGAGGAGACAAACCCCTGTGCAAGCACAAAGCCAGGCTGTCCCAAGGGGGAGCTGCCATCCGATGGAGGGTTCGGGTACTGCAGCGTACCTGAAAATAAGGGATGGGGGGAGAGAAGAAACACATAGCAAACTTTGGGCCAATGTGCATCTGAGGGACAAACAGCCACACACGCACACACCACACACACGCCACACTTCCTGTGTGAACATGGAGAGAACATGCCAGATCCACTGATCCGGAGGCTTCAACAGGCTGTACTGACCTGTCGTGAGTTTATGTGGGTGAGTTTAACTTGTTTTGGTTCAAAGACCTTTGGCAGAATGGAGTGGGAATACTGCCACCCCCCCAAGAACTCTGGTGCAGTGCTGGCTTGTTTTGGCGTGGCTCCCACACGAGAACTGCTGTCCTCCCAGCTCGCCTTTGCTCAGGTTCTGAGGGAGCACACGTCGTGCTGAATCATTCTGTGACCCAGGGGGGAGTCCCTCTAAAATCGGGGGGGCCAGAAGGCTGAGGGGGGACCCACATGTGTTCCCCATCAAGCGCTTTTGGCCGGCTGTGCAGCCAGCTCATCCCAGCTGCTCCTAATCAGAGCAGCCACGGGGGCGGGTGATGGAGCCCAAACTCATCCACCTGCCGGGGCCTGCCTTCTGGACCTGCGGTGTCGAGGACTGACCAGTGAGCCTGACCGTACAGGATCTGATCAGATCTGTCAGTGCCATGTTTCTGCTTTTTCAGTATGAGAGCTGTATTTTGGTGGCCCTCCAACACTCGCTGTGACCGCATCCATGACGATGTGCTTCTCCCCGCTGTGTTTAAGTCGGAGCTCAGGCAGGGACCGGCCAGTGGCAACAAGTTGGGAAGGTGGCAGTCAAGGCAGACAGGCTTTGAGGACACGTTAAGAGGTGCATTAACATAGCCTCCTTGCCCAGCCATCTCCCGGTCACTCTGGGTCCTTGACCCATGTGTTGGGGTCCACACCTCTCGTTTTTTCCTGTCTTCCTTCTCTTCCCTTTTCCTTTCCCTCTTCTTTCTTTCTGGTCATCTCCATATCTCCTCACTTCCACTCTCTCCTAGTCCATCTCATCACATTTCAGTCTTTCCTTCTTTTCCTTCCTCCTCTTTCTCTCACTCAGCATCTTGCCCCCTCTTTTCCCACCCCTCGCCTTCTTTCCATATCCCGTTCAAACACCACCGCCACTTGCCTCCCATTCACCTTCTCTCTCACTCTCTCTCTCTCTCTCTCTCTCTCTGTCTCCCCCATAGTCCTCTGGCTCCTCTTTTCCCTTCCACCCCCCTCCTCGGTCGCCCAACATCTCAGTAGCTGATTAGTTCCAGACGGACAGCCATGTGCTTCTTATTTGAAAGGGACTTAAGCAGGCAGAATGAAATCCAAATGTACAACCTGTGGCCAGCGAGGCAGCAGCCTTTGGAACGAGGGGAAGCCAAGAGAGAGAGAGAGAAAACACTTCTGATTTACTGTTTGGAAATGAAATAATTGCCTGGGCAGCAAATTGCTCAAATACGAGACAGCCTCCTTTAAGAGCCACGTGGGGGGCCTTTCTGGCTCATCCCTCCTGTGACTGATGGAGCCCCGTGATTGGTTGCCCTTCTGGCTGAAGGGCTGTCAGAGATGGGAGATATGGAGCACATGGAGGCCAAACTATGGAGTCAGGCACAACGGGAAGCGACAGTCGTCAGGCAATGTTGCCAAGTTGGTGCTGGCCAATCGGTTTTGGCAGTAGGGCAGGAGGCTTTGGATTGGTCAACAGAATGCAATGCAAAGAGTAGTATCTGTGAGCAGGTGTGCAAAGACCCATGTATTCGTGAATTATTCGGGCCTGGCCTCACTGGGCTGTAACCATAGGAATGGAATGTACATATGTCACATGACAGCTGGCATGGCACTCTCCTTCCAATCAGGAGAGCTCTCTAGTCCCTACAGTGACACAGAGGAAAACCACTGGGCTGCCCCACAGCTTGTTAAATGCCTCTAGTTCAGAAATTATCAATTGTTTTAGCCCAAAAGGGGGGCAATAGGTGCCTCTGATTTGATTGGCTGGTGTAATCCCTGAGGTCAGTCTAATTTCATAATGACTAATTATCCTGTAATGAGCCATGGATGGGGGGTGGACTTGGTCTGGGATCTCAGTAGGAGGGGTTTCATCAGCCTCAGAGTGCCCCAGGCAGTGCCTTGCCCCTCCACCGCACCGCGGTTCAACCCTCCTCCCACCCGAGGCGTTGAGGCAGAACTGCCCACAAAATCTAGTGGTTAAATGCATACAAACACGTCTTTTTCTCTTTGCATCCTCTGTATGGATTCTGAGCCCAGTCGCACCAAGACAGTTTGGGGGGGGAGGAAAATAAATGGCAGAGCAGACCCCCATCTCCACTCTTCACAAACTGGGGGGGTGGGGGATTACAGCAGTCACAAAAGGTTTTCCTGCACCCCCAAACACCCCTCCCAGAACTCCACATCCAAAAGGCTACCAGCCCTAATACTTTCGGTCCTGACGGGGTGCGATCAATGGACGGCCTTATCTTTGCTGGAAAAAAAGCAGCATAAGAACATAGAAGGAGAAGATGAAGGAGAAGATGATGGAACACTGGCTTCTGAAAGCAGTCCAAACCTGAACGGGGAGCCCACAAAGCAAACTTGGGCGTAGAACAAAGGAGCAGTTGTGATTGGGATCTCTGGCTCTCGCCTGTACGGTCCGGCCCCTCGCGGTGTGCGGCACAGCCAAAATGCACCAGCAAAGGGCTTCGACTCCCGCCAAGCACTGCCCCCCAGGTCCTTCCGAGTCTCCATGTGACCCTTAGTTCATACTGCTGCCAGACTGTGGCATGTTTACGACCCTACCTCGAGCAGCTGTTAAAGGGGAAACAAAAACATAGAATACAGACACACATCCTATTTACACCGGTTTTAGCATGATTGATCTCCCCCAAAAAACATGCACACGACAAAACAGTTGAAAATTAATGAAAAACAAAAAATCTGGCACTTCGTTTCAAAGCAGACGTAGCTGGTATGAAAGGAGGAGGTGTTGTGGGGAAGCCCCCCCCCCCCAGCACGCACCACAAAGGGGGAGTGGCTTTATGAGCCCATTCTGCACCACCAGGAATGTGCCAGAGAGGTGAGGTACTTCACGAGCTGTGCTGCACCTGCTGTCGCCAGGGGAGACGCTTCCAAAGTATGCTGCTCCTCTGGTCATGTGACCAGGCGCACCAGGCCAAACGGCTGCCGTGGTCCAGTCCTGTGGGGCAGTGTCTGGGTTGGGGCATGGAGTGACCACAGAAGTGTCACAGAAGGGTGGAGAATCAGAATCAGGTATGTGTCTGGGGACCAGAGGGGAGGGAGAGAACCCCGGAAGATCTTTTGACAAAGCTCTGCTAAAAAATTTAGGACAGTAGGACACAGGTGGGGGTATCACAAATGGCATCAGGGGCAAGAGGAAGGAGGAGTGACATGGAGACGGGCACTTCCTGAGGGGGTCACGCGATGAGGCAATGGGCTTGGGGTTTGGCTCAACCTGGACCTTGCTGGCTGGTAATTAGGTCAGCAGGAATCTCTGTTATCCTGGGCCAGTGAACACAGCTGCCGCCCCCTCAGCTGTGCTAGCTCCCTCCCCCCAGTGTGCTGATTCACATTTCTCAGTACAGTGCATTTTTAAACTTTGCAGCTGTATTTTTGGCAGTTATTTTGCAACGGCACAGAGGTTTTAACACAGGAAATTCCGCCCATGTATTTTTCAAACCTGTATTTGTATTTGTCATCGCCACCCTCGGGAAATTCTGGGAGTAGCCCAGTTTGGAGGCGATGGTCCCCATTAAAGGATGGGCAGACTGACGGACTTCGAGGTGGTAGGCGCTCGAGACGCGGCCAGCTGTGAGCGAATGTGAGTTCCGGAAGCGCAGCCTGCATTGTACTGAGGTCAGGGGAATCGTAAAGGGCTGACCGGTCACCTCTCGGTCTGGCAGGGTTGCCGGATGTCTGGGAGGGAAGCCAGTGTCTCAGCATGGGACCCAGTCGGTGTGTTCCTGGACCACTCACACGGAGCTCTGGGGTGTGACGTTTGGCAGGGTGTTCACTAAGTGTTTGCCGTGTCACTCAGACCACCTGGCCTGCTCTCCTAAAACGATACAATAAAGGCGTGTACGTAAAGTGAACTTAAAGCCTGCCATTGGTGAGGAGAGGGTGGGACTGCTTGACACAGCAGGGAGCGTAGGCTGTTCTGGGTACAAAGAGCAGGATTCTGGGAATTCCTCAGGTCCATCTGTTCCCCTCCATCATTCGCTGCGGGACTCTGCACGCGGATGGACAGAGGGGTGGGGGTGTGGGGGGTCGCTTGGGGGGCATGGAAATTGATACAAAGAAAAGGGGGGAGGGGTCTGGCAGACTCCTGCCGAAAAAGAAGAAAATAACAAATGGTAATGTGACGATTCCAGTGCTGCTTAGGAATGTTGTCATGTGGCCCCTGCAGCTGAGGTGCATTGTCGGCCATGATGGGTTCTGGGGAGGATCTGACCTGGGGGGGGGGGTTAGCGCCAGATCTGCAAGCCTGTGCCCAGAGCCCTCTGCTCGTCAACCCCAAGCCACTCCCTCCGTGAGTGCTGACATTAAACCACGACGTCGGAGGTAGCTGTGTGCCTGTGCATCACTGGGTGGAGTCAACGTGGGATGGGGGGTCAAAATACTGAGTGGGTGGAGGGATGCAGGTGGACAGACCAGACTGACGACTTAATGTTTTCATATCTGATTTTAATTACTTAAAATGTTGAAAATGAGTTTTTTTAGAGATGTTAATGGATAAGAGAGGGTCTGTTGTTGTTGTTTTAATATTATATTGACATTTGATTTTACTGTTAAACTGTGTGTGTTTTGATTGATTTTATTTGATGGAATCGAATAAATCGATAGATTAATAAAATTTAAAAAAAGTATGCCTTAAGGTATCCAAATCCAAAAAGAGTCAGTATTATACGCAGTAACAAGGACATAGTTTCCAGTACTAGAGATAGGAGACCGTAAGTATAAACTGTAAATATGCCGCCCCATCATCCACTTCACCTCCATCTCCTCCTCCCATGTCTGTGGATAACGCACACCCAGACCCTACGGCCCAACAGCTCTTCCCAAGACTCTCTCTGCTGTCTTCCACTTCACAATCCCAGAGTCGCCCCAATCCCCCGTGCTGTGCCGGTTTACACCAAAAACACACTGGTGGCCATGTCGTAAGATCGGTTCGGGACCCAAAAACCGCTGGCCTGGAACCAGGAACCTATGACATGAACTGCTGAGGGACGGGACAAACAGCACAATCATCGTGACGCTGACCTGATAGTCTTCTAGTATCTGCTTAATGTTTAAGCCATTTGCATGCCATGTGTAATCCAGTCATCTATAAATGCTCAAACTGTGAAACAAACACCATAATCCTCTAAAGGAAAAATTCTGAAATGAACTGCTGGTCTGGCAGCGTGAAGTAAGGCATGCCTGTGTATCATTTCAGACTACAGTATAACCATTTTTTTCTGTTAACCAATCCAGTGTTTTTAGGCAGTATTGGACCAATATCCATACTGAATATCGGATGGGTACATCCCTAATGTGAGTGTGAACACATACTGTCAAAGTTAGGAGCGATGCTTGGAAAGAGGAAACGCGGTCCACGGTGTTTTTTTCATGCTGCTGCTGTAGCAGGCCAGTGATGTAACCACTGCGTCATCACATCGAATTTGGCCCTGAAGGCACTGTTCCAGCACCGTCTCCCTCTGTCTGTCCCTGTCTTCCTATCTTGAGCCCTAACTCCCTCTGACTGTGTCTCCCTCTGACTGTATCTCTTTCTCTGTCTGTCTGACACCCTGTCCGTCTCTCTGACTGTCTACGTCGTTCTGTTTCAGTTCCCCGTTCTCTCTGTCGGTACGCGTGTTTCATTCTGTCTCTGTGGGTCTTACTCTCTGTCTCAATCCTTCTCTTTCAGTTTGCCTGTCTCTCTTTCCTCCCTGATCCCGCTCTCTCTCTAACTGTCTGTCTCACTTTGTCTCCATCTCCTGGCTGTCAAGCTACTAACAGCCAGCATCACTGATGACTACTGTCATTCCAAGTGGCTGACGTATGTGATGGGGGGTGCTGAAGCTGCATCATGCTACTGCTGTATGAGATCGGACATTTAAAAATGACGGCTAGTGAGCTTTCATTGACATCTCATGCCAATTTCAGTGGGGTCTGTCTGTAAAGGGTGACTCGGAACTGGGATCTCGGTGAGTCAGGTATGGCTTCTGTCATGTGGTCAGGAAGATGGGGCATCAAAGAGGTAGTGTTTTGGGGATGGGTGCGTGAGTTGTGACATCAGTCTAGAGGGGATGCCTTCTGCCCCTGTGCTGGGGACAGTGCCGCACTTACCAGTCAGAACTTGAGGCAAGACTGGCTGAGCTTTGAGTCATTACTGCTTCAAGCCTCAGACGAAGCTGTGTATATAGCAAACGAACTTGCCGTTGGTGAGTCGGGCACTAAGCCTGTGGGGGCCTGTGGCACGGCCACCACGAGGTTTAAAGCAGAGAGCTTCCGAGGTGAGAAATGCTAGCGGCTCCAATCCAATGGAACTAGGCCGGCTCCGAACTGTGTCCCACCTCCTTTATGAGTGAACTTTGGGCTGCTCGCCCCACAGGTCCGGGCCCAATGCAGCCCAATGATGCCAGCACTCCTGAGCAAAGTGGCCGCTGCCTGGAATCACTGCCCCTGGTGCAGCAGGCTTGTCCTGAGGCAGATTTCCAGCTGAGTGAAACAGCGCGTGTCATTGCTTCCAAATAACAATAATTTTTGAATAGCTGTTCGTTGTTGACATCTTGTCCGGCATGTCTCCCGTGTTGGGGTTCCTGGAACAGGATTTGCAGTCAAAGAAGATGGACTGATGTGTTCATAAACATAACCCACGAAGACACGGTAAGTGTGGCCAAATTCTGTTTAACCTGCAACTCAGTTGTAAGCTATGTGGGACAAATGGAATCACTAATAACAGAACGGCCTGTTTTACACGAATCTACCATACCTTCCTGTTGGAGCTCTGGGTGCCTGCTATGATGACACACAAACAGCTCTCCGTTGTGATCCAATGGACCTCTTTGATTCCCGTTCGGCACGTCTCCCTGACCAAAGGTGCACGACCCTGACCACGGTCTTCCTGCTTTGGAGAACCTTGAGAGCGCTTCTGATTGAAGATAATTAACATGATTGGGGTTTCTCTAAAGCCTGCATTGATAGAGGTGAAGGAAGGTGGTCAGGCTGACGTGCTGTGGAGAATCAGGACAAAGGTGGCCAATGTTTGGCTGGACAGGAGAACTCTCAATGCATTCAATAGGTGACTCTGTTCTCTGGGCTGGATAATGTATAATTAAATGTGATTACGGAAGCTGTGTTCCCTGTTTGCTTCACACGCATCTGCATACAGGCCCCTGAAAGGTGCCCCCCTCTGCCTCAGGCTCAAGGTCTGTCCCCACAAAAGGTTGCTTTCAGGCCCTCTTAAAACAACGTCCTTCCCAGTTTTCTGGGCCCCTGTGCTGACCTGGGGTCACCTATGAGGTCGAGAGTCCCCCCTCTGCCTGACTCCACCTCCTCATCAAGTTGCTTCTTTTCCTTCTCCAGATCTGCCCTCTATGCCCCCCGGCTCCCACCACTGACCAAATTCTGCCTCTCCTGCCCCCACTGGCATCAGCCCCGTCATCAGGGATTAAGTGTGGCGAGAGGGAGGCCTCTGGCCAATTGGGAGACCTGTCAGATTGGTTTTCAGGGCCTGGTGAGCCATGAAGCCCAGACGTTTCCTGTTCTCTCTCACTAACCCCCAATCCTGAAGATTGCAGACCTATGAGGGCACCAAGGCCATGAACTCCCCCTGGCCAGTCTAGTCACCTCTCCTCATTCTCTCGCACTTTTACATCTCCTGCCGATCCTGTGTTTTGTTGTGCTTCCTCATACGTACGCGACTGGCAAAGTGTATGCTCTTGCTGTCAGAGCCACACTGATTTACCAAACATTAAACTGCCGGTAAACACTGCAGATCGTACACAGAATTGCAAAATCTAATCGTGTCACCCCAGTGCCTGGGACCACAAGCCCTGAGACTAATTAAAAAAGGAGTAATTGCTCTTGTCCCAGCCGTAAACTCAAAAGCACCATTTAATCAGGAAGCTGTGATTCTTTTTTATAGACTTGACTTCACAAGCAGCCTCAGACTCTACGTTAACTTCACTCAGTGTGTGAGTCTGACTGAAGAGCAGTGTTCATCTGGGTGTGTAGCAAACAGGCGGCTGAGTAATCCCCACACACACACACACACTCCTTTTTCTGCATCTGATGAACATCTATCAAAGGCAAAGGAAGACATCTTTGACTTTATCTTAATGTATGCTGGTCTTTTTAAGATGATTTTTATTCCAGTGGATAAAAATTACAGTCTTTTTCAATTTCTTTGATGGATTAAAAAAAAAACAAACAAAAAAAACAATTCCATTTAGTCTGGATAGGTTGGGACACATTTACAGCTTTTAGACCTAGTACGGTGTAACACAGTGGGTGGGTGCGTACCACTGCAGTGTGCTGCCTCCTGGGATATGGATGTAATACCTTTCTGTCTCTGGGTGTGTGGACTTGGCATGTTCTCACAGGGCTATTGTGGCCATGGGTTTCCTCTGGTTTAAGGACATGTGGAGTTTAAGCGGATTGGTCTCTCCAGTTCCCCTTCAACGGATGACTGTGTGTGGGTGTGACCTGAGAAGGACCTTCACCCCGTCCCTGGGGTCCCTCGTACCTCCGGTTATAGGACATGTGTGGCATTACACTGGAGCAGTGGTGAGAGAAACAAATGCATTTCATCATACTGGGATAAAATCTGTACTTGTTATTTACATGAATAATATAAAAACGACAACAACAACAAAACCTTAATCAATTCATTTCCAGACGTGTATTTTACTTTAACTGTACAGACAGAACTTTTTACTGCGCGGGGTAAGATGGATAAAAACACACTTGCATAAATCATAAATCTCGATTAAAACCATAGCATTTTGAACCTGCAATAAGCCTCCAGGCCGACGGGGACAGCAAAGATGGCGGCTGCGCTTAGCGGCCACCGTCGGGCGGGGTGCTTCCTGTCGACGCGTGTCTTCGTTTTCCCCTCCGACTTCCGGGATACGTACGCAGGAAATCGTGAGCCGAAATAAACTTACATTCCGAATGGGCATCTTCTTATAAGGCGAAGAGCAGCCTTTTATTAATTTAAACTGGCAAGAAACGTTTACCATGTAGCGTGTAAGAGTGTGAGGCGAGCTCTGGTCCTCAGCGGGGTGTATAGACCGGTCTGTAATGTCGCTGGCTCGAAGTTCGCCTGTTAGTGAGTGACATCGGCCTAGAAAACACCCGGCGACACTTGGTGCTCCGGCTGGAAGTCTGATACCCTCTCACACCCCGAGAACCGGCGCGGAAATGACGGCGTCAAACTGGGGTCTGATCATGAACGTGGTGAACAGCATCGTCGGGGTCAGCGTCCTGACCATGCCCTTCTGTTTCAAGCAGGTGGGTGAGAAGAAGGGAGAAGCCACGGCCTGACACGGTGCAGTGAGGGGGTTCCTGTTGGTCTGGGGTGGGCTGCTCCAAAGTCTGTGGGTTTATAAAACCTCCACACGGTGCAGTGAGGGGGTTCCTGTTGGTCTGGGGCGGGCTGCTCCGAAGTCTGTGGGTTTATAAAACCTCCACACGGTGCAGTGAGGGGGTTCCCGTTGGTCTGGGGCGGGCTGCTCCAAAGTGCACCAGTTTCATTCGCTGTGTATATTACAGGAATATGTGTGAATTTCTAAAACCTCCACCACCGGTTCGATTACTCCACCCTTGTTTAGCCCAATGTGTGTTATCCGGTTAAAGTGAGTAAAGAGTGATTTTCTCACCTATTGCCTCGTTTTCGCCAGTGTGGGATCGTGCTGGGCACACTGCTGCTTTTCTTCTGCTCCTGGATGACCCACCAGTCCTGCATGTTCTTGGTCCACTCAGCCAGCAGCACCAAGCGCCGGACCTACGCCGGGCTCGGTCAGCTTCGTCCGCGACACCTGGCATCTCTTTTTATTTTGTTTCCCTAGTGTTACAACGTTAAATGTGTGGAAAATGACCCAACATTTTATACATCTTCTGTTAATAATAAAATGCATTTTGTTCTCTGTGTTTATACATCTGCAGCTTTTCATGCATATGGAAAGGCAGGGAAGATGCTGGTGGAAACCAGGTGAGCATTTGCTGCTCTCTAACCCCACCATGCATGCACACACAGATATTGCGATGTCCAGGCCCATTCCTGCCAGAGAGGGCACCCACCGTAATCAGTCTGGCTTGTATTTCGGTCACGGTACTAATTATTTAACAAATGATTATGGCGCTGCACAGAAATAAGTAAACCGAGACAGATGCTGGAATTAAGCGGTAGGAGGAAGGTAGGGCTGATTAGTTGGGAGAGGGAGCAGAGCAGAAATCCTGGCCGTGGTTGAGTGAACTTCCTGTTTTTCAGCATGATCGGCCTGATGCTGGGTACCTGTATCGCCTTCTATGTCGTCATCGCTGACCTCGGTTCCAATTTCTTTGCCCAGCTGTTGGAGCTTCCGGTAAGAGAGGGTCTTCATTTTTGAGGTTTATTTATTTGCCTGTTGCTTTTAAGTAAAAGTTTTAACTTTTGCTCATTTTTAATAATTGCTTTATGTAGTTTTTATTTTGTACAATTTCTTTTAAATATTTTACAAAATAAGGTGGCTTAATTTATAACTGTTTATTTTTAGTTTTGTTTGTACTTTGTATTGTTCCAAATGTAGGTGTCTTTCTGTTTTCTTTGTAGCCATGCCCTGTTTGTTTACACCTTATCGCCTAGGTGACAGGCAGCTTCCGCGTGCTGCTCCTGGTGTCGGTGTCCCTCCTCATCGTGCTGCCGCTGAGCTTGCAGAGGAACATGATGTCCTCCATCCAGTCCTTCTCCGCCATGGCGCTCATGTTCTATGCTTTCTTCATGTTTGTGGTGAGTGGGGGTGTAATAAATTGCAGGCTGCGGAGCGATGGGAATAACTTTGTACTTTACTGAAATAATAGTGTTGTTCATACAAGCACAGGGGTTTTTCCAGTCTCCACCTTGTTCTGCCCTTGGCGCTACACATTCTCTTCAATAACACAATATATCTCTCTACGACTCCTAACACTGCCTCCTAGTGACCGGAAAACGTATTACTCCTACATCACTACAGGGGGTGGCCCTGAACTCCTTTATGGGCGACACTCACAGAGCAGGAGCACGTTAGCAGGGTGCGGTGGCCAGCAGTATCTACTTACTGGAGTCTTAAATGATCAGTAGAATCTGTTGCTTTAGACCATCCCCACATATCAGTGGAGACCCAGTCCCCGTCTTCAGGCCCTTACCTGTAGAGGGCGGAGCCGAACTGTAGATGCATCCTTGCCGCCGTAGAGCCGCGCATGAGGCGCTCCAGGTGACGGATTGGATGAACACACACACCCACACTCACCAATGTGCTCAAGGGCTGTGTGTCTGAATGATGCAAACCTTCTTGCTTTAAAACTGGCTCTCTGCTTCCTCTCGGAACCAGTGTGGTAGTGCCAACCCCCGAACCCCTCTCTCTGGAGTCAGGATACACCGTTGCCATCTCAGGGCGGACGGAAAAGTTACAGTTGCCATGGAAACCAGTCACCAAGCAACAGGCTGCCGCATATGACAAGCACCTCTTCATTGCAAAAGCACAAGCGCCTGTAATATTTAAATGAATGACCTGCACAAGAGGGCACCATTTTGCCCACCCCACTCCCATAACTTACTTTCCCCTCCGGACTCGAGCGTTGTGGTGTATTAAAATATTCAAAGTACTATGAGCATTTATTTTGCTGTTAATCGGACCGATTAGCTTTGTTCTCCCGCTGCATCGCTCGCGCCCGGCTGGGCCTGCGGCTCAGAGCCGGCCACTAACCCTCTCCGTGATGTGTTTCCCCGCGGCGCTGGCCCACTTCTAGATAGTGTTGTCCTCTCTGCGTTACGGCTTTGCGAGTGGCTCGTGGGCGGAGCGTGTGCACCTGTGGCGCAGCGCGGGCGTGGTCCCGTGCCTGCCCATAATCGCCAGCACCTTCTGCTGCCATCCGTAAGTAGACCACGTGTCCTGCCCTTTCTCACTCTGGCTTCTTGCTTGTGCTCTGTCTGCTTCAGCCTGTAAGTGTGTGAGTGTGTGTGTGTGTGTGTGTGCGCGCACGTGCGCACACCTGGGGCTGGGGGAGTGCCTCCCCTGTTTGTCCTTAGGCCTTCACCCCCATGCCTGGTCCAATCCAGCCCTCTTCCACCCCATCTCAGCCTGGTTCCTGGGGGGTGGCATTCTGCTGGTTACCTGGGAATCTCCTTACCTAAATCAAATGGTATCCTGATCACAATCTTCTTTCTCAATGTGATGATTCCACTGAGACATCTGCTAGTACCCCCCTGGTCTTCCTGGAGCTCCATTGTAGGACCCAGAGCTCACTGCCCCACGGTGACCAGCTGCTCATAGGTAGCTGTGACCTGTCTGATCCTCAGCTGTGTCCAGTTGGACCAATCGGTATCCCAGCATTAGCTGGACCGAGGTTTGGGAAAACGCACGCGGACTACAATCCTTGTAGCATTGGCATTCTCCCCTTCTTCAGACAGTGGGGTGGGGGGGGGGCTTCTGAGCTTCACCTCTGACCTTCCTGCTCTCCCCTCCCTCAAATGCAGATGGCGCTGTCCTCCTTCAAACATGGCCTCATCAGTGGGCAATGGCTGAAGTGGGTCAGTTACGTGCGCTGGGACGGCGTCTTTCGCTGCATCCCTATATGTGGTATGGCTTTCGCCTGTCAGTCGTAAGTACCGCTCTTCCTCTTTGGCAGGGGGTGGGGCCGGGAATGCACGGCTACACACTCCCTTTCTAAACTAATAAGCCTCTGTAACCTGAGCTTAAACCCCCCCCCCAGCCTGGTAGGAGAGAACACCCACTGACCCACTGATTGGCTAATCCTTATGTGGGTGTGGCCTTTTTAAAGGTATTTACTTCCTGCTTGGAGGCCCAGCTGCACTCCTTGTCAGTATTTATCCCCAGACCCTTTCCTCTCTTTGTACATTTACGGTATGAGGAGATAAAACTCATAACCCTTTTATCTGTGCTGTGTTTGTATGTATCTTGCAAGAAAGCCTGGCCTAGAAATGAGCCCCCCCCCCCCCCCCCCCCCCGCCCCCCGCCAC
>JAACJT020000035.1:2070652-2084612 GCA_009936485.2 Gymnarchus niloticus
TGTGTGTGTGTGTGTGTGTGTGTGTGTGTGTGTGTGTGTGTGTGTGTGTGTGTGTGTGTGCGCGCACGCGCGCGCGCGTGCGGGACTCTGAGTGGGACTCTGAGTATTACTTAAGCCCGGGCTGCTGCTGTTTTGCCACCTCTCTGCCATTTTTCTTCTTTGCCCTCATACGCCTGACACCATGCGCATAGACAAAAGGGTCAGCCGAAAGGCAAACGGCAGGGGTCACTTGGACTGTCCTGCTCGGACAAGTCCCATAGAGGGAAGTCAGGCAGAGGAGAAACGGGAGAGGGGTGTGTTTTGGCAGGCGGGGGGTGGGCTTAGCGATCACTATGGCTGCAAGCTTCCAAGGCGGTCGGCTGTCTTTTGTCTGCTCCTGGGATCGGGCCATGGGGAGGGGGAGTGGAGTGGAGCAAGGTGGAGGAATCCTCTCCCTATCTGCTGCACAGCATGAAGGGCACGGGGTAAGTCTGACTCTGCAATCTGCTCCTCAGAGTATGGGGGCACGTGTGGGAATGTTTCATGCCGTTTTCCTCCTTTTCACTCGCGAGTCTCAATGGGCTGAGTGGTCCGCCTTTGGCATTCGCACCCTCCGCTCTTCCTTCAGTGGTAATCCGAGCCCAGCCTCGCACCTTTTCAGCTGTCCCACACGGCACGGCTGACTGTCTGATGGGCGAATGCCCTTCCTCTGTCTCACTCCACCCCCAGCAGAGTTTTCAGTCAATATTTGCGATGGGGAAACGGAGTGAGAGGTTAACGAGTGGCGGTTCCGAGGCGCTCCGTCCTCTGGAATGTGAGCGCGGGGCAGCGGAGGGGCTGACGCTCGAGGGTGCCGGTGTCAGGGTGTCACCTGAGGTCCTCTCATTGCCGTATGTGTGTGTTCATGACTGGTATATGCACCTATGGCCGATGTGCCGGCGTGTGTTGTTTTGACTTTAGCTCTGAAGTTCTGCAGTTTTACTGGCATTCTCTTGTAAGCGATGGGGGGGGGGCAGGTGCTCCTCCCCCCACACGTTGTGTTTATTCTGAAGACTGGTGTCTGTGCTGGTCCCCCCCCTTCTTGGTCATGATCATCTTGACGTAGCAGAAGGTTGGCTTGCCTGGCTTTTGGGGCATCCCCAGGTAAGGGTTGGGGACTGAGCTCCAGCCCACATTCCCTGCCTCCTAATTGAAAGTTTCCATCTGTGCCTTTGACAATATGGCATGGCGACAGGAGCCCATGCTGCTAAATTTAGTGCCGTGCTACAGGCCTAGCTGCCAGATCTCAGTTCAGATCTCTGTTTGCATAACATTTGAATATAATTTGAACCCCATTCCGTGTTGTGTGCTCCAAATAACAAAAGGTAAATGAATACAAAGCGAGTACTGTACGGTATCGAAAGCGGGTGACCGTAGGACATGCTTCCATGTATACTGCATACAAAGCTTATAGTCGCTTTGTTTTGTGTTCCGTCCATCGCTCTGACTTTCTGGCCTGTTTGGGTGTACGATCCCCCCCCCCCCCCCCCCCCCCCGCCCCCGGCACCGGCAGGGCGGGGGGGGGGGGGGGGGGGGGGGGGACTGCTTTTTTCACTGGTGTGAGGGGTCGTGCAGACAGACGTCCGTACCTGAGTACTAACAGACGGGACCGATCGCCATTTATTTTGGTTTTTTGCACTTTTGCACAATTATGATGTTTCTCAGAGTGCCAGCGGACGTGTGTACAGTGTTAATTATCCTGTAATCATCTACGAGTCCGCTGGTCAGATCCATAGTTCCCTGTGGTGTTGTCCTTTACTCGATAGGTCATGCCTCTGGCACATGACTTTGCAGTTTCATCACCTTCCCATCACCTTGATTTACTGTATTTTAACTCTTTCTGGAGCAATTCTGTAATTGACAAAACCACCATTTTTATCACTAAAGTCTAGAGCTGTTTCTCTCAACATTGTGGTTACTTTCTATAGCTGGTGAGCTGCGCACAGTTTTGCATTCTCCAGTCACCATACGGTAGAGAGAGAGATGTCCATGTACACGTCTCCCTCTCTAAAAGCCAGCCCCCATCTGTCTGAGCAATGTATGGCTTCCATGGTTACAAGCTCCACGGTTATTCCAAGATATGCTAGTGGGAGAGGTGGCCTTTATTTTTGAAATGTCTTCCTCTATTTGTTCTTTCTTGCCTGTATATTTAAGGACTAATAGTATTTTTCCCACCCAACAAATTTGTTTGATATTGGAGTTGAGAAAATAATTTTGCCTGCAGTGACTTCTTGAGAGGAGGCATTTTTAGAATAAATTCCTTGAAAAGACATTTCTGGTGTCAAATGATAATATCACTGTGGGTTAAACAAGCAAATGTGCTAGATAAAGAGAAGCCAGGCCCGACCACAGATCATCAGGACCAGTCTGCGGTGAACTGTCACTTTTGGGAAACATAAGAAATACATCCGACAACAATTAATAGACTTGGTTTCCTTCGGTTACAAAAGAGGCAAGATTTTAAAAATCAAAATTTTACTTTATTTTCAAATGTAAGAGATGGATTTAAAAAAAATCCTAAACTTCAATGTAGGCCAAAAGGCAATGTACAATTGTAAATACAAAACATAATAAATGCTGTTTCTTAAGTTTATTTACCACCCCCCAGTATAGAGGACACAGTGACAGGGAAATACGGCACAGAGCGCGGACTGGGGGGCTGTGGAACCTGTGTGAGCACCTTGTGAGAGAGGACTGGTCACAGGATGAAGTTTCGGCTTTCAGAGGCTAGGGGGCTGTCCTGTAGACACAGCTGGGAGGGGCCAGGATCTGACCACACATTGATCTTAATGTCACCTGGATGGATTTGTGCCACCTTGCCTGCCTCCTGCCAGCCTGTCCTGTTAATGTTAGCATGACTGATTCTGTACAGCACAGTTCTTTATAGACAATCTGGATGGCTTCATAGCCTCAGACCAAATTCAGGAGACTCTTGGGCTTCAGGGAGGATGCGCAGGCCCACTGTGATCAAGCACCATGAGTGTGTGTGGGCAGACAGCCCCTGTACCCCCGCTTAGCTGGCAGGCTTATCTCCATAGAAACACAGTCTTATAATCCCTCTAAGAATAACTGTTCATAACACCAGACCCAGTAAACCCACGAACATGGTTGCTGTGGCGGTCATAGGTCAGTGGGGACTCACCAATGCTACATTCACAAAGAATCTCCAGCTGAGTTCCACTTGACAGAAAAACAAACCAACAGCCCCGCTGCACCCCACCAAGACGGCATGCTATCGGGGTACACTGGTTCTCAGAGCTGTAGCGCCCTCTACTAGAACATCAGGCCTGAGGTGATGAAAGGGTGGTTGGGGGGCTGTAAACCACAAGTGAAAACATGCAGCTGCCCCGGTGGCTCACTTTGCAGACTTTCCCCAAACAGAAACTGGGCCCATGGGGGTCAACAACGTCCAGACAACTGCTGGGTATCACACACTGGCACCAGCCAGAAGACAGGTGCTTAAAGCTCACACAAGGCCGGCAAACCCTATATTTCCATGTGCTGATAAGGGACCCTAATATCCGAAATTGTTTTTTTTTTTTTTTTGTTTTTGCATTTTTTTTTAAACTGCTGACTACTACAGAGTACTCTAAGCTAAAGATAAACAGCTTTGGCTAGAACTCACTAAAATGAGATGCATTACACACAGAACCTGTGGGTGGAGATTTAAGCCAGCCCTGCCCCTGACGCTTCCATATCAGGGCCCCCCACTCCTTTCCCATTAGCCAAGTTTTTTTTCAGCTGTCTGATTGACAGTCACACACGAAACCAACCAGAATCAGATTTCCCCAAAAAAATAAAATTCTCCAAGCTTAACCACGCTACCCCTCCTGAATGGATGCAAACAGCATCCCAAACACATTTAAGTACCTAATTATTGCAAACAAAGGTCACATTAACTTTTCCTAGAATTAGCACCCATGTTGCGATAGTACACCAGAGAAAGCACAATCCCCCTCACACACGGGAGAAGAAAGCAAAATAAGACCAAACAAACCAATAAGTGCAGTAAGGAGACTAAATTAGCGGCGCTGAAGAACAGGAAGTCATTAGGCTGAGCACAGGAAGTCACGCGATGTTCAGGTACACTCTACCCCAGGCCTGGTATCATCACGAGGCCCCTGGGTGACCATGCCTCTGCAGGCTGCTGAAATGGGCCTCACGCAGGATGCGGTTGATGTGCTGGTAGGGGCCCAGATTCACGGACGGCTCCTCCACGTAGTGGGTGGGGCCAGCCGGGCTGCAGGGCCCTGGAGTGGACTGGCTCCTCCTGTTGTCCGTCGGGCAATAGACGCCACCCCCAGTGGCCTGTTCGGGACTGCTGACCACACTGCTGTCACTACTGGATGACTGGTCGCAGAGGGAGACACACGAAGAATTATGGTTGGATGTCCAGAGCAAGTCTGGGAGAGGCATGCCTCTAAACGAGGCAGTTAAATGGTTAAGGTGCAAGGATGCAAGACTAATGAGCAGTTTCCTTTTGGGGAGCAACCGCATTACTGAAAAACTTACATGTGTGATTATTTACTGAAGCAACAACTGACATTAGGAAACATGGGGGGGAATACTACATATGTCAGGCCTGACATGACGATAACAGATAATATTCAAGTTTCTACATAAGTCCGTGTCAAGACACATTATTGCATTCAAAGATTTAAATTAGATGCTCTATGGACGTACATTTTCCAGTAAGTAAATCAAGATGCACAAAACCCTCTAGCTATCAAACCAACCACGATGGCTCCTCTGTGTAAATGTAATCAATTTCTGAAGAGACTAGACCATACAGCCAAGATGACTTAAGAGTCAGATTTCCAAAAGTGCAAAGGTCACAGATTCAAACAGGGAAACCCCATCTGTCTGGACACAGCTCAAAATCCCGCAATATGAACGTCACGCTCTTTACCGATTCTGAGAGTTTGGTGACCGGTGTGAATGCAGACATACAGCCAGCTAGCGGAATGCTGTCCACGAAGGGAGAGAGGAGTCCCTCCGTACAGCACGCCTACGTGGAAGTGCGTGCGAGTCGAGCAGGGCAGGCCGGCTCACCTCAGAGTCCCAGACATCGTGACCCAACTCAGCGAAGAGGGGGTGAGTCCCCCCTGACCTCTTGGCCTGGGGTAGAGTCTGGCTGTCGTCGCTGCCACAGCTGCGCCGCCGTTTCCTGCGAGGACACGCAACAGCAGAGGATGGGGGAGGGGGACAGGCAAAAAGGACAACAGCGTGCAGGTCCACTCACAAGGCAGGCGCTGGCACACAACAAGGGAGGGCTAACACACACACACACACACACACACGACACGTTCCTGCGAAGATATCACTAAGGAGCTCAAAACACAGAGTAACTGAGGACACCCAGAGGAGTGTAATCATTACCAAGTGAATGCTGGTGATGAGCCCCGGTTTAACAGAGAGACCCGGACAGCTGGTCCGTGACTCTGCAGTGAGTCACAGCAGGGCCGTGCACTTATATTAATACACACAGGACAGAGCAGAGGGGAGCAAACAGAGCGAAACAGCAGTGACATACAGGTGATTTCCTGCAGTTTCATCACGCATAGGGAATCCCACATCCCCTTCATACATTCACGATACGATTACAGGGCGGCAAAAAGCAAAGGCTCGTTCGTTTTAACCTAAACTGAAAACGCAGGAGAGGGAAAACGCCACGTGCAGGCGTGAAGGACGCGCCTGCACGAGAGGCGCACGTGCGCGTCCACGTCTCCGTACCTGTTTTCCGTTAACATCTACAGCTTGCCGGTCGAGCCTCAGACGAAGGGCCGCTCTGCCGCTCCCGGGGTCTCTCGGTCCGGTCACGGTCTAGGGCCGCTCCGCCCTGTCCTTCATCGTCCTCGGCCACCCTGGAGATGAACGCCGGACCCGGGGAGCCTCTTCTCGGTGTCGGTCTCCAGAGGGGGTCCCTGCGCTAGGCCCAGATCCGCCCTCTCCGTACGGCTAGACTGAGATTATTAAAATATAATAATTATTAACTTTAATAAGGAAAAAGAGCGCGGCTGGCGGTGCCCGGGCTGCCCGGCTGGCGACTGGCTCGGCCCGGGGAGACCGGCCGAAGTCAGACGCGGAACCGAGCTGCTGTCGAGGCCGGAACGGGAAAACGGACCGGCGGCGACGGGATCACCTCCGACACCGGCTCAATAAACGGCCCAAAGCTAACGGCGGACGCCCATGGCTAAACACACCGAGAAAGCGAAGCGGCGGTGCCGGTTCCTCCACACCCTGATGCGCCCTCAGCGCCGATCGGTCCGGTCTGCCCGTCGCTCCACTCGGCTGCTGCTGTTTACATGACGTCACGGCCGCGCGTGCGCGCGAGCGAGCGAGCACGGCGTCACGTCGCGGGCACGAGCTCGGACACCTGCGCGCGCACGGCCAACCCGCTGCCTGTCTCATATAAAACAAACCACCTTTGCGAGCGGAATAAATATCCGCGTCCGACCACTATGTTTGCGTTTTATATTAATATACCAGAGTTATTATTTGTTACGCAAATCCTCGTGTTGTGATGTTGTCAGGCATTTGGCGGCGCCACCCTCGGGGTCTTTGAATGACGTTTCTTTCCGGTAGTTTGTTTGTGTATACAGGCAAGCGTGTATGTTTAGTTATAGGAATACTCTCTGTACAGTTATGAGGAAAAGGATCACCCTCCAGTGCACTTTCCATACGTACATCACTTCCTAGTTATAGCCTGGTAATGAAGAACATTAGTTTGCATTTGTAAATCAACCTTCTTTAAGTGGCAGATTGACATCTACAAATGAAATTTGAAATAGTTGAATAAAGGCTGCATTTAACCAAAGAGTGGCGATATGACGTCAGGTAGGTACTGAGTTTTAATGTATTTTAGTACTTAGAGTTTGAAATCCGTTTGCCATTCATGATATTCATCTGCTTGTACTGAATTTATGCAACTTAGGTTTAATTAGGCACCACTAAAAGTGCAATCCTTAAATAATAGGTTTAATTAGTAGTGTTTTAACAAGGGCTTTAAAAAAACAATATGTTTTACACCCAATGTGTCTTGAATCAACTTTTACAACCTCATTGCCCCATTGTGCTTTACATAGTAATGCTATTTCAGATTTTGTGTAACACTTTTTATAAAGTATCTTGCCATAATTCACATTTATTCACAAAATGAAAGTACATTTAAAAGTTCAGCTCACTGGATATAAAGCACATTTTAGCTTTGTGTTAGAGCTGTAATAAAAGCTGCTCTAATTCTGCTGAACAATACGTTTAAGGGAATATTAGTGTAGATGTAGTGAAACACAAAATGTGGTATTTTCTGCTCTTTTTCCATTGTGTTTGTAAATCAGACCAGGAGTCACAGACAGCTCAGAGGCAGCTGTGTCCATTTTGTGGGAAGCCTTTTAAGAGATTGAAAACCCATCTCCCTCACTGCAAAATGGCGCCGGTTCCCAAGGAAACAGGAAGCTGCATAACCCCATCTGAGCCTTACAGCGGCGCTCATCTCAGCCATACTGCTTCTGAGTGGCAGACCGTGACAACCACACGGGGGCGGTTCTCCGACACAAACCTGACAAGCACTCTGGTCTCCTCCGTGTTAAGGTCGTCTGAGGATACCCACCTCCCCACAAAGGCTGTGTTGCCAAACGTAAAAACAGTCAAAAAAGCTTCCCTCAAAAAATCCAAGAAATCTACTAGCACCGTGAGGGTGATGAATCTGGAACATGGACAGGTGGAAATGGAAGCATGTGGTTCTTACCAGGGAAATCTGCCTGGTGACAGCAGAGATCCCCCTCAGGCCACCCAAGGGGAAAAGGGGAGCCCAGGCAAAGCTACGGATGAGGTGACAGACACACAAATGAAAGTCAAGCCGAAAGAGAGAGATTCGATGAAGACCCAACAGACATTGACCACATTTAGCTCTGAGGCCCAAAATTCTTCAATGGATTCATCAAAGCCAGATGTAGCGGAAGTAGAGGGGAAGGCCAAAGTCACAAAGGAGGAGCCCCACGTTGAACTCCATTTCGGAGAAGACATTTCCGTTGGGGCATCAGGCCCTGAAAGCCCAAGCCTGTCTCAATTCCAGAAGCATGTTTGGGCGAAGATGTGTGTGGAGGATGCAGCTGAAGCCAGGAGAGCCACTGAGACCTGTAGCCATAATGTGGCAGCTGATCCAGGCACCTTGAAGGTCAAGCCTGCTGTCCTTTGCATTAAACCTCTCAATACTTCAGATTTGGGTCCTGAAACCGTGTTTCTCCATAAGCTGAGACCTCTGCCCTCAGCTGCTAATAGGTATGATGGCCTGATGCTCAGGCCCTCGTCTGTCCCAGCATGCAGACAGACTCCACCTCTGAAGCCTTTAAATGCCTCGGTGGGTCACCACCTGGGGCCAAGCGAGCGGTGCAGCCGTCCCGCTGGCCTGGAGTGGATGCCTGAGCTGGCACTGGGTTACCGTGCTCTTGGGTTATCCTTACTTCCCCGATGGCCCTCCCACACTGTGCATGTGCAGAGACTGTCCCCACAAATCCAGCCAGTAGCGACAGAGATTCAAGGTAATGAGTGTGGAATTGTGGCTTGGATGAATGCAACATCTGTCGGGGGCTGGTGACATGCCTGACTCAGGGACGATCCCTAGTACTGCGAAGAGTAATCCTTTAGCTGTTGGCTGACAAAACATTTCTGGGCATAGCAGGGCCCTCTGATTCTGTCTCCTTGCCGCCCCCTTAGGTGTCTCCCAGTTGAGCTTTGACAGCTCAGCCCTTAGAGTGAGGGTGCAGTCCCAACAAACCTGCTGCTCGCTCACTCACCCATGTCCTGCTTTCCATTGTCTTTTGCCTGATATCCTTGGTGATAGCAGGAGACAGAAGTCTATTTGATGCAGGCTATGCTGTATATATTGGCAGATGCTAACACATGGATATCACCAGAGTGAATCCAGTGTTACTGTACATTGTGCAGCTAAATGCTAACGGTCTCATGGATCCAGTGTTACTGTACAGTGTGCAGCTAAATGCTAACGGACTCCTGGATCCAGTGTTACTGTATTTGTAACATTTTGGTGTATTTTGGGTTACTTGTGTTGCTCAGCAGTGTGTAGCGTCCTGCTAAACGAGTGCCTCTGTGTGTAGGATGTCTGAGGGAGCGAGCCCTTATGGATGTGAGGCTTGCAGAACTGCCTGCTTGGTTGATGTCAAGACCCCTGCTGACCCCCAGAGAAGTCGTGGCTTCTCTGCTGAGAGGTGAGTTTCTGCTTTGAACTGCGTGTCAACCTGTTACTGCAGCTTATTGATGTGGCGCCTTGTCTCTGGCAGGGTGGCAGCGGTATTACAAGCGGTACATCAATGTCCGAAGGGGAGGGGTCAGCGGGGTGGGCATGGTACTGGCCAGCTACTGTGTCCTGACCTACATGTGGATTTGCCCCCGCCTAAGTGAGTATTCCAACGAAAACGTTGCTGCCTCCTCCGTGTCACTTTTAATTAGCCTGATTTGTTGTGCTAATGATGTAACGACAAGCTGCTAGGATTGTTATTTCAGTACAGCTGGATATTTTTGCTGAATAAATTCTTGTTAATTAGTCAGAGTCTCGGAAGCAGAGCTGCCTGCATGGGCTTTGATTTCCAACCTTTTCCCGATCAGTTTGAGACCTGCATGGTAGTTAAAAATGGGCTGTGACTCGCCTCTAACTTGAAATCTTGTCAGATTACCTTCCTTCCCGCTCCCCATACATAGGAACTACGTATACCTAGCAGCTAGTCAACTTTTCAAATGCTTATTTCATTTAGATTGTTTATGTGACAACGGGAGTGACCCTGTCATTGAGGTATGGTTACTAAAGCATGATATTCTCCCTTTTTGCCCCAAGAGGAGGAGCGCTGGAGGAAGTACCACTGAACTATTGTATCTCCTGGAAGCTGCTGACCTCCGACCCAGGAAGTGGTAGATTAGAACAGGCATCTGAGCTTCCGTTGCCACTTTGTCTGTTGGTTTTCATTTTAACCAGTTCTCCGGTGTTAACTGGTTCAATTACTGGTTAATACAATCTACAGTCTATCGCAGTAAATCCTCCTCACATCAATTCATCAGAAGATACTCAGCCAAATGTCATCATCCTCTGGGTGTGAACTGGAATTTCACGTTGACTGTAGTAACTTAGGACTCGGGCAGGTCAGCTGGAACAATGACCAGCATTTTGTAAATGGATTCTTGGACTGGTCAGGAAGCTCGTTTTCAAGCGACGAAGGTCAATTGAGATGTAAAAATCGACAGCCTGGCTTATGAAGTGAAGAGTGGATGTCCTTTGGTGCCGGTAGCAATTTTCTTTGCTGTACAAAGAGTTCTTTGCTTTAGAATAGCTGTGCACATATGCTAAACTATGCATTGAAGACATTTAGCAGCAGAGAAACCTGTACGGTACAGTCCGGGACGTGGCGTTGCCTTCTTAACTACCTCAAAAATAAAAGGATGAATTTTCAGCAAATGACAGTGAAACCACAAAACACAGCATGGCTGTATGTTGCCTGAAAATGGCTCAGCTGGAGCAGTAATGAAGTGCCTTCTGTGTCTAATGTGATGATGTAACGTGTGTATGAAATCGAATTAGTTTACCTCTTTGTGATGATGGATTTGCTTAAACGTGACCTGCCTTTAGGAGCTAATTGAGGTGTATCCAGAATGGATAGATAAGCACATTAGCATCGTACAGATGGTAGTACATTCTGACATGGACTCAAAATGACAGTAACAGACATGACAGTGTTAAGTCCTGTATGTGTCCTAAACCTGACTGGACACTGCCAGCGATGGTGGAGACTGACTGTTAAGGTATCAGAATAAAGACACGTCCTTCCAGCCTGGGCTGCGGGTGACTCACTCGCCCTGCTCTTGTTTCGAGGTTGTGTCACAGCACTGCACTCGGCAAGTTCGACTTAATTAAATTCATGGCTGGCTAACAGACCTTCTGTTATTCTAATTTTAGTTAAACAGATTTCTGGAAAGATTGCCATCTGTTGATACAGTATACCGCTGTTTGCTTTTCTCATAGTTGTGTCTAACAGAATCAATACAATAGGAAACTTTTTGTTTCCACGTTGGACTAGATATCCTCAAAGTCAAAATATGGGCTCTTTTCACAGTTAAGTGTTAAAATTTAATTAAAAATTTTTAAGCCTGTCATACGAAAAGATAAAGGTCATGAAGGTTTCTGGAACTAAAGCTTGAGGGAAAACCATTCTTTAGGTTAGCAATTCTAGAACTTCTTACCTTAGGCTAAACTAAGTAAAAAAAATCCATTTAATATTAATGTGATCATTATAATACTGAATACAATATATGTACCCTTCCTTGTTGCAGGGCCGTGACGTCTGTATTATGGCTATATATTGACATAATGTATTGTATCTATTATGAGAACACAGGAATACATGGCCGTCTTTTCTATGTTTCATTGTAACCGACGTGCGCACGCTCCAGCCTTGAGCTCCTCAGGTCTTACCTGCAATCTCCAGATGGTGTCGCTGCTGGGCCAATAAAGAGTTCATTTAAGAGCCCTATAATACACTGCGTTTTTCTGCTTTTATTAAGCTGCGATCGTTCCTCGGACATGGAAACAAATAGTTAAGTGATAGGAACATGTATGACTTTTCTTTTCATTATTTCCGTACGAGGTCTTTTTTTTATTATAACGTACACTTGCCGTATTAGGTGTTTCGCACCTGCGTCGCCAATAAACAGAAATGAAATAACCGCTGGTTTGTGAGGATTATTTCAAATGAATTTGTAGGAGTTGACGGCAGTCCACGGAGGGTTTATTTGGCCTCCAAGCGTCACTTGGCCCGTAATAAGTGCTGCGATTGGAAGCGGAAGCGGCTCATCCTGGATCCTGCTTAGCGCTCCTGCCGTGGCCTCCGCCAGGGCGGCAGAAGCGGGGGAGGAGGAGGAGGAGAAGAACAACACACACAGACACACACACAGAGACAGACTGACAGGCACAATGGGCAGCTCAGACTCCAAGCTGAACTTCAGGAAGGCGGTGATCCAGCTGACGACTAAAACGCAGGTCAGTTATTATTACAGCTACAATGTAACCACACGCGTGGCAACATCGTTACGGCGCGGTGCAAAGAGAGAGAAAAATAGCGAGGGGAGCGCACCAGATGGTGGGACAACATCAGTGATGCGATAGAAAGGAGGAGAAGGAGCGCCTCACATGTTCCTGCTTCTTGGATGATTGATGAATGGTCGTAATAAGCAATTTAATAGTGACTCTGTAGGTGGCTGATAACGGACACTGATCCCCTGTGGTGTAATAAAGGCAGGCTGTTCATGCCGGGCTGCTCATCTACTGTAGCAGAATATTTTTATGATGGCCATCCCAGCCAGATTTCACCTCCCGTTTCTTTCCAAGCAAAACCTCACCAGGTAAAATGCAGCACGATCAAGACTTTCATAATTCTGATAGTAGATTAAAACAGAATGTCACTCAGTCTAAGGTTTGCCGCGTTTAAAATCGATATATTTGCCAATTAGTCTCTATTGAAAACGGTTATATAATTAAACTTGGGCGGTGAAGTCATTTTAAGGTGGCCCGCCGAACACAATAACTAAATAAATGGAGTTTTGGCTGCTGCTGATGGTGAATATTAAGGGGAATCCGTACACCTCGACTAAAGCGTCAATATGTTGGTACGTTTCCCACTAATCGAATAATTTCTGCTTCTGGTTAAATGGCTGGCCGTCGGATGACGTGTTTGAAGTGAATCACTGTATCCAGATGCGGCAGGTGCTTAAGGTGGACTGGCGACCGTGTCCAAAGCAGCCCTGGAATAGCTGAATATGAGACGATAAAACACACCGTCGGTCGTGAGCGCCTGTTTAAGGAGAGCCCGACGCTGGGAAATCTGAGTCTAAAAGTCCGTATTCGCTTGTAATTTTGATGTAAACACGGGCAGTTAAACCTTTAAGTGATTAAGTACGTTGAACTTTGTGGATGAGGGTATCCTAATCACAATTTTATAAGAGCTTTAAATTAGGTGTTCGAATTTGAATGACGATTTCAGTGTAACTGCTTGCCCACAGCCAGTAGAGGCCACGGACGATGCTTTCTGGGACCAGTTCTGGGCTGATACGACCACCACCGTCCAAGATGTGTTTGCCCTGGTTCCTGCTGCTGAAATACGGGCAGTCCGTGAGGAGTCCCCCTCAAATTTGGCCACACTTTGTTACAAGGTACACCTGTTTTGTTTTTGTTTTTTTTTTTAATTGTCTTTTATTATGGGTGGGGGTCTGTATGGATTAATATTGATGGTGTAGGTGTGCCAGCGTGACAACTGGTTCCCAAAATATAAGGCTGTAAGTTAACTGTCCTGCTGGCTGTTCCAGAAAGCAGGATTTATGACTTAGCTGGATTTGTTAACCGGAAATTCAGGGAATGGACAAATCCTCAAGTCGGGCTTTCAGTTTTCTCCAATCAGAATTCAGGCTCGACTGTAGGATTCTTGAAGCTGATGATCTGATGCGTATGTACACCCATCTGATTGGGTTCATTAAACAGGTGGACTTCCTGGTCCTCCTCTCTGGGAACCCACATGGCTATGGGTGGAGTTGGAAGAGTGACACTCATCTGTGAGTGTGCTATGTCACTCCAAAGCCTGCAGCTCACACGGTGCCGAGACAGGTGGTGTCCGGCTAAAGAGTAGACTGATTTACCATGGATAACAGACACACCTGCCTTGTCTGTCTTAAGTGTTACAATCAGTTTGTGTCCTGTTTAGTTGATACATTGTTTGTGCTATGTTCTATTAACTTTCTCCTTGGTGTTTTTTAATGTAAAATGATATTGAGCTTCTGGGAGGATCTTTGTACATTAATTTTATCGTTCCAAATGTCCTGTAGTATTTTTCTCCCCACGGCAGCATGGGGGTGGGTGGGTGGATGTCCTGTGGTATTTTTCTCCCCA
>JAACJT020000035.1:2084712-2104360 GCA_009936485.2 Gymnarchus niloticus
GTGTTTCTGGGGTGATGAGGGAGCACAGTGCTGGTCTTCAGTGGCAGCAGACAGGAAATGGGCTGGCACACCCCTGCTTTCCTGATCAGACTTTTGGATGGGAAAACAAAGGGATGGGGGGAGGAAGGATAAGCCACACCCTGTACTGGGAGTGAGACTGGAATTCTCTCCCAGCTCTACAACCAGTGAGAAGCTGACTGACTGGCAGCGCTCTGCTCTGCTTGGGGCGGGTTTCCCTTCACCCACAGCTGAAGCTGGCTTCTAGTTTGCAGCTTCTGTGCGAGACGGGCGCTCCTCAGATACAGGCTGAACGTCAGGAATGCCGGCTCTGCTCGCTCCAAGTTGCACGTTGCCTTGCTTAGTGTTATGTTTGGGGTCAGAGGTCAGGTGTGTAGCAGATGTTCTTTTGAGCTTTTAACATTAATTTTCTTTAAATCCCCCAGCTAGAAAATATCCGTTGCTTTCGACGTTTGACTGTTGGCTTTGCAGCGAAAACTTGTGAATAAGAAGTGGGGGGGTGTGTGAGACTGAAACTGGGACCTTGTTCTACAGTCACATGCTATTTGCTTGTACTAGCATGTCACACCTGTCAGAACGTGTCTCAGTGAGTATCTGTGCACATGCCCCCTCGCAGGCTGTGGAGAAGCTGGTCCAGGGGGCGGAATCAGGCTGCCCCTCGGAGAAGGAGAGGCAGGTCATCCTGAACTGCACTCGTCTGCTCACGCGCATCCTGCCCTACATCTTTGAGGACCCAGATTGGAGGGGCTTCTTCTGGTCCACGGTGCCCGGTGCCGGCCGGGCCGGGGTAAGCTGGGGTCTGGTTGGGGAGCCGGACACCTCCGTCTGGACCGTGGCCTGAGGGAGAAGTGTCTTGGGTGATGGTTTCCGGTCTATACTGGAGAGCCTCACCCAGCTCTGTGAATTGGCTAGTTAATGGTTCTGTGACCACCTATAACTTGAAACCTGCTTAGGACTCATCAGGTGGGGCCCGAGGCTGCCATCCTTGTCCCTTTAAGGCCGTCCCTTTAAGGGTTTCGACATTATTTGCTTAGCAGGCACTCCTAATCTAGTAAAAACACAAGATCTTGCCTGGAACGTTACAGGAAGTGGGGTGAAGCTGTAAACCTCCGAAGGAGCTTTAACAGCTCAGCACTAAGGTGGACTGTGATGGGTGCCCACAGTTTTTTACTGGGTATTTCACAGTACGGCTCCCATTAGAATGAGCGTTTGTGTATTCTTGATTCCAAGCCTACTGTGTTATCTGGGAGTGCTGGCTAATGGCCATCTCATGCATAATTCTCCGTGGCTCCTGAGCTGCTGTGAGGTTTGCTTGTGGAATTGCACTTGTGCCCATGTATCCAGAGAGCCTCGTTCAGTTCCATGTTCAGGGCTTTGCGACTCATTTTAACGTCATCCTGTGACTCGTAAACACTGGTACAACACCAGTAATACTACCAGTGTTTACAGTAGGCTGTGAAGCCTGTAGTAGTCAGACTGGGAATTAACGATTACGGTCGTGGCGTTTGCTGATGTCCTCCTCCTCGATGCTGCTTGCGTATGTCGCCACGGGCAAGACTGCAGCTGTTACACAAAGAGAAGGAAAGAGCTGCTTTAAGGTGACTGGCAGCCAGGAATTATCGTTTTGTGTTGAGGGATTGACCGCAGGGAGACGATGGCATTGCAGCAGTATGCCACTCTGTGTGGGAGCTTACACGTGTTCTGTCCGGGTTATTCATTAACGCTACACATCGTGTCCCGTTAGCTTGTGTTTCAGCTGCTCTAATTGAGCGTAACCGAATGTCGCGCCGAGTTAAAGGGGTTTAATTTTTAACCGGCACGTAGCGTTACGGTCTGGCCAAGGGGCACGGCGTAGCCGTGAAAGACGGAGCCATCCACTTGGACCTTTTTGGGCTGGGAGCTGCACCGAGGCGTAAGCCAGGCACTCCTGTGTTTGCGGTAGTTATCCAAACAGTCCTACCGTGTCACGTGCTGTCAGACAGGCAGGCCTTGCTGAAAAGCCTTGACCTGGCTGCCCTCCGCCCTCCTCAGGCCACGGGTTTTATTACCCTACCGGAGGAGTGTCTACGGTGAGACTCCCAGTGCGCTTGCAGCCGGGAGACAGGAGGTTATTGTTCCAGTTTTAGTGTGTATATACAGTGTGGTCGTATCGTGTGGCCGAGGGCTTTCGAATCTGATGCGAGTAACAATCTCCTCTTTTGTCTGGGCACAATCAGTTTCTGTGGGCCCACATCACTTCTGGAAAATTCTACCGTCTCAGCGTTCACGGATTGCGCTTTACTCTTAGTCTGGGGGTCATGGCCGCATACAATGAGAAGACATTCAATATCGGTTCCAACTAGGCTGCGGGACGCTGCTCCTTGCAGCACTGGAATGCTGGCCGTTTTGGGTGGAGTCCATCCCAACATGCACTGCAGCAGACGGTCTGCTCCAGCGTGGTCATAAGCCCCTCTTTGCTTTGTACTTGTTTCCGAATCCGGCTGCCCTCCCAACACGCACCATCCATCCTGCGGAGAACGGTGAAGTCTTATGGGTGTGAGATGCTTGTAGATTGGCCAGTGTGGAGCTGGGATCTCCCATTACCCAGCCTGCTGAGTCATGGCCGCAGGCCTATGCCAGACTCCCAAGTCTCTACCACCATGATTGTTCACTCTCATGCCAGCCCTGCGGAGGTCTGGTTGCCTTTTAAACTGCTGGAGGAGGGGTGCTTGTGTGGTGCCTGTGCATTTGGGTCTGAAGGCCACAGAGCAACTGGAGAAAGCCTGAGGTCTTCGCAGATGTGAAACTTCGGTTCTACTGTTTTGCCCTGAGAGCTCTCCCTAATGAGTTTGTCCACGTCTTGATCTTGTGGGATTCCTCTTTCAAGTATTATTTTTATCAGTCACGTGGGATGTATAAAGATAGCCAGCCCTATCCCTTTGACTTCGGTACAGACGGACGACGTGGGTGACGACGGTGCCAGACCCCTGGCTGAACTGCTGCTCTTGGCCATCGCCGACCTGCTGTTCTGTCCTGACTTCACTGTGCAGAGTCACCGGAGGGGAGCTCCGGTGAGTAGACTCCACACACCTGTTTGTTCACCATCACTGCAAGGAATCTTTAAAGGTACGACGCTTAAGTACTGGAACAGCGGATCATGGGGTAGCCGTGTAAGGCCGTTCAGCTAACGGTGTCTACTGGGTAGTTTGTGACGATCTGGAGGTGGCGCTCTCCTGTGGCAGGGTGGGGAACATTCCAGCAACACAACACTCCTGGGGTGATAACTAGCGTTTGGGTCCTGGCTGTGCTCACTGAGTTCCCCCTGGAAAATGGTCCTAGGGTACAACTGAGAAACCCAGAGAGAGCGTCTCCGTGTTGAGGACAATCACAGGCTGCTGAGTGCACAGAAAGAGGTGCGGAAGTTTGCTGTGGGTGGAATGTGAACGTGTGGTCTGCCTGGGATGGATTTCATTGTTGCAATACGACACAACTCGGACAAGAAGGAAGTGGTTACAGATGTGCAGTTTCCCAGAGCAGGTGCACCTGTAGGTCGCCATGTGCACAGTCAAGGTGACGGTGGGCATCTGCGGCCCCCTGGAGAGGCTATCATGAATCTAATTAGCAGAGCTACAGTTACAGGAACCTTACCGTTAGCCCCTTACTGGGCCTCCAGAACAGGAGGGGTGACAGGCAGCTGGTATGAAAAGCATGGTCCACACACACACACACACGCACACACACGGCGGCACTGGTCACGTGACTGAACCACACATTCATTCTGAATGTGTCATGCATTATTTTCATCATTCGTGTGGAGCTGACAGTCAAAGTCACTTTTGGCAGTTTTCATTTGAAGCGAGGAAGACCAGAGGTTCTCCTTTTACGGAGACCTCCAAGCCGTGTGACGAGAGACCAGTCCTCAATTTGTTCCTTCAGAGAGCGTCACATACTCGGCTCAAACTCGGCCATCGCCCTCCCCGAAGGTTACCCCCCCCCCACACACACGCACACTAATAATAACATTAGATAAAGCTGTAAGCTTGATAGCAGCACAGGCCTGGTCTCCATTTCTCCCGTGCCTGAGGTGGGACAACACAGTTCGTGGTGGAGGGAGGGGGAAATTCGCCCCCATTTATCTTGCGCCTGTAGAACCCTGGCAGCGCTGGGTCTGCCTGATTGAGGAATGTTAGTACTTGGCTGCCTCCATTTCACACGGCAGGCCACCTCCCGATGAGGGCGGCCCTCAGACACGTTCAGCTGAGACGTGTAGAGGATGGAGGTCTCCGCCCCCCTCCCCGGGCTATGTGGCATGTGTGTCTGACGTGGTGACACGGTCTCTCTCCCAGGACACGGCGGAAGACATCCAGTCCTTGGACAGCTGTGAGTACATCTGGGAAGCCGGGGTGGGCTTCGCACAGTCCCCCCCGCTCAACTACGTCCACGACCTCAATAGGTGAGCCTGCAGCTGGAGGGTGTAGTGGTTGGGGGTCTGAACGCCGGTTCGAAGGCTCAGCCGCGTCACCGACGCTCAGGTTCTCCATCTACATCTCTCCTTCCTCCCCTCGTTCAGGACGGAGCTGCTGAAGCTGGTGCTCACCTGCTTCTCCGAGGCCATGTATCTGCCCCCGTCATCTGACAACAACGTCCTCAACCCCTGGGTGACCTTCTTCTGCTCCACGGACAACAGGTGAGGCTACGACCCTCTCACGCCGCCTCTCTTTGTACACAGGATGCAGCTCTAACCCCTCCCCCACCCAGGCACGCACTGCCGCTCTTCACCTCACTCCTCAACGTGGTGTGCGCCTACGACCCCGTGGGCTACGGCATCCCCTACAACCACCTGCTCTTCTCCGACTACCGTGGGCAGCTGGTGGAGCACGCCGTGCAGATCCTCATCGTCACCCTGGAGCACGAGGGCGGGGCCACCCAAGGCCACACCCACACCCTGGATTCCTCGGGCTCGCCCTCCTCCCTGGATGACCAGGATGTAAGAGCCCCGCGCCTCCACCTGGAGGTTCGCTCGCACTGTTGCCATGGTGACGTGAATTCGAATGAGTCCTGTCTTTGGCAGCTCGTGGGCCCAGACAACTTGTTTGTGAACTACCTGTCCAGGATCCACAGAGAGGAGGTAAGCTGCCCTCATGACTTCAGCTTCCACTTTGACATTTTCTTCTGAACAAACATCATGCCGTACAATATGGGTTATACAGCCTTCTTTTAATCACAGGTCAGTCTGATTTATTACCCCACCACTCCATTGCCGATGCTTGTTTGTGCCTCCCTACTCAGGATTTTAGCTTCATCCTGAAGGGTCTCGCACGTCTGCTGACTAACCCCCTGATCCAGACCTACCTGCCCAACTCCACCAAAAAAATCCAGTTTCACCAGGAGCTCCTGGTGCTCTTCTGGAAGTTGTGTGACTTCAACAAGGTGTGAGTCTAAGGGAACAGCAGCTCGTCCGTGTTCCTCAGCCCAGAGGGCGATAACCCCGTCATCAGGGATGGTTCAGGACCTGGTGTTGAACCTCCCAGACCGTAGGGAGCTTGTGGCTCCTGTCCGCGGCCCTGGGTTGATTTAGGATTGATTTCCGTTCTGCCGTTCAACCTTTTCACAGCCGGCGTGACACCCAAAGACGCCCTGTTAGGCCTGTACCCCTGCAGCTCTCTCCTTTGTTCCTGTATACTGGGACAACGAGCGTGACTTTAATGAGGGCTAAAATGTGAATTCAGGCTGAGGCTTAATTCTTAACTACCGTCTGTTCTTGAGGGACCAATAAGGTAGTCTATCTACCATAATGAGAGTGTGTTGTGTTAATGCTCTGCAGGCTTACCGTCATTAAATACCTCTTACTTTCCTGCGCTTTCTAAATTTCTGTTGTTGAAGGCTGTGTTTGGCTGGGTTAGATAGGGGCTGTTTTTTCCTCTGTTCCAAAGTGGCTTGTGAAATAGAACCGGAATCCCTGAGACACTGGCTGACCCAAAGCGTTTCCCCAACGTGTTTCAGAAATTCCTGTTCTTTGTGCTGAAGAGCAGCGACGTGCTGGATATCCTGGTGCCAATCCTGTACTACCTGAACGATGCACGAGCTGACCAATGTGAGTGTGTGTGTGTGTGTGTGTGTGTGTGTGTGTGTTATTCAGCAAATGCACCTGTGTCTTTGTATGTATAGAGGAGGTGATTGACATGTGGCTTAATGTCTCCGTGATGCTGCAGCCCGCGTGGGCCTCATGCACATCGGAGTCTTCATCCTGCTGCTGCTGAGCGGCGAGAGGAACTTTGGTGTGCGGCTCAACAAGCCCTACACAGTGCGTGTGCCCATGGACATCCCCGTCTTCACGGGCACCCATGCCGATCTGCTAATCGTGGTGTGTAGCCATCTCCGTACGTTTCATAAACGTGCACCCGTGCTAGCATTCATAGGCCAAACCAGGGACATCTGTGCGTTCTGCAGGTTTTCCACAAAATCATCACAAGCGGACACCAGCGTCTGCAGCCGCTCTTTGACTGCCTGCTCACCATTGTGGTGAACGGTGAGTGACACCTGCTGGTCGGGGGTGTGAACTTTTTTTTTTTTTTTTTTTTTTTAACCAGAACACAGCAGAACACAAATAAATGCTGTTTAATCCCCATCCACAGTCTCGCCCTACCTGAAAAGCCTGTCCATGGTGGCTGCCAACAAGCTCCTACACCTTCTGGAGGCCTTCTCCACTCCCTGGTTTCTCTTCTCTGCCTCCCAGAACCATCACCTGGTGTTTTTCCTGCTGGAGGTCTTCAACAACATCATTCAATACCAGTTTGACGGTAAGACTGGGGAAGAGCTCATAGTGATGGCGATCTCACTGAGCAGAATTGGTGTGAATTCCAGCGTGAATCTACGTAATTTGAAGCTAACATGAATTGTTATGTGAACGGAGTCTGAATTAGTCCAGATAATTCTGAGTCTCCCGGTATGGTCAGATATTCATCATGCGGCATGAGGCTCTGAAGATAATTCCCAGTAGGGAAGTCTTCATTTTTATGTTTCACGATGTGTTTTCAGGCTAGCCACAGAAATTAACGACGGTAAATGTTCGTTTCAGAAACGAAGTATGGACAATTCCCCCGCCCCCACATTACCTGATGATTAAATCAGTAGTCCAGCTTGATTGGAGAAAATGGAACAATTTGACATGCCACACTGGCCTGACTTTTTCTAATCCGCCCACCTCCTCCACCTAGGAAACTGTAACCTGGTCTATGCCATCATCCGGAAGCGGGCCGTGTTCCACCAGCTGGCCAACCTGCCATCTGACCCCGCCTCCATCCAGAAGGCATTGCAGAGGAAGAAGCGCTCACCCGATGCGATCTCACGTACCAGCTCGCAGGAGACCGTGTCAATGGAGGGCTCGCGGCCCGCGGTACCGGCCGAGCCCGGCACGCTGAAAACGAGCCTGGCGGCCACCCCAGGTACGTCAGCCTGGAGCCCCGGCTCCTTCTCCTCACACACCGTGATGTGGATTTCCAACATGACATACAAAATACTCCTCACTGCCTGGAATTTTCCCCTCGATTTTCAGAATAACCCCTACGTTCTAAACTCAGCTGGGGGCAGATGGGCAGGCAGCTGACCTTGGAACCTCCAGAGGACCCTTGCCCTTGTGTCTTACTCCCCTCTGTCATATTCTACCTTTCCCAATCTTAAACTCTGTGAATTGAACACTTTTAGTGTAGAATGCTATGTATCGACTAACGTGATCGCCTCCTGCTGGGCTGTGTGACTGCGTCATCGTCAGCTTTCTATTCTGTACCAGTAAGGCTTGCTGGTCCTTTGAACCCTATCTAATATGGTTATGTGCTCATATCTGGGCGTGGCAATAACAGGAAAGGTGTACCATTCCCTGAGGATAAGCTAAGCTCTCAGTCAAATTTATGAGTGGTCGGGGTCTTCAGATATGCTGTGTCGTTTGACCACCCCACTCCGCAGGAATTGACAAACTGACCGAGAAGTCACAGGTGTCTGAGGATGGAACCATGGTCTGCGTACAGCATAGCCCGTCGGACCACAGCGGCGCAGCCGGTGCCAGCGACACAGAATCCAATTCTGGAAGGGATAACGAGGTAGCCCCCCCCGTTGATTAGACATCCTCCCCAGATGCGCTATAAAGACATTCTCGGGACTGACGGTCCAGCATTGCGTATCTATGTTGACGTTGGTGACGTCTCGCTCCTGCCAGGATGTGTTTTACACGGAGGCTGAAACAGCACGCCGGCGTCTATCCAGCGTGTCGTCAGTCGCTAGCTGGACCCCCACAACAGAATGGGTGAGTGCCAACTCCCCATTCCCGGCTGCTTCTTTCTTTAGCATTTGAGCTGGAAGATAAGACCAGCATTTCGAAACATGAATGCCAAATGACCCCTAACTACTCCATTCCTGAATGGAGAATTCCATTGGAACCTGAGACTCAATCCAGTACCATTGCTCAAATTAAAACCCCTCCCACCCTCCCCTTACCTGGTTAGCATGCAGACCAGCCTGGCTTCTGTCCCTCCTAACCTAGTGTGACCTCCTTACCTGAAATTCTCAGTGCTTTATTTGCATCAGAAGATCACCTCATTCCTTGAGTGAAGTGATGAGTGAACACCTGCACCTGTATAGTTAAGGCCTCCTATAAGAATGGTAGTTAGATCCTAGCCCGTAGGACAAACCCTGGAGACTGTGGAGCACCGACAGTGAGCTGGCCTCTCCTCCGGCAGGTGCTTACCTGGAAGACCAAGCTCCCTCTGCAGACAATCATGCGCCTGCTACAGGTCCTGGTGCCCCAGGTGGAGAAGATCTGCATTGACAAGTGAGATGCCACCAGCTTTCTGGCTTCCTTTGTCCAGAGATCGGAGGGAGAGCCCCATGTGGGTAGGAGTTTGAATCCAACCGTCAATCCTCTCGTAGGGGCCTCACGGATGAGTCGGAGATCCTCAAGTTCCTCCAGCATGGCACCCTGGTGGGCCTCCTGCCTGTCCCACACCCCATCCTAATCCGGAAGTACCAGGCCAATGCCGGGACCGCCATGTGGTTCCGAACGTACATGTGGGGCGTGATCTACCTGCGGTAAGTGCAGCTGCAAGTGGAACACGTCCAATGGCTTTAAGGTCCATCCACTGGCTACCTTGAGATGTTTTTATGGTCACTGCCTTATGTCCGGGGGTAATTGTTCACCCGAGTGCACATTTGCCTCTTTAGCAGTGTCGAGAGGATCTGACACACTTGACAGGTGACAGTTCATTTGCATGTTGATGTGAATTTAAGAAAATAACCAGTAAGTGGTGCCAAATCCTATTAAGGGATGTTTTTCCTCTGCATTTCACTAAAATGATGAATTCATCTCATCTGTATGAGAACTGAGTGGAGGAGCAGCAGTAACCAATGAGAAAATTCTCCACCAATGCACCTCCTTTGTTTTGCATTTGATTGGTTTGAACCGAACCAAAGATTCACATGGAGAAGCCTTTCAGAAGCCTAGCTGGAGAGTACATGCGGTGAAATTGGTGCTTTTTTTTTTTTTTTTGAGGGACTGTAGTTGTGTGGGTTTTTTTATTTTTTTTATTTTTTACACAATTGAGTAATCGTCAATCCCGTCATTTTTTTGGTATCGTATGCATACAGAGCAGCCAAGAATGTTCTCTTTTGGTGGAGCTCAATCCCTCATTCTATATGTCCATCTGGGTATGAGATCCTCGATCTACCTATAGAAAGTCAGATGCTGAAATGGGGTTCATCCATCCGTCTTCCAGTTGCTTATCCTGGTCAGTGCTGTGTGGAGGCATCATGGGGCACAAGGATGGGGTACACCCTGGATGGGATGCCAGTCCATCTCAGGGCACATATGCACTCACAATCACTCGTATACTATGGGCAGTTTAGAGGAGTGATATGGGGAGAACATGTAAGCTCAACACGCGGCGTGGAGGTGAGATTTGATACCCCAACCCTGGAGGTGTGAGGCAGCCGTGTTGCCTGCTGTGCCCCCCTGGGTTTGATCGCAAGCTAATTCAGATGGTTTATGGGATGATGCTGTCCTTGTAGTTTTCATCTTCCTGTTGGTTCGGTCTCCTGAATGGCTCTTAAGTTGTTTGCTATGTTCCCTTTTTACAGTAATGTGGATCCCCCAATCTGGTACGACACAGATGTCCGGCTCTTTGAGATCCAGAGGGTGTAGGTGAGGGGGGAGAGAAGACGAGAGACAAAACTGGGCTTTTCTGGAGTCCTGCCATCTCCACCCCTTACCCCCCACCCCCAGTTACCTCCAACACTAGGCATCTATTTCTCCCACAAACCGCACTGCCATCACTTCCATTGCCCTGCCTTGTCTGAGAAAGAGGAGGGAGGAAGTTGGTGAGAAAGAATATGCCACTGTATTTTAATAAACTTCATTTAGCATTCCTGCCCCAAGTGTCGGCATGAACGCCCTTAACATGGTAAAACTTCAAGATGTTCCAGGGAAGATCACATGTTCTTGTAAAGGCTGTGAGCACAGGTTTTGAAGGACATCTACACACTGACAGGTGTTTTGTGAAGAGGCTTTTGCAGCTGGGGAGATTAGGTGTACCCACAGTAAAGCTTTTCAGAACAGACTGATTTTCTCTGAGCTAAGAGTAGTCATGCCTTTAGCTAGGAGTGGGACTCTTTCCCCTTCTAAGTTTTCTGTTTAGTTTATGCAGCAATTACCCTCCTCCACTAGAGGGTGCTAGTTACATAACATTTTGAAATCATACTGTCAAGCCTCATGCAAATCGTTTCTTTTAAACCAAAAAGTCAATTAATCACTACAGTGGTGAAAATTATCTAAACATAAATCTTTGAAACTATCTCCTCTGCAAGTTCATAGGTATTTGTTTTCCTTTTGATTTTTCTCGCTGTGATCTTCCCTTGTAACACTGGCTTTTCTGACACCTTGTGCATTCCCCCCCCCCAAGAAGCCAAGTGTGTTTATAGACCAGGAAAGGTCCAAGTTGGACCCAGGTCGTATGAGAGCTGGGCTTTCTCACGACCTGCTCTGCAGATGCATTTTGAAAGGTAACCTGTTTTACCGCAGTCTCCCATGTGGGTGTTGTTTGGTTGGAAATTGAAGGTCCGTGACTGTCCCACCCGGGGGGGGGTCTGTCATCAGGGTACATCTCCTAAGGCTCTGACACCAGTCTGTTGCTTTGTGATTTGATAAGGCCAGTATATCAATGTGGCTCATCCAGTCTAATATATATGTACTGTATATGTATACAGAATGAATTATAATTGTGTGTTTTCTGTTTGAACGAGTATTTTTCTGTCTGAAAGATATGTAGAGTATATTATAAAATAAATACTTTATAACTGAATTATTGAACATTTGTTTAAAAACCATGTCTTGTGATGGTGCTGGATGCCTTTTCTCCATGAGCAACGGGACCACATTTTAGCATGCTGCTTTTATTAACACGATACAAGCGTACATTTTTGGCCCATGAGCCTTTCATTTACTTTCATTTCATTTACTTTTGTACGTTGACTGGCAGGAGATTAGGGTTGACACTTCATTTGTAATTATTCATGCATGACTCAGTCTTTGTGTGTTCCTTAAGTAACCAGCTCAGGACAAACACTTCTTTTCTTCCCTCGACTTCAGAGTCATTAACAGAGTGTTGTCCTGCAGGTCCAATGCAGTTCAATCTTCCAGCCGTGTTGCCTATGGTGCCTCCAGGTGTTTATGCTGAGATCAGGAGCTCCATCAATGCACCCACAGAATGCATCCTGTAGAAGACAACCAGGGGCTGGCCCAGGTTGACCAGGACAAACCAGGCCTGGAACCCGTAGAACAGCTTCCCCAGGCCATTCTCGAAATGGGGATGGGCACCAAAAGCTGGGATCACCCAGAGCTGCATTGGAGCAGGGGTTTGGCAAAGGGGAAATGGTCAACTTCTCGTCACACAGCCATGATGGGCGAATACACACAGTCATGTACGGTGTCATTCGGGTACATCTCCTCATTGTGGGAGGCAACAAGACCACACGCTGAGTCGACAGCTGTCAAGTACATTTTCAATAAGCAGACAGCCATGTTCTTCTTGTACCAGTCAAAACCATTTCAGCATGTGCCTCTACCTCAATTTTCCATTAATTACCCCAACACAGACCAACCGTTTTAGACTACAGTCCATCAAGATCAAGCATTCCCCATCAAAGTGACCTAAGTTCATTGGTAACATCAGTCATAATGGTTTCCATACTTTCATGTATCTAGCCGCATATGGCAATAGCTCTGGAATGCACAAGGACAATTTTGCATTTGACAATAATTAATATCCTCTACTTATCCCAATTCCGTTCCCATGGATACACTCACCATGATGTTGGCTAAGATGAGGAATGCACAAGCCTCTTGAATCACTCTCTTAGTCCAGGTGTCTGTCACTTTCGTCTTACCACCTTCAGGTAGTGCTGTAGCCTCGTTTTTCAACAAAGAGTCTCCTCCAGGCCCATCCACCACCTGCATTTCAGTGACATTCTTCTTCTTCTGTTTTGGACCAGACAGATACAGGGCTGTCATATGCTTTATAAGACAGGGCAGGAGTTAGTAAATGAATCCAAATTACTCCAACAGGATGTTTCCAGAAGTGTATCTGGGAATTGATGGCTCTCGTATATTTTGATCAGTGAGTGAGACAAATTCCTATTAGTGATTCTCGACTTCTTTTCATAACACTTGAGAATTCGAATCGGTCTTTTCCCCATCGAGTACTGTGAATTACAGTTATGAAAGCATCCTCTCTACCAAAGCATCTTTAGGTCTTCTTATCTTTGATATGTCGAGTGCCGTCCAACCTAACGGTCCCACCTTCCATCGCTATACGGCATGCTATAGTGTACACAAGTAAAACTACGCAACGAGATTCCCTGAGATGCTTTATGAATACATGCCAGAGACTCTACATTTTTAAAACCAGATCCTGTAAAACCCACACGTACATGGCAGATGTTTGCTTTGCAATTTCTCATATTGCACATTGTCACTCTTGTGATGTGTGATGTACGCCTGTAGCTTAGGTGAAGTTTCTTTTCATAAAGCCGCCAAAAGCAGGATTTCAAGTCAGAGTTTTGGCTTTCGTGTCCAGACCTGTAGGATACATGCTGATAAACAAACACCCAGACAACACTATAGCCCTAAAATGCACCACAACTGAAAATCCACCGTAACCCCAGCAGTCTGATGAAAATAACCAAAGGTACTGGCCTTGAAAATGGAGTTGCCCAGCCTTCCCTTCCGCCTTGCATGGCTCAGACTTGGGTGACGGTGGAGCCCCTCAATGATGAAGATGTTCTGCAGGACCAGCTCCAGCAGGCTGAGGAGGGAGTAGGAGAGGTCCAGACTTTCCAGGAGATTTCCAGACCCAATGGCCATGGCAGCCACCAGGGAGAAATAGGAGAGGGAAAGCTGGCCCAGAGCAGCTGCCACCAGCAAGAGAACGTCCAGATTTCTTGTAGGGTTGAGCCCAGCTTCATGTAGCCTACTCTCTACACGGTATGCAGTCATGCCCGCCAACAAGCACAGCACCATGACGGGAACCATGGCTAGATGGTAGCCGTAGAATATGAGGAAGGCGTCTTGTCGGTGTGAACCACCCACCCACACCTGGTACAGAATGAAAGTGACCACACCCACTAGGAGGACCATAAGCCCTGCAAGCGGACCCAGCAGGATGCCCTCTTGGCGGATGACACTCAGTGTGATGCAACGGTTGTGTTCAGTGTGCGAATCTCCATCCGTGTGGCGGCCCACGTTCTTCCACATCACATAGAGCATGCAGCCCGCCATCAGGTAGAACTCCATGTTGAAAGGGTAGATAACCTCAAAGCCCTTGCGAAAGACTAGGCACAACAGATACGTGGAGCATTGACACCGTGGAGAGTCGCTGGGATCTGAAAGCAGACACAGACCAGGAAAAAAAATGGCTGTTATACTTCAGTAAGGCAGCAGATAAGGGAAATGACTCAAGGATGATGCTTTGCAAGTTTACATGGCCAAGACACCACAGTTTTCTTCCCGTGCAAGGGACTTGTCCTGATTAATACTGAGCAGCATATGTGAATTTAGTAAAAAGACCACAAGCCAAGTGCGTTATCAAAATGGCTTCAGTAAACAAACAACTAGACATCTCCTAGCGGTTCAACACGGGTTATAACACATCTTTGTAGGGTCAGACAAACTCATAACTTAGAAGGTTCCAGACTGGGGATAAATGCCAGGGCTAGGTATTTCACCAGACAGCGGCTCAGCGGTATGGCTACATCCTTTCAACAGGGCAGCGTTGACTTCCTCTCCTTTGATGGACGTTTCATTAAAGCACTCAAGGTAAGAACACTGTTCAAAAGTTCAAAAGCAAGCTCTGTAGCTGTGACAACCATACCATCTCCTAGTCCTTCGGTATCATCCTCGGACAGAGAGACGTTGATGGGCATGGCCTTGTTCTGGCTCTGCTTCTCCAGCTCGACCTCCATGTGTATGGTGTCCTCAGTCACGGCATTCAGCCACAGCAACACGTCAGCAGAGAGCGTGAGCATTAGGCCAGACCTGAGTGGCCGCGTGTGTGCACACATGCACATGACAGGCTGTCACTGACGTCAGTCATATGACACAGTGAAGAGTACAAAACACCCACCCGGAAGATTGCTGGTCTAATCTTTCAGTAGAAGCCCATGGTCTAGAACCTTTAAAACTCATACTTGATATTATTTTTCTGTAAAAATATCTCCCTTGGCTAAAGTAGAAGGGCAAGTGCTATGTGAGGTAAGTTACTTTAACTACTAAGTGCCAACTATTTACCAAACAAGACATTAAAGGTAACCAGCTAAATGAACACCCAGTGTGCATTGCAAGCGTGACTCGCGGTGCAGTTTACAGGAACATCATAGACCTGGTCAGTATCTTGTGCTTGTGGATGCAGTCCTTTGAGTGAGCCCACAGCAAATACGTCTGCACAGAGAAAAACGTCATAAGCAACACAACGATACTAATGCTAACGGCTTTCACATAATTGTGAAGGAGTCACATGACCGCAGCCTGTCACGTGACTAACCAAATGACATCCCAGGGGCTGTGAGTCTAATGCTATTATGAACATTAATTCACGTATTTACTGAAAAATAAAATTTAAAGTAAATAAAAATCCATGTAAAAATATGTAAAATTCCTGTGTTTTAATCATGGGGCATTTTTATTAATTTAATTTGCCTTTTTCTTTTCCAGCCAGGAAAAGGGCTACATTTTAACCTTATCCTACGAAAAACATGTGGTGCACATTCCAAGAGGTAAAGATGGCAGGCAGGTACAAACAGGCAGGTGCAAAGAATTCTAGGTTTATCTTAGGCTGACGTGCTGCCTCGGCATTTGTAGAGGAGAGGATTTCCCACCTGCAGTCCCATGAAAGGTGCTTCTGTGAAGGGAGTCAACACTTTGGCTAGCGGCTGGCAGTCAGACATCATCGTGAAGTAGCCCATCTTGAAGAGGTGGGCCAGCAGGCTGAAGGCCGAGAAAATCATGAGGACCACTGGCCCCAGGTTGGCCGTGGAGACTGGGGTTAGACAAGCGTTCACACCAGCAGACTTGGGTATGCCTATCGATTTCATGTGCTGCTTCGTCAAAGCTACGCTTTAGTTAATTAACCCAGTGAGGCGGCTTTTAAACGAGCTGCTGAATCTGTTCTGGCAAGAGCAGACGAAAGATGTGTGTCCTTCTGACCATATGTTTGTGTGTAATAAATGTGTAATAACCCAACCTGTGTCATAAACCGCACAGGGCCAAAGCCATAAAGCAGGCCAAACGAAGAGAGGCCCCAGTTACACACTGGGAAATGAGGAAAACTGATCCATTACACATATGATGTATTTTATGGGATTCCGTTGCAAAAAAGGCAGCTTTTCCCTAAAGGAAGTCTGCTTGTAAAATGACCAGCTGTTCGCTACGACGAATAAAACAGAAGCTTTTCAATCACCTTGTACATAGGTAACACAACACAAGTGAGTCATTTACCCTTGAATTTGTTTTACAGGTGTGTGAGGGAGGTAGACATATGCTACTGGATTACTGTTCTGTAAGAAGCTGGAGAGTGTCTAGATGTGATTTCCATTCATGGGTATGTAAAGCAGAGCTCATAGCTTTAGATTTAAAGAGCATGAGGTTTACCTGTGACGGCGATGCCCCCAGCGTGGTGGTCTGTGTGGGGAGACCAGTTAGGTTGCTTCCGTGTCCAGAACAGATACCAAAGCATCCAGGCCATGCTGAGCACCATCAGTAGCAGAAGGAACACCTCAGGGTCCTGGTGCAGCAGCCCATCGCCGTTGAATGCATCGGCCACCACCAGGGCGGCTCCCAACATTACCACGTTCAGCCCCAGCAGACCAGAGAGGAGGCGCCGCCCGACGGGGACCCACTCCGACACTGGGTCAGTATCTGGCTCAGGATCGGGCCCAGTGACTATCTCCATCTCATGGTACGCATCCATGCCAGAGCCCTGAACTTCCTCCGTGCTGTGGAGCGTACTATCCTTCACCATTTCTTCTCTCTGCCCCAGTGCCTTTTCTTCTGCCTCACTCTCTCACACTCTACTGCTGTTTATCTGCGCCGCCGCTTTAATCTCTCTCCTCCCTCCCTCCCCAGTTTCCAGCTGTCCACTCTTGCCTCTCCCTCTATGAACCTGTCATAGCTCACCTGTATGTGCCTAGCACTGTGAGGGAGGAGCCACAGCCCTCACCTGAATCACTTCCCCACCTCTTGGTCCCACTTGAACCCATTCCAACATGGGTGTGACACTGACCTCGGCTGTATAGCAAGCTGGATCAGGTACAGGCCTTTTCGGCTCATTTCCGACGTGACATTATCAATCACTGTGCCTTAGCACAATTGCTTACCTGTTCTAAAAGTGGCCTGACAAGCATGTTTACATTCTGTTCACCACCAGATCTGCTCATGACCTTTGATTTACACAGTCTGTCTACAGGTAATTCCATCATGGGTCGACAACATAACACCTGTCTTCTTTGATCGTGATAATGGCTTTAGAACAATACAGAGACATTTCCAGAAGAGAAGATTAAGGTGGGATTGTACATGGTCACAAAGGGTGTGGGATTTGTGTTTTTTGAAGGGGTGACGCACTTCTGACAAATATCACCTGCATATTGTGTGCCTTTTGAAAAAGACGACTGTGGGAGCAGCTACATCATCAGGAACAGAAACGCACTGTCCAACAACTTCAAAGGTGAAATGTCGTCAGTCTGTGACTTCAGACATTAACACGATAGTTAATACTTAAGTCTTTCAATTTGTCTACAGTGTTATGTTATCAATCATTGTTTCCTCACAAGTCATCAGACTTGTAATCACTTAGCATCAGTTATAAGACTATAACATTTTTGGAGACAGAAAAGCACCAAGGTTTGTACAGTTGATACGCTAACTTCATCCACTAACCATACCAGTTACATCAATCCAACACAGGCATATTTACAAAAGTTATGACTTTCCAGACTTTTGACTTACGCTTTACTACTAAAGGTGGTAGTTTAGCACCAGGTAGAGGAGATACCATTTTTTTGGGCTTTAAGTCACTGCACCCTTAAATGTCCTGTGCATGCCGGGGTTAAACACACTTGCACTGGTCCTTTATTTACCATGTAGCCTACAATATGTGTGTTTTTTTCGCAACCCTGTTTCTAACCTATTTAAATTTGGTGTGAAACCCACACAACATGACAACCCTCTGACCAAACGAAACCCGTTTCCTAATCTCCAGCACCAGAAACGCTTCCAAATTCCAGATGCTGAATAGTGTCCCAGTACCGCAGGAGACAAGCGTGGGAAGCCAAACTTTCCTTCAGATGTCTCCTTTGGTGGGGTGTGACAAAGATAGCGCCCAAGTATCCTTCGCGGGAGTTCCAAAGATAAACGAACATAATTTTATTATAAAGATATTTCTGTTCATATACTGTTTCATTGGCACAGATTTCGATGTTGTGTTCGTAAATGCTTGCATTTTTGCGACTTCAGTCAAACCAGGTAATAGATAGATAGCTAGATAGATAGATAGATAGATAGATAGATTCCTTTATTGTCATTGGAAGTACAACGAAATTTGTAGTAATAATGTAATAATGCAGCGTGTAGATTTTTGACCCAATGTGGGGTCAACCAGAACAACAGAGAGGTTTGTTTGTGGAGTTTGGGAAACAGCAAGAGTAACAGGCCCAATCTGCTGAATTGTTAAACGTGTGAAAGGTAAAACAGACAAAACCCTGGGATTTCAAAGACAGTCAGAGTTACGCAATGTACTTAAACACCGGCATACCCTCTTAATACCATCAAACAAAATCTACAGCGTGGTGAATGGCCAGTACAAACAAATAAAGAAAAGAAAATAGCAAAAATGTTAAGTCTCAACGGTCTTCAGGATTTGCTGCTATTTGAAGATAAGACAGACACTTTATTAATCCCTGAAGGGAAATTCGAGAAGAGATTCCACTCAACAGTGAGAGTTACATTCACACACAGGCAAGGAGCCTGAAGTGAACTTCTCTGTCCCTGACTCACTGGAGCTGACGCACACGCACGTACCGAAGGGGCGGGGCCACACCACGTCCGCATTCCGTAGTTGCCGCTCTCATAACTTCCTTTTACGCGGACTTGTCTATTAACTACTGTCAGTGGTGTGGCTCCACGTTAGTCTTGCCCTTATTATTTAAGCTCACGCCGACTCATGTTCTTCTGCCGCCCTCTGCACATCGTATAGAGGTTACAGGCTCAACTTTGGGAAAGCGTGACGTCCCACCCTCGGTTTAGGACGGATCTGAGCTCTTTCCTGCGCTCGATTCCGTCGGAAATTAACGGTGAGTTACGTGTAAGAAGCATGAGAGGGCAGCCATTTCATTTGCTAAAAATGTGCTGCCAGCCAGGATCCTTAAAAGAAATAAATATATATGCATGAATCGCGATATACAGATAAGTTCCTAATTTGATTGGGGGTTGCTCAGGAGATATTGTGGCGTTCCAAATGACTAAACTTTGGGGAGTTACCAAAACTATTTAAATCTCTCTAGTGGACGGAGTTAAAACAAAGAAACGTTAGTACAGGTCACTGACTGTTACACTATACGTGTACGGTTACAATACAGGTCACTGACTGTTACACCGTTACACTATACGTGTACGGTTACAATACAGGTCACTGAGTGTTACACTACACGTGTACAGTTACAATACAGGTCACTGACTGTTACACGTGTACTGTTACAACACAGGTCACTGAGTGTTACACCATTACACTACACGTGTACGGTTACAACACAGGTCACTGAGTGTTACACCATTACACTACACGTGTACGGTTACAATACAGGTCACTGAGTGTTACACCATTACACTACACGTGTACTGTTACAACACAGGTCACTGAGTGTTACACCATTACACTACACGTGTACGGTTACAGTACAGGTCACTGACTGTCACACCGTTACACATGTACTGTTACAACACAGGTCACTGAGTGTTACACCATTACACTACACGTGTACGGTTACAACACAGGTCACTGAGTGTTACACCATTACACTACACGTGTACGGTTACAATACAGGTCACTGAGTGTTACAC
>JAACJT020000035.1:2104460-2115143 GCA_009936485.2 Gymnarchus niloticus
TTCTTCTTCACTTTCTGCCATTAGAGTGGTATCGTCTGCATATCTAAGGTTGTTAATATTTCTCCCAGCAATTTTAAGTCCAACTTTTGATTCGTAAAACTGATCTACTTGGGAACAATTAAAAGCATTCTGCTAGTCAGGATTTCAACAGTCACTGGAAAATACTAAAAATAAACCAGTTTAAAATGTCGAGGACATCAAAGATCATACATGTTTAACATGATATGGGTGAATTACAATAAGATTTTTTCAGTCACCTGATGTTGACAATAATGTCAACTATCTTATCTGCTTCGATGGGAGCCTTTTTGGGAAAACGTAGACTGACTTTATTCTTACTCAGAATTTGTGCAAAAAATTACACTGTTGAGTTGGTTACCTAACCCTACGTATTCCTATTGCTGCAGTCCATTTATGCTACAAACGCTGTCAATTCTACAGAATGCATGTGCAGCATGAATAACTGTGACCGCACTGTCATTGCGTAATCTGAGATAGCATTGCCATTGGAGAATATACGCTTTATGACATACATGTAAGATAGGCTGGTAGCCGCTGTGTGTAAACCAGTGTGTAAACCATACTGAAGCAATGCAAACAGTGCCGGCTTTTGAATACCTGTCTATACAATGCAATGTCATGCAAATTGAAGGAGTTCGTAGATCAAAGGCTAAACGTGACAAGTTTATCACTAAGCTACTTGTTTTATCTATTAACATTGCTCCTTAATAACTATTGTCTGTCTATGTAATCAGCAGCCGTTTCTGGCAAAGCAGACCAAAATTCTTTGTAGTATAATGAAAATCTGTAGCCCTTAAGAACTTTGAGGTCACCAGTTTTAGCCCAAAGAATAAAATGAGTAACATGAATGTAAACAACCCCTTGAATTGTAAAGTATAAATCTGTACACACATATATACACTGCTCGGCCAAAAAATAAGTTGCACACCGTAATGTCATTGGATCGCTTTTATTTTTGATTATGGTGTGCATTCATCTTGGCATTTTTTTGACAAGCTTATGCAATGACTCAACATTTATTTTCATCCAGATTTGCATCAGTCTTTCCCTGAGATCTTGTACTGATGATGGGAGAGTCTAGCCACTCCGTACTGTCTTCTCCACCACATCCCAAAGGCCTGCAGTGGGGTTAAGGTCAAGGTGCATGAAGAATCATATCTCATATGTATCGGCATCATAAACAAGCAACTGTGCCATGGTATGAAACTGTACAGGAAATGTCTGGAAGCAGAAATGGTCCCAGAAGCCAATGTTCCTGTGTGTCATTGGCTTCTTTTTAGCTATTTCAATGAGGATGTGCACCACATGTTTCATAAAGTTGATGAATCATGCTTGCCTTTTGAGGTTGACTGTGCAAAGCTGCCTAGCACACCATGCATCATTTTATTTGGTAATATGTGTGTTTTCTTTCTAGTAAATGTTGACAGTTATAGAATCAGTACAGGCCAATATGCATCTAATTCATTTCTAGTGATTACCTTGCCCTTCTCTGTTTTCTCCCCTTCTGTTTCTCTGTCTGTACTACAGGAAGATCTGCAGGTACAACTGAGGTCTTCATGCTGTCAGTGGACAAGACTAATGTGAAAGACGATATAACCATATTCAGCGATGGCCTTCTTTTGATGCTTTGTGCATACTACTCTCTAAATATCGGCTACCCAGCAGCCTTAGGAACAACACTGGAATTCTTGCAAAGGTACCTTTTCAGTGTACTACATTAGAATTAGGTGCCATTTTATTTCCGGGGGTCCAAGACCTCTCTGAACATGGACTCCTTAGATGGCTATGTCTGCCTGAAGTTATAGCTACTATAAAGGATGGTTCCAGCCATTTTTAATCTAGACCTTTTTTAAATCATTCATCATCATCACTTGAAATTGTAAATAGCACAAACTTGCCAACTGACCTATTTAGGGAAACTATTGGGGGAAAATTGTTTCCCCTTCAAAAACTAAAATGTTTTTCAAAAACAAACATGCAGTATATCCAGATGCTTTTAGAATTTTATCTAAAAAGTGGTCTGTATGCATCAGTTATCCATAAAATTGTTGCAAGTATCTTTTTCACAGTGTATAAAAACCTTTTGAGACTTTTGTATATTAAACATATGGTATTGTTTTAGGGGGATTGATAGAATAATAAGGGACAGGGTTTATTGCTTTGATTTTTATTTTTTTCTTCCTCAGGTGCCTTTTTAAGATTCATCCAGAAAAGGGCTCCAAGCTGAAGAAAAAAGCAAGCAATCAATGCAAAAGTTCTTTCTCTCATTTCAAAGATTGCAGACTTTGAATGGAGGGAGTAGACATGCCTGGGAAAGACTCACACTGGTGTGTGTCAAAGAGAATTCCTCCAGGCACATCCTTTTCACTGACCACAGCCACAAGAACCACTGATCCTTCGTGGTTTGACTCCAACTCATCCTGAAAAGGGAATACATACAGTACTATAAATATGTGAAAGTAACTGAACAAATCATTAAGCTAATAAAAAGAACAAACTGTAAGCTTGGGCATTTGCTAGGCAGTAACTTGTTACATTGTGGTAACGTTTTAGTATTGCAATGTGCTGTTTCACAATATTTTACACAAAGCTATGAACACAAGATTATTTAGGCTCATAATTACCCTCAGTTTGTTCTTCCGTGTAATCATAGGAGTATTCTAGTCCAAGTCTGCACTTACCAATTTTTAGCACATAATATTTGAAAATGAGCAATACAGAAATACCTCGCAGGTCTTGAAGACCTTTGATGAATCCTCCTTAAATAAAGAGGTAGTCCAGGCAGGGCTGCTGTTTTGGCTACACTGATGTCATTTTTATCCAATATAGCACAGACAAGATATGTATAATAGATGTTAGAATCCAGTGTTCAAGTTGAACCACACACACACACACACTATATATTCACCCATTCCTCAAATGTCATCAAAACTTTTTCCATCTTCTCACATAAACTTTGTCTTCTGTTTTTTGTATAGCCATGTATACATGTCAAGTGCAGAAAAGAAGGAAAATGACAGATTTCGATTGTTGATTCTGTGGCATTTACTGTAGAACTGCATGGAAAACGAAAACACAGATTACCTGGCATCGTTCAGCCTTGTGAGATAAAAGGAAAAATTAGGCATACAATGTTAAACTACACTTAAATTTTTGAAACTCTTTATTGTTGCACTATTTTAATATAGATAATGACTTTGGTACTAAATGTCAACTTTTTAGGTTCCCTTTGAAGTTGTACTCACGTGGGCTTCGCAAAAGAGTGCAGGCTATCTCTCTTTTACAGTAGGTCTGCAACAGGCGGAGGTGAATTTACAATTTCTTCATGCGGGAGTGCAAAGGTGTGCAGCATATGTTGATGAGGATCATGTCTCTTTCTATCAATGCATTCTTAAACTGCGCCATGATTTCAAGTCTCTGTGCCTCCAGGGTATCCTTAGTCTCTCCATGGGGATTACTAGGAAGGAAGTTATTTCCCCATCTTCTTGGTCTTTTGAAGTTGTCCCTGGATGCTGCACCCTCTGGATTCTTCCTGCTGTGCTTTCCTGCATTTATAGCTATATCTTTTATGCCAGCCCTGCTCAGTTTGGTCCTGTAGCTGCCCATTTTGAAATGCAAACTATTCTTCCAACCATCATACCCTGATTTGGAACCGTTTTTTTTAGACAGGGGTGTTTACTCACAGTAGTTTGTCTATCTCTCTGCTACTAGGACATGCTTTATGTTTATAGATTTCAGCAGCCATTACATCTAGTATGTTGTGTTTTTGATCCCTGGTCAATATAATCATTTTCCCCTTTTTCACAAATGCAGAGTTACCCTCTTTGAGAGTATACTCCACCTCATATGAGAATGTTGGAACTAGGAACACTTCTGGCCACTGACAAAGACACTCAGGTGAATTTGTGTTGTCAAACAGTAACACAGTGTCATCTGTACTGTTTGAACTGAGATTGAAATCAACTTATTCAACTATCTTAATTGTTGCTTTGGATGGTAGATCTTCTATGTTAACGAAATTGCATAGGGCATTGCCAAATTCTGGGTCCTGAAACTGAAGGCAAAGGTCACAGGTCAGGTTCAACTTATTTTTCACCTCAAATATGAGGGCATTTACAGTTTCAGGACGAGAGGGCAATGTAAGCCTCTCAGTGTTGAGGTCATCAAGGATGACCCTAAGTTTCAGAACATTAGCTGCTTCCATTTGCATTGGGTTTGCACCTGTGGCACAAAAAAAACAAAGAGCTGATTCCAGTGGTTACCATATGACCACTACACACAATTGATAGTAAATGGCCTCTGCTATTGTTGCTTTATAACCTTTGAGACTGGAATCCTATAACGCATGGGTCATAGTGGAAAATATGTTACCTTTAAATACCTTGTCTGGCTTGTCCATGCAGGAAAGCTTCCTTCAGGTCCCAAAAATGCTGCAGTGGTACTACACTTTTAGTCTGACACTGGAATGAAATTTTTAGTTGTGAAAATTAGCTTGTCTGACAACTTATAGGCAAACAATGGCATCTGGTCAGTTTCACTGTATGGCCTTTGTGATCTGTTAGCTCATATGACCGCAAATGCTCAATATACCAGGTGTCATAGTTTTTCAGCAGAAAGATGATTTCATTTATGATAAGCAAAATGTTCTTTATCTCATTAAACTCAGGTAAAGCAGCATGTACTCCAATGCAGACAAACATGCCAACCACAACATTTGTGCCTGCAACAGTTGCCTGTTTTGTGCAGTTGGTGAGGCTTGAGATGAACACATGAGTATCAGTGGGCAAAGATGTTACAAAGAGTGATTCTATTTTTAAAGTCTGAACGAGTGGCTTCAAAAATCGTAACAATGACAAATAGAAGGCCATCATTTTTTGGTGTCCCTCTGCCAGGGTTTTCAGCACATTTTTGTAGTTATTAGTGTCATGTACAATTCTCTTGAATACTTTGTGCTTCCCCTCGAATCTCATTGCACTTTATGAGATGTGGATAATTTTCAATATAATGATGGTTTGTTGTAATCGTTTGTAATGGTTTCATCTGTGAAAAAATGAGACAAAGCAAGCTCAACTATGTCCTTCAAGTTCATTAGCACTTCCCATAATTTATCCCCCTCTGGTACTCTAGACGCTATGAGAACAGGAAGCAGTCTGAGTAGTGTGTGGTTCTCCTGCACATTCCCACCAACTGTTCCTTGAGCGGCAAAATTTTAAGGAATTGGGTGAGGGCAGTCAACTTTGTCAGTATGCTGATATGGAAAAGATTGTATTGCCCTATTCAAGTTATCCAATGTAAAATATCTCTTTGCAACCAATCATTTCAAACAATGTGCCAATTCCACAGGTATCACAACTTCAATAATGTGATTATTGAATCTAACATGATTCCTAATGAATCATAATATGATTTTCTCCTCTTAACTGTTGACATTGGTCCTTCAGAAGTAATAGATTTATGTAAAACATTACTCACTGGAACTGCCTGGACTATCTCACAAGTTGGTCAGTAAAAGAGCAGTTATGTTTTTTTCAGTATATTGATGACAGATTCTTTGACCACAGGTTGTGAGAGAGAAAACAACTGATAAGTATGCTCAGTTACTTCCTGTGTTGCTCTTTGTGATACATGGAGAATAGTTTCCATTTTCAAGAAGAAGCCAGCCAGGTTATACTGTAACCGTTCCTCTAAATTGTCAGTGCTACTAGCTAGTTCAGATGTGAATTCATTCTCATCCAAGGGTCAGCATCCTGGGAAAAGTCTGATACATCTTGCGCTACCATTGATACATCATAGTCGGAGGTATTTTGATGTTACCTGTATTTATGAGCATTATATGTGGAGTAAACATTTGTTTTAAACTTGCAGGCCCTAAATGGACATAGCAACATTTCTTTCCATCTTAAATGGCCCCTGAGATGAATAAACATATCCATCTCAACAAATGGCTGCTTAAAATCACACACAGGGCAAGGAAATACCAGACTGAACGTTAAAATAAGACAGTCTCTCCCTGCCACTCTTTTCTCATCACGTAATCTTGAGAAATGGATCTTCGGTGAATTGAAAGTGCTAAATGTGAACATGCAATTGTCATACAGACAAGGTAAAGATGAAACTGTGGAATACTGGCCATGGTGGAGTCTGTAATGTCTCAGTAACTATACTTTTAAGGCAGTAGAAAAGCCACGCAATTTAGATTTCCACATATTTAATCTTACCAGTGTTGAGAATGTAGCTGAATGTGCCAATTCAGCCCAGCCCAACCGTAGCTACCATTATTTTACAATCAGCTAGGTTAATGTTCTTGGAACTAACATTTACGTTCAGTTTTTTAAGCTGTGTTAAATCATTTTAAACTTCAAAAGCACATAATTAGTGAAACGACTTACAGTTTTTACAAAGCAAATGTAAATGTTGGCTCCAAGAGCATTAACCTAGCTGGTTGTAAAATAATGCTAACAAAGTACAGCAGTATTAACTTTCTCAAAGAAAAAAACTCTAATTCACAGTAGTGATTTTAGTCAGAATGGCTCAAAAGAGGCCCAGGACACTAACAGAGTTACAACCTTGACATTAGTAGTAGATAAAATCAAATTTGACAGAGACTTTAAAATTAACAATAGTATTAACACACATTCTCATCTGAATCGCTTGTGGGCAAGCTCATGTCTGAATAACTAAAACCCTACCTTGGCATCAGCACTACATGCTTTTACAAATCAAACAGCCAAACTTTAACACTGTGTCAAGTCATAATACTCCCTAGTATAAAATACAAATCCATGTCTTGAGTCACCAGTTAAATTATTTCCCAAAAAACACACACTGGAGTGTTGTGTATTGACATCCCCTTCTGTTTCTTCAGTTTTGAGCGCGAACAGGTGCAAACTGTTAAGTGTTGTCTCTTGTGCGTGCCCTCTCTGTGCAAAGTTAACATGTGTTTTTACCAAGTTCAGAGTTTAAATTTTAGCAGAATGCCCAATCTGTTTTTTGTCTCCAAAGTAGATTAGTAGTTAAAATTATGGTAAACACAAAGAGGTATCATCAGCTGTCTTGCTTTATTCCACCAATAATAAGGTATTCAGTTGATTATAATGCAAGGAAGATTATGAAATTCTCACATAAGGCTGGAACAATAAAATTGTTATAATTTAGATTTGAAAATGTATTTAAACAGTTATTCTATTATTAAAATAATTGCAGATTGATTTTCTGAAAGAAAATTAATTTAAAAATACCAATGATTCAAGTTCAGTTTTTACGGAATGATATTAACATCTAGTCTTTACATTTTATGTAAATGTTCAGAATTAATTACTGGATTACTGGAGCATGTTTGGAAGGTTTTATTTAAAAAAAAAAAATAAAAAATCCCAAGACAAAAGCCAGTCATTTTGTAATAATATGAATTCAACTTAGAGAAAATGAGTATTGTATTACATCACATCTACTTGAAATGATGCAAAAATCTAAGTACACTCAAATTTATTGAGTTATTACTTCAAAAAATCAATTTTGAGTTGGGTTAATTCATGACAATGAGTGACCTCAATTTTTTTTTGGAGTATTAAGTAATGTTAACTTCTTTCATTAAGATTTGCTGTTAGGTTTTACAGTGACAGTTTTTTCCCACTTATAATAAAACCAAATTCACTATTTTTCTATGTCATTTTAAAATCAGTTAAACCTAATCTGTAATTGTTATTTCTGGTAGTGGCAGTTTCCACATGGTCTGACTTTTACAAGTAGATGGTGAGGGTATTAGTTCAGATATTGCTCTAAAATGATATTGTCTGTAAAAGGAATCTGAAACATAAATACTGAAAAAAATTCGACTTACACTTAACACATTACACAATTTCCACATTAGTATTTCAGATATTTTAGCAAAACATTTTCTGGATAAGAGGTTTTACCTGACATACATTTATTGTGCAAAAAAATGGTGACACATCAGGCAGTCTATCATCGTATCAAGGCATTAATTTTAATGGGAAACAGTAGCATAGTACTTTGAAATGTTCCACTTTAAATGCAGGGCATACGTGCTTGGTTGATACCTGGAGGATACGTCCAACTGATTTTCACCTTCATCACTGCCATAAAATTAACTGTTTACTCCAAAGTCACATGAAATGTCATTGTTACTTTGATGTAATTGAATATATAACGAAAAAGTTTAATTTTGTAGTGTTTTGGCTTTATGGGACAACATACTAACAAACTGGTAATCTTACAAAATCAAATACAGTATTATGCTTAATAAAACTACATGGCAACAAGCAATTCATAATACATTATGTCTATTGTGTGGCACAGCCTGGACCAGTGTTCTGCCAGATTTTGCTACCCGTTATATAATGCTGCCTTATCGATGTCATTCTGTAGGACTCCCCTTTACTCCAGAGCTGGCTGGATGTGTTACAAACATCTGTTTGACCGCTTTACTTTGTAGTTTCTACCCCAGCAGTATTTTCTGATAAGTGGGCAGCATTTGTGCCACCCAATTCATTATAATTTGAGGACTGCACCCATTACTGTTAATGTTTCGTGTATAATGGTAACATTTACTACATTTCCAGATTTGAGGCTTCTGATGTATTTATCTGAGTTTTACAGTTTATATATTTAATGAGATTTGCATCACATTTGTGATATGTATTAGCATGTGCAGTAGGTAATCTTGTCTTGTACAGCAGTATTACTGTAAGTTATTACATATAGTTTACTCAGTTGAATGCACATAATATATTATGTCTAGTTCTAACATTTTTACTTATCTGCAGTGTACACAAAGGCTTCATATGCTTGTATGTGATTTTTCTTATATCACTAAAATTGTATTTACTTTCTTTTGTCATTAACCTGAATAATTTGGAAATGTTCAGTATGTAACAGTAGCAACCATTTGCTTTCTATAATAAATATATTTAACAGTAATCTGTGTTTTGATTCAGTGGTCTAGACTGGCTGGTTGTTGGAATTGCTTTCTTACACATTAGTAACCTCTTAAACCTATGGTGGAGGAAATAGATGGGCACACATCAGGAATATCAAAGGCTGACAACTCTTTGACTGAAGATTTTAATAAATGTTTTTCATTGATCTATGTTTGATTCAGTTGTCTGCACTGATCATTTGATGGAATGACATCAATAACCAATGCTAAACATTAATAACTATAGAGATCCCAGACAGGTAAACTGTCACACTCACACCAATCCATCCAAACCAGCCAAACCGGTTCAACCAGCCACACCCAGCATACTCTTCTTCGTACGCAGAATATTGACTGCAACTGATTCCAATCAAGTCACCCCTTCAACTTGGAAATCCTTTACTTTTCTGGTTTTGACCCTGCCCATTTTGACTACGTTTAAAGAGCCCTACTCTGCACTTGCGTCTTGTCTGAGTGTTCATTACACAAAGAGTGATAGGGGCAGGTCAGCTATATAGCATGTCCAATTTTATCAGTTTTCCTTGTCTTTTACAAACCGGATTACAGCTTATTTTAAAGATTTATTTCAATTACATCACCAGTATCAGAGTATTTTTCTCCACATAAATCAAATACAGCATCGGGGTTATTCATCAAATATTTCTACCGTGGGTTTTAAAAAGTAATCTAATCAAAGTATTTCTGAAATATGGCCTTATTGTTTCAGTAATGATATGAAAATAATCACAAAACACTTGTCCTCTACTTAGATAATGTGGAGTATATATACTTTAAAAGTATTGCTGTACTGTAATGTGGAAGGTAAATTGGACTTGGTGGGGAGGCACTAGGAACTCTGGGTCACTGTCATATTTTAGGCCTTAGGTGAGAAGATTATGTGCGCTAAGGACTCTGGGATTGTTATGTTCTTGGCCTTACATAAGAAACCCTGTATCATCTTCGTCTGAGTATCTGCCCGGTTGAGGGTCGGACTGACCTGGCATGTTGAATGGGAACCATCAAAACAAGATGCTGAAGGCTACCAGAGCCAAGACAAAGGAACAAACAGGAATCCATGGGAGGTGGGCCCTAACAGCACCAAACCAGGGATGAGAGGAACTGGGGGGGTTATAATCAATTTTAATTATACTAGCTTAAGTTTATTAACGCAAACTATAATATCATAAGTGTATTCATAAGAATAACTAAAGGCTGTGTAACCAGAAATTAGATAGATGTATACCTGTATTAGCTTGAGTATATGCATGGAATAACAAAAGTAAAGGTTAGTGTGGGTTGGTGTGTGATATGAGGCGGGATGTAGAAGTGCGGAGACGAGATGAAGAGATCACACGCTGATCATGCTATATGTTAACCAATCCTGTAACAGGAGACCTTGTAAGGGAATGTTAAAAAAGTATATAAACAGACAGTTATCTTTGTTGGGGGTTCACCCCTGTGGGATGGGAACACTCTGTCTGTTCATCTGCCAAAACTTTACTTAACCATTAAAGAAACTTATCTTGCACTCTGTGCCGAGACCTTGCTTCTTCTTAGGTATGACAGGAGGTTTAAAATTTTTATCTTCCACACTAACATCTTCAATTTCCCAGGTCATTCATAACACATGGCAAAAAAAAAAAAAAAAATTTAAAATAATTTATAAAAAAATTCGTGTTCTCCTTTTTTTTAACCCCTTTTTAAAATTAATTTTTTCTTTTTTT
>JAACJT020000035.1:2115243-2136379 GCA_009936485.2 Gymnarchus niloticus
GTAGGAGAATGCTCTGCAGCCCAGCGTAGCTTTGTTTACTCTTGGAACTAATAAGTAACCTGCCCCCTGAGAGCGAAACAAACGGGGGGGGGAATAAGGGACCAATAGATCAGTCAAGTATTCTGAGATCTACAGTGTTAAAAACAGAGCAACATTTTGCAATGGATTCTTAGTGACATACTGCATGTTTATGTTTGTAAAGATAACTCCAGGAAACAGCAGAGAGGAGAAAATGTAGTCCCTAACTCGGCAGGTGAGAGAAGCCCAGGTCTTGCTCCTGGTCTCACTCCTGGTCTCACTCCTGGTCTCACTCCTGGTCTGGGATACATAAACACCACCAGACAGTGATCAGCCAGAGGGGGGTGTCGACACGCTGTGGCTGTGTTGGTCTTTGTGGTCTTTCAGAGTGTCCTCTGCAGAGACCCAGAAATCCATAAAAACTGCCACCATCAGAACTTGAGCGTGTAACTGAAAGGACTCTAGCGATTCTCCATGAGCCTCCATCCTGACATCCTCCATCCTACTTCCGTAGGCCAGCTGAGAGGCCAGCCGGTAGGCCAAGCTCTGCGCACGGTACTGATGGTCAGCCTGGGTCTATACTCCCAGTACTGGCTGCTTCTTCATGTCTCCGGGTTCCAGTCTCCTGCTGGCGCCCTGCTCTGCATGCTGGCCTGCCGGGCCATGCTCTCCGTGCCCTACATCCATGTCAACATCTTCCAGGTGGGTTGCCAGTGAGTGTCAGTATTAGTGTCGGTGTCAATATCAGTGTTAGTGTCAGTGTTAGCATCAGTGTCAGTGTTAGCATCAGTGTCAGTGTTCATATCAGTGTCAGTGTTCATATCAGTGTCAGTGTTCGTGTCAGTGTTAGCATCAGTGTCAGTGTTCATATCAGTGACAGTGTTCGTGTCAGTGTTAGCATCAGTGTCAGTGTTCGTATCAGTGTCAGTGTTCATATCAGTGTCAGCGTTCGTGTCAGTGTTCATATCAGTGTCAGTGTTCGTGTCAGTGTTCATATCAGTGTCAGTGTTCATATCAGTGTTAGCATCAGTGTCAGTGTTAGCATCAGTGTCAGTGTTCGTATCAGTGTCAGTGTTCATATTAGTGTCAGCGTTCGTGTCAGTGTTCATATCAGTGTCAGTGTTCGTGTCAGTGTCAGTGACACAGCTCTTCAGCTTCATGGCTTTTCACGACCTCTGAGCACGACCTGGAGGTTTTTCTCTGGACTTTTCTCTCCCAGACCTCTTACTGGTTTCAGCTCATTTTTACTGTATCCTCTGAAGTTTTTTTCCCATGGCTCAGACCTAGAGGTCGGCATTGCAGCTGGAACAAAAAATCAGTCCTGGAATGTCCATGCTGAGCTCTCAAAGTGGACCCCATTGTGTACATTTGTGTTCTGCTGCTGTTTCAGTAGTTGGAATGAAGAATATTCCCCTTGATCTGGGAACAAGGCGCTCGAGAAGAATCGACTGTTGTTTTGGGACCAGGACGCGAGAAGACAAACATCCTCCTGTGTCTGCATGCCTGTCTGCATGTCTGTACACGTCCACATTTTCCAGCGTTGTTTGTCGGTCACACAGCAGATGAGGTCTGCCTTTCTACTAGGAATGGGAACAATGACACCCCCCGTGGTGGTACGGGGCAGATCACCTGCTGAGGCTTTAAAGTAACCATGGCAACCGTCCAGTAGCCCGCTGGTCTGGCGTCTGCATCATCCCGGTGTGTGTGGGAAGTGGCACAGTAAATGACGTGTGAGGGATTACATGTGAAATGTATGTGTATGCATAGATGTCAGTGTTGGGTGTTTACGACATGTGCACTAACATTCGTGCTCCTTTGGGGCTGTCTTCCTGAATGTAGTCCCTCATATTTATTTCCTATTCCTCTGTGCTTCCCACAGCACATTGGATTGCCTATGTTCTCCCCAACCCGCCGGCCGAAGCGGATCTACCAGATGACCCACGGGGTCCTGAACCTGCCTCGAAACCCACTGCTGGACTGGACTTTCGGCCATTCGCTCATCAGCTGCCATGTGGAACACCACCTCTTTCCCTTCCTGTCTGATAACATGTGTCTGAAGGTAGGGTGCCCCTTGCAGGCTGGAGCTGAACACGAGCACAGGACAAACCTCTGTGTGTGTGTCTAGGGGTGCTGGGGCACAGTCAAACTTCTACAATTTCTCGGTTGAGGTCCGAGCTTCTACAGAACAGGGTGATATGTGCTAAGCTGGGCACAGGGTGAGGCAGGCAGTGCGTTGGGTGGGATGGTGGTCCATTACATCACAAACAAAGCTCACTTCAGAGGCCCCGGTTTACTTAAGCTGTGTATTTACTTCAAACGAGGAAGACGAAAAGATGTCGTTTACCCGACACGCAGTGCACAGCAGGGGAAAAACATATTGACCACCACGTCATTTGCCGGCAGGTAATCAGACCTTTGGTGAACACTGGTTCATGTGATTGAGACCCCCCGCTCTCTACAATGGACTATAGCATGTTACATAGTCGGTTGCTTGTGGTCGCAGTTTTGTAACCAGAATGAATGAACAGGAGAGAAAGTTTGCCAAGCGAGTCTGTGGATGTCCACATTAATACGACAGGTCAAGGCGAGACTTCAATGACATAAACTTGAAGCGAAAAACCCAAAATCACACAAAACCATCATTCAGGTGAACTACATGCCTTTTAAAACACATAATTGTTTGTCTGTCCCTATGATGTGTTGGCCAGTGTTTCGCTTTGGCCGTGAGTTTCAGGTCATTATCCTGGTAGGTGAACCTTCACCCCATCCTTGTCCACGTTGGTAGAGCAGAGGAAACCCCGGCAAGCTCTGTGCACAGAGAGCTGGGGCAGCAATCAGACCAAACAGCACAGGAACGAGGCAACAGTCAAGCTCACTGATCCACTGCAGACCCAGCTTCTTTCCATTTCTAAACCACGCATTTAATGTTTGATTGGGACTTCTCCAGAACTTTGTCCATAACGTGTTTTGATAGCTCATTGGTCTTTGTGATGCTGGAACTTTGGAGGAAACTGAGACCTTCTGGAAACAGGGGTATTCATGTTGGGTTGATTAGACACTAATTGCACATGGTTGCTTCCATTCAACTAACTATGTGGCTTCAGAAGGCAATTTGTTGCATTAATGCTTACTTAAGGTTTCACAGCAAAGGGGAAGAAAAATTAGGCAGTCAAGACTTTGTATATAATTTTGAAAGAATTCTTTTCTGCTTTTTCATTACGGGACACTTTGTGTAGATTCATGCCATAAAAACCAATGAAATCCGTTTTAAATTTAGGTTCTAACACTGCAAAATATGCAAGGTGCTACATACATCCATGACTCAGACGTCTGCATTTTTATAAAATTAGAACTGAAATGGCAATTAAACCGTTTCATTTCAAGGGAGTAGAAACTTAAAAGGATGATTGTATGCATGTACAGCGAAGTATCATTGGAGTGCTGGGCTGTTAGAGCTGTAGTCACCCTCCTTCCAGAAGGTGGCGTGGTTCCAGCCCCCTGGTGACCAGTAAGGTCTTTAGGATTTGCTGGTCTCTGCTATTTAAGGGTTAGACTTAGAAGATTTAGAAGCATTACATTTCTTGAGAGTCGATCAGAGGTAAATGTGTGTGGAGTGGGTTGTTAAACCGTTCAATATGTAGGTCAGAATAGAGTCCGGCATATGGGAACGTCATGAAAACAGGAGACTGCAGTCTTTTGATTAATGGAAGTCATCAGCACGAGTATTATTTCCTGTTCTCATTACCCACCATATCATCGCCCCCACACGGATTTCTGAACTGTTTAACTGTACTTGCCAGGTGAAGCCCATCGTGTCCAAGTACTTGATGCAGAAGAACCTTCCCTACCATCAAGACAGCTACCTCTCGCGACTACGACTTTTCTTCCACAAGTACCAAGAACTGATGGTTTTTGCCCCCCCCATCACAGAGCTGGTGGGTGTACAGTAGCAGTAGTGGGCTTTTCCAAGGCAGGCTGCAGAAATGACTGTAGTTCAGACAGAAACCGAAAGATTAAAGAAACTTTTAACAGCAGACAGCTGGGACCCACGCTGCTGTCCACAAAGCTGCCTGAGTCAATTTTTTCTTTCTTTGTGTCCTTCTGGACAGTGATACCCGTTGCTGCATTTGGCCAACAAAGGCAATTCATCCTCTGACTCACCCTTTGGGCAATAACCAGGTTACGTGAGATCCAGAATCACTACATCCATGTATCTAGATGTACTTTCTGCTGCAGACCTTCTAGTTTAGTCCTGTCCAGGCTTGAGGGTGCAGACCAGAAACGTGATGAGTCTCCACTTTCAACATGTAAGACATGCGGAACATCTGTTTTGTTGAGAACAAAAAAAAAAAAAACTTTGCACAAGAGTAAAAGAAGATTCAAAGCCTTCGGTGGAATGAATGTGGGTGAAGGTGGCCTGGGGCAAGACATATTCTGCAACCAACGTGAGCCTCTTGCCACAGTGTGATTTTTTTTTAACAGACCAATCTTTACATTTGACCTGTACTTTCAACAGTAAACAAACTAATCTTTCTTAAACTTATTTTATTTGCTTGGTCAAATGAAGTGGTTAAAGATCAGGTTTTGACATGAGCAACCAGGGAACTTGAATGTTATGTATGAATTTTGGTCACGATGTCCTCAAACTCTGTTAAACAATATGACTGCATAATCACTAACCGTGATTAACACATAACCATAACCTAGTCACGTGCAAAACGCTTTAATTATTTAGCATTTCACAAAACCAAATCTACAGTTACACGGTGAAAATATATAAACTGAGATTGATTAATCAGGCCATGTATAATATGTAATACATTTCAACAATGACCACTAGATTAAGTGACTGTTAACAACCTGAAAACTTTTAAGGCTAATTTGTCTGACAATCTAAAGCAACTGTAGGTTTCTGATAGTTAATAAACTAAAATTTCAAACCTGTTGAGTGTTATCTTCTGTAATTTTTGCATTATTTCTCATGAGATATGCAGTGTAATTTAAAGTCTAAACCTGACAAAAGTACTTATTGAGAGTGCTAATTACATCAGGTGGACTTTCCTTCAAAATTAGCTTTTTTGCATTTTTTTTTCTGTGTAATCCAGCAAAAACGAGATCCCATTCAAAGTTCACACCGGCCTTGTGCCCTATACTGCCTGGAAGACTGTTGTTTCTCTGCATCTCTGACCATGATAATTGGTTAGAAGAGTGGATGGATAGCAAAAGCTTAATTTTAATTTTTAAGCTTTAATTTGAATACAGCTATAATAAAAGAAAATAGAGTAATTCACAACAACAAATTTTCCAAGAGCTGTGGAAAAAGTTTTGGTCCACGCACTGAGCCTAGAATGACTTCACTGCTAAAATAACCACATTTTAGCATTTTAATTGACACATATGTCCAGAAGAAAGTTAGGTGGAATTAAAATGAAGAAACTTCTTTATGCATGCCAGTGTAGAGCCATGTCACCATATGTTTCATTAAGTGGCCAGGAAACAACTCACTATTTTTTTCTGCGTGAAAACTACAGCTTTAAGGACAGATGGAGACGTTATCAATAATTGTTAAATGAATCCAATATAACAATAAAGTCAAACAGATATTCTTGAAACAAGGTGTAAAATAAAACCTGGATAAATTAAAATGCCTAAATATGTTTTAGTCCTGAGGAATTTTATCATTGTCGGTCCTGGAGGTTGGTCTATAAACAGATTTTATAATTATGAATTTTTAACAATATGGGACATAGAACTAAGTAAGTACTGTTTCGCTGAATAAAACACTTAAGTCTTTAGGCTGAACCAGACTGGAGACGCCCTACTTAGGAAGTTAAAATGGGTTTGCATGGAATGTACAGTCTATGTATCTCCACTAGGTGTCAGCATTGTTCATCTGGATTGAACAGCTTCACGCGAAGGCCAAAATGTCGAGAATGTTCGTTGAACCTCACTTGTCAGTGGCTAGTATGTTTCATTGGCTAAAATTAATATATATTTAATTAACTGATTAACTTTTAAATACAAGGGGTCATTAAAACTTTAGGAATGACATTTTTGGTGCTAGATGTTATTGTAAATGTTTATTGTTCCACTCTGGTACACAGTCTGAACAGGAAAACCTCTCTTTTTGTTGACATTAATCCTTATCATACAGTCCTGTCAGTGTGAAACATGTCCTGGAAACAACTGATCAAAAGCAAAACAGACATCTAGTTTGTTGCTTGGTTTTGACACAAGTCAAATTTTGTTAACAAATTCTTCCCCTCCTGGGAATAGCTCCGCCCCCCCTGCTGTTCCTTCCCTGAGTGGTTCTCTGAGCTTTGGGAGGGACACAGACGCTAGTATGAAGGGACAAGTGAGTGAAACCAGGAGAATAGAAAGCAGGAGTTCTTAAGGTGAGGCCAGCCGCTGGATTCCGCTCAGGTCAGGTGTAACAGAACGAGTCACACAAGTGGGTGAGGAGGAGAACGAGAGAGCAACTGAGGAAGATCAGCAGAAGAGAGGAAGCAGGAACCAATCATGGCCAACACGGACATAGAGACGCGTACTGGATCAGCACCACTCCAGGAGCAGCTGTCAGACCCGGTTCCGGCTCCCTCTGAACAACCAGATGATGAGTTCTGTCTCACTGGTGGCGAGGGTAAAGCAGAAAGCTGCTCCGCACAGAACGTCTCTGAGGATCCCAGTCCTGAAAATGGGGTGAACGTTCTAGTGAACAGCGTAGGCACAGATGTGGAACCGGAGCCGGCCGGGACTAAGAGCATCTGTAATGAAATCAAGGCTCAAGAACGTGGAAGCTCAGAAGAAGCGGATGTACAAGACCAAGCAAAAAGCGCCGATGAAGAGGAGGGTCTCTCAAAAGAAGAAGACCTTGAGGACGCCCCAGGCCCGGATGACGTGCTGTGCGACTCGTGCATCGACAGCCCGCGGAGGGCCTGTAAGTCCTGCCTCACCTGCCTGGTGTCGTACTGCAAAGCCCACCTGCGGCCGCACCTGGAGAACACACGCTTCCAGAGCCACCGGCTGGTGGAGCCGCTGCAGGACATGGAGGTGCGAACCTGCGACAGCCACTGCTGGCCCTTGGAGCTCTACTGCCGGCAGGATGGGTGCTGCGTGTGCCAGGAGTGTGCCAACGGGACGCACAGAGGGCATGACGTTGTGCCTGTGGGAGAAGCGCGGAGTCTGATCGAGGTATGGTGAACACACGCACACACACATTTGCATTTCTAACCTTGTGGGGACCTTCCATTCATTTCTATGGGCCCAACCCTAATCCTGACTATGACAACCCTAAGCCTTACCCAGCCCTAACCTTAACCATAAGGAACCCAACAAAATACAAGATTTTTGGCTATTTTGGTTTTTTGATTGCATTCACAGATTTTTATAAAATTGAGTTTTCCATTGTCCCCACTAGGTAAAAATATCAGGTCTTTATTACCTCCAGGGGATATTTTGTCCCCATAACACAATATAAACATGGTACACACACACACACACACACACACACACACACACACACACACACACACACACTCCCAGCTGGTTTGTTTTGTGCATCCTCCGAGTTGCCAGTAGCCCCATCAGAAAAGACAGATCAGGAAGACCAGCCAGGTGGCCATTCTTAGGGATTATCACGCCATGCTCACAGGGAGAGAGACAGGCAGGAGGGGACAGGGGAGCAACAATGAGAAAAATGACCACAGGGGCTGCTGGTGAAGATGTGTGGCTGCAAATTCCTCAGTTTTGTCAGATGGGATCTCATGGTGATTTGAAACATTCAAGGGGGAGGGTTAGGGTTAGGGTTAGGATTAGCCATGTTAGTCCACAGGTTTCATTGTTAGAATTCTGAGAACCCCTTTCGATGCATTTTGGGAACTCTGGAAATGCGTGCCAGCACAGTTACGACATGCTAGCCTGCTGTACATGGAGTTTGTGTCACGTCGGTCATATCATTTCATACAAGAGGAGCTGGTTTTAGTTAAATTCCTTAGTCATCTCATATCACACAGGTCCCCGCTCCTTGCATTATGCCATATGTATTGTGGATTGGATGTACGAACATCCCTCTCTCTGGATTAAAAAACACTTACTACACAGGAAAATACTACTTAGCCGTTAAAAATGAGTTCAACACAGAGTTTATGCTTATTTCTTCTATATAATGAGAATAAGTTAAATTTCTTAGTAAGCAGCATTCATCGGAGAGCAACACAATTGATTAGACGCCTGATGTTTTTTCTGTTTAATTGCTTAATTACTGAAGAATGACAATGACTGTCATTCCAGACTAACAATGTGGCACTCTAGGAAATGACTTATAGTAAAAGAATTGCTCTGCGTCCTTGACTCAGGACTAAACTGGGCTTGGTAACTGTTAATCCAGCCATGAGACGGACAAAGGCAGCTTCCCCTTTCAGCTTGTTAACCATCTCTCCCCTCCTGAGTTTCCCAAAATCTGGCCATGGACCATGTTTTGAACCTCAGAGCTCCAGGAAGGGCAGAACTTGGGTTGGCCAATTACAAATTGTATGATTAACCTTCTAGTTCAAATAGTCTTTCAGAGATCTAGAGTAAATAAAGAAGCAGGATATTTAGCAAGCTGAAAAAGTCATGCTAGTTTTTTCATTGGAAAACCTGGGCCGAGATTGTGAACTGGTGACAGAGCACAGTAGTGACATTGATGATGACAATGACTGGCTCAAGACCAACAGGACGACACAGAATACCTGTTAATCTTTGATCCCACCCTTAATCTCTTCAAGTAGGGAAATAACCTTAACTGTTTAAACAGGTAGCTGTCTAATTATCATTGGTAAGCAGATCAATTTGCAAGTCCCAAAACGAGCTACTTAGTGAGAGATCATAAAAATAGAACTTTTGAGAATCGATTTTTGGCCGTCCTCTTTCCATACGTGGCAGGAAGGTTTTCATAAGCCCTTCAGGCTGTCCTGACCAGTGTGACTTCAGTGATGAAGGTGGTACCATCTGAATGACTTATGACAGCTAATTAGTTAATCCAGGACAGCTCAACGAAGAGCTGATTTAACCTCAGAAACTTTTGTTTAGTAGGCTGCGTCAAGATTTTTAACAAATTAACATTTATATGGGATAGTTTGACTATTTTTTTAAACATATAATGTCCTTTAATAGGTTGTTTTGCAGAAGGATACATCAAGCCTTCCTTCAGGGACTTAACTTTCTGCCAGATTACGCAACAGCTGTTACACTGCATCATTGTCACCAAATGCATTCATTGACGTCAAAGAGCCGTTCCAGCTGTGAATTTAACGTCTCCTCCTCGCCGCCTTGTGCAGAGGGAGCTGGAGCTTAAGCAGACGAAGACGCTGAGGAATGTGACAGCGGTGGACAACGCCATCCAGAAGCTGCACAGCAACACCATCTCCATTGAGGTTCTCCTTCTCGTCACTTTGATGTTGCTCCTTTCCTTTGCTCCTCACTGTGTCCTTCTTCCCGACAGTCATCTTGTCGGTCACTTTGCTAGTCACATGCCAATAATCAGAGCTCGCCAACATGTTTACACTCCGCTCCGATTCAGAGGGGAGACTCGTTACTCACGCCCAGTGTCAGGAAAACCCTAATCTTCACGTGCCTTAATGATGCAAAAACGGTACAGAACCGTACAAATCTGACAGAGCCCCACCCTGGCCCCTGAATGACTGTACAGACTGTAATATGCGTGAGTAATTCTGCACACATTCCTGCTTTTCATCAGTGAAACCTGCCACCTAGCCTGCTTGCTTCATCTTGTTTTGCCCTGTTAAGTAATGGTTACTTCTTACACCTCGCTCGTGGTATAGAAAGCACCTGGGGTTATCACCGCAGCGTCACCACTTGTTTGGCAAATCACACATGCTAGTCAGGAAAATACCTGACATAAATAAGCTAATACTTCAAATATCCAAACGGGGAACTGAGCGTGGCAGCTGGAATACTCTACCTCCCCTATACAGTGTTACCAGTCTGCCACAATGGGGGTGATCATCTCATCCTTTCTCCTTCCCATTCCCAAGACCTCTGTGGGAGAGGCGCGGAGCATAATCAGGCAGCAGTTCATCAGGCTCCAGGATGTGGTGGAGAAGGCCCAGAAGGAAATGACGGAGATCCTGGAGGCTGAGGCCAGGCAGGCGGTCAAGCATACGGAGAGCATCTGCACGCACCTTAAGCAGAAACGCGCAGATCTGCGGAGGTCGCAGGCACAGATGGACAAGCTCTCCAGGCACACGAATGACATTGACTTCTTGGAGGTACTGAACTGCATTTGACTACCATAGGGTTAGGGTTAGGGTTAGGGTTAGGCTTTCTTAATGAGAGTTGGGAAAAAAGACTACCCACAAGCCCACCGATGCTAAACTGTCCTCCCGACATTTGCTTTGTTAGACCAGCTGAGACTCCATTTGTTATGTTCTCATTTGCCTGCCAGCAGTTAATAACAACAAGTTGATCATTGACGTGATGGAAAAGGGGAAACCTTTTCCAGTCTGAGTTTGTGTAGGAGCCAGGTCATGTGATCTGGTTTTCTCGCTTTAAGATGAAGGACTGGGACTTGATAAGGCTGATGATGATAATACGTATGACGCTTGTATCTGAATCTGTGTCCTAGGAAACAACAGAAGCCAGGTGCTGTAGTCAAGAACTGCTGACGATGTTTATTTTGCATGGATGTTGGCAGGAGTACTCGCAGCTGAAGCTGGATTCTGTGGATTTCTCCCTACCCGTGGTGTACATCAGCCAAGCAGACAACATAACCACGTTTAGTCGCACGGTCGTCGAGGCCACCACAGAACTCAGTGAACGGCTGCCATCAGTCTACAGGGAGAAGTTGAAGGGGACGGACAAGACTGGTGAGCGGTGGAACCTGTCAGTGGGTCCGTGTTGGGTACCCGTATGTGCCAAATACTCTGAAATCTAAACCGAAGTCTGTTTTTGTATAGTTCTTGTCCCTGAACTTTTTCCACAAAATGTGTAACAAATTATCTCCTGATCATCAATCATCCGTTGCTTGGAAACAATTTTAAGTAGAACCAACTCCACAGCCAGGAATAAGACACCACCTGGCCGACACCAAATACGGTTAATGGCTGAATACAGCTCTTCTTATCCTCTCGGTAATTGACTGACGTGTTTTCGCATGTGTGGGTAAGCAGGTTGGGGTACAGGTGTGTGTCACTCCTTAGCATGTTACCATGTTAATAAAAGGGTACATGTGTGCACACACACACGACACTGAGTTAATCAGGCACGCTGAGTTCAAGCAAAACTTTCAGGATGTTGGCTTCCTGTGAAAAGGAAGCATGGATCCACGCTACTTGCAGAAACGAAAGCAAACGCTCAAGTGCTGTACTTAAAAATCTCCCATATCTGTTTAATCAACTATCAGCTCAGAAATTTTTCACATTCTTCCCTTCAGATAAAATCAGGATAAAAACAATGGTCCGTGACCTGAGTGACGCAAATCCCAAGACCCGAAATGACTTTCTTAAGTGTAAGCATCTTGTTTTTTTGAATTCTTTAAAAAAAAAAGTTACTTATTCAAAGTGACAATTAGCATACATGTATTCTGAAATGATTCTTCCCTGACTATTTAGCTGACTAATTCCAGTGACACTGTAACCAGTTTGTAATTTGGACCCAAAGCTGTTCAATTCTTTGCCTTGCTAAAAATCGTCGCATCACGTTAGATGAAGACGTGATATTATTGAATGAAAACAAGATGTTTTTATTCTCATACTCATGTTCTCATGTACCACACATTTCTCATGGTTCTGCCTCGCACTCCGACAGACTCCACCGCTTTAAGTTTCGATCCTCAGACCGTCCATAAGTTCCTGCGGCTGACCACAGAGAACAGGAAGGTGACCAACACCACGCCGTGGCAGCACGACTACCCCGACGTTCCCGAGCGTTTTGAGCACTGGAAGCAGGTGCTGACAGTGGAGAGCTTCTACCTGGGCTATGGCTACTTTGAGGTGGAGGTAAAAGGAGAGGGGGCGTATGTGGGACTGACCTACAAGACCATCGATCGAAAGGGTGAAGGCAGCAGTGGCTGCATCGCAGGCAATGACTTCTCCTGGTGCCTGCAGTGTGGAGCGCGTGGTTTTTCAGCTTGGCACGGCGACGCCGAGACTCCCCTGAAGACAGAAAGGTTTAGCCGTGTTGGTGTCTACGTGGACTACACCCAGTCCTGGCTGGCTTTCTACGGTGTGGCCAACACTATGACCCTCCTTCATGGATACCACGCGGAGTTCCTGGAGCCCCTGTTCCCAGCCGTCTGGCTCCCCAAGAAGGACAATGCAGTAGTTCTTGTTGGCCCTGGTGACATCCCACCCGAGTCGAGCTCCCTGCCCTCTTCCACACCACTCAATGCGCCCACTGTGCCCAGCGACACCAATGATGCTAACTGAATGCCAACCCCAGTGGAAAACAACGGTGTTAGACTCCCAAACTGTGAGGCCCTGAGCTTCACCAGAAAATAAAGAGTTAATTAGGGGTAATGAGGAAACAAGCTATATTAACCCAGAGGAAACACACAGGCATCCACAGACTCGGCACACCCTGAAGGTTTGTCTCACCTAAAAAGCAGAATAAATGGAGAATTAGTTCCAGTTTCTTTCATGTTAAATGGCATAAAAGGCAGATAAAAGGAAACTAACAAAGTACTTCCTGAGTCCTTTTAATTTCAACATCAAAAGCTACACCAACCACATCAAGTTCCTGTGCTGATGGAGCAGATTTGAATAAATGAAATCTTTAATTACCATTTCACTAAAATATGTTGTTTTTTTTTTTTTTACACAGAGGTGAGAACAGTTTTGGAGTGAGAACTTTGTGTAATCACGGTGAGCAAACAAGGGGCAAGTGGAGGCTCTGACAGAGGAGCTGCAGTAGGCCTGTCAAACCGGTTTTCCTCAGGACTTCTTAAATGCTGCTTCATGCATCCTCCTCCTGTAATTCACCATCTAGTGTGTCAAACTAATCCAAATTTAAGAGAAGTCCGTCCCTGTCCAAACCTAGCATCAATCCGTGATCATTGGGACTCTCACCTCTGAACTCTGTATTCCCTTGTTGGTTTCATTTAAATAGTTATTTATGGACATTTTTAAAATTAAATTTGGTTCAATAATACTTTAACGATGGCATTGCAGTTATTACCTCTGGGGATTTTATTTTGCATTCCACACTTCACACCACAAAAGGCATATTTGGAAAAAAAAAAAAAAAAATTCTTCCAAACCTAACAATTTGTATACAACGATGAGGTCACTGAGATCCTAGCAGGACTTGCCTTCTGAAATGATGAGATTCTTTCTACTAAAGACATATAATTTCATGACACTTACATATCATACAATCCATCAACTGGATACACCTAAGCAGAACCAACTCACAGTTTATTGAAATATTAACAACAACAGAAAACAAAGAAATTAAGTGACTATACCTTTATACAGGGACAAATCTCAGAATATAGCATGAAAGAACATAATAACAAAGACAAAGGTAAATAAACTATTAACACAAAAGACTTCCATAAAACAGTGTCTATAAATATAAATAAATAAAGGATTACTCAGAAAAGAAGTATCTATCAGGGACTGACATGAAGCCACAACTGAAATACATTTGTACATATACTGTAAAATATAGATAACTTTGTGATGATAAATTTATTATGCATTTTTTTTTTCCATCAAAACCGCCAATACCATGGGATCACCATTAAATCTTGATCATAAAACTTTACGAGAGGCATTTCTAATTGCTACAAAAAAAACCATGGCTTCCGCTTATATGGCTTCATCGGCAGGGTCCTTTCTTAAATTGTCGCGCAATTTCTACGTATTTTGTGTCTGTCTGTCTGTCTGTCCCCCCCCAAGCGTTATTTTTCAGCACCAGCTTTCCCCTAGAGACACGCCCCTGTCGAACCTGATTGGTCAATGGCAAAAAACCGCTCGGCGCATATTCCTGAAAACTGTTTTTAAGAGCGTCTTCGGTTTGGCGTTGTACGATTTTCTCCCGGCTGGTGATAGGTATCATGTCTGTAGAGTTACAAGATCACCAAGCAGACTACACAAGATATTTTAAAATATATTAATAAATATTTGGTAGCAATACTCCCTGTCGACCTCCCATTCCTACGCCCCGGGCTTTTTCTTAGCAACTACAGCAGAACACTAATGTAAGAATCCATTCTCAACAAAACGTTCAACCTGTTTTTCCTACCGAGGACTGCGTTGGCCGTTCAATATTCAGAACGGATGCTTTCAGACCCTTAACGCTATTCAGATGTGTCACCACCCAGGGACATTGAATTCAGCAGCTTAGCGGTCAAGGAAGAGGCCCTCCTAGCTAAGTGGAAAGAAAATCCCTGGGGTCGACATCACGCGAAATTACGGTAAAACGGGAAGGGGAATAAGCCAATCACTGTCGACAGGGGCGTGTCAGATCAGCAGGGGGCGTGGCTCTCTGGGGGAAAGCCGGTGCGGGAAAAACGCAACTCATCGGTAAGTAAGACGGGCTCGTCGTCTTCGGGTCTTTCAGGCGCGACGAGGACGCGTCTGTTCGGCTACACGTAACCAGGAAGCGGAGGGCTCGATCGGACATGAGACGGGTAAGAAAAAAGACCCGCCGTTTATTCATGATAAAAACGTTTAGTGGCTGGAAGTGTCATGATTTACTGACTGGTGACGGAAGGAAATTGATGTCGCAAAGCCGCTTATTGACCGCCTGCCAGCCGCCACGTTTTGGTTACTTTGTAACATCTGAAGTAACTTGACGTGTTTATTGTGTTGAAGTTATTGGCGACTTCTGAAGAGCTTAAAAGTGTTAAAAATGCAGTGTCAGCGTGTGCCTTAACCATTAAGGTGCTGAGCTTGCAAGTCAAAGTTTGTGGGATTAATTCTGCTGCTGTAACCTTCAGCTGTTTGCTTTGGCACTGAGGTGTTTGACCACCAGGTCAAACCATCTGGTCACTGGTTTTAATTTGGGATTTGCATCATCAAGTTTTTTTTTTTTTTTTTTTTTTAATTCTCATCCAGTGCTTTGTGGTATTTTTAAATCATTGTTTTACTCTCATAAATGTGTCCTGGTTCATTTTAAGTGAAGTCACTGAATCTGGGTCTGTAAGATCCTACAGCCTTATCTCAACCTATTGATCCCGTTGGTGGTCTTGATGAATTCGTTATGTCTGCAGCTTAAATCAGGATTCATGAGTTTCCTCCTGCTGTGTACACTGTATTTGCATACTGTCCTGCCTTTAGAGCTAATTTAGAGCAGCGTCCTCCCACCTACTGTTAATGTATTTTATAACTTTCCTTTTTGCTTTTGCAATAAATTAACAAGGATCGTATTTAACATCTCAAACTTACTGAAAGACTGTCTTCATTTTTGCAATCTTTTTTGAGAGACCTCCATTGCTTCCTCTGTCAGGACATGAACGAAGATGAGCTGTCACTGTTTGATGCGGAAGACGTGTCGGGGAGATCACGCAAATCGAAAATCAAGTGAGTTCGACTCCAGCTGCGCCAGACGGCATTATTTGGGTCCCTTGTCACATAGCAACTTATAACAAGCACGAGGAGGCTGAAAGGCATTGTGATGTTCTTGTCATAGTTAACTGCATCACAGCTTAAGACAGACAGGCCTGAGTCACACAACATACTGGAACACTGGACATAAAAACGTCCATTGTAGGATTTGAACCCGTGTCAGGCACGTTATGCTCTGTGCCACGTTGCCACAGTATTTACACGGTTAGCTTCTAATGATGTAGAAGGAGTGGAGCTGAGTGATCGTGAGGACACGCTGGGGGCCATTTGGGCAATTTGGGGCCGTGTACGTTCAGCTGGAGGGCCACCATCTCCAGGAGCAAGCCTGGTGCCCCCCCCCCGACCCACGGTGTGCCCGCTGCTCCCCCAGGCACCCCCTGGCCAGCTTCTTCCACCTGTTCTTCCGTGTCAGTGCCATCCTCGTCTACCTGCTCTGCGAGCTCCTAAGCAGCAGCTTCATCGCCTGCATGGTCACCATCATCCTCCTGCTGTCGTGTGACTTTTGGACCGTCAAGGTGCTCGCCTGCATTTCAATTCTGAATTCTAAAGTCGCGTGACGGTCACATGACTGGATAGCCGTTTCGCTAGTCCGTTGTTAAGCACTTTGCAGCACGGATACCACATGGTGCCGATGGGCCAGTAAATTGTGTCAGTAGTGTTTGATATCGCTGTTTTACTGGGTGGATAAAGTAATATCTACCGGAATGTGCAGCATCATACCCTGCAGGTTCGCAGTTACGTGTTTTATGTTCTGATTAAACCCTAAGGATGACTATTCAACTTCCAAGACATCAAGTCTCAATTCCAGAATTTAGGAAGAAGATCCACGCTGGTACTGACTGCATCGCTTTGGTAACCGGGGACCCGGTCCCCCTCTTTTCATGTGTGCTGTAACCTGGCCTCTCTCAGAACATCACCGGCCGGCTGATGGTGGGCCTCAGGTGGTGGAACCAGGTGGACGACGACGGGACCAGCCACTGGGTGTTTGAGTCCAGAAAGGTAAGCGTGCAGAGTCCTGCCCTACTGGGCCGGAGCTCTGATAGGTTCTCCATCATTGTTTGGTTATGAAATGACTTTATAATGACATCACCTTGGAATTCTAGCCAAAATCTAGCTGCTGATGGACAGGTGGCCTAGTAAATAAATTTATATCTGCAGCATATTAAAATCCGAGACTTCTTGTTAATTGTGATAAATTCCATCAGTTTTTCTGGACTAGTCTGCACCCTCATAACATTGAGTTCTCTCAAAGTCTACAAAGCTGTCATAGCTTTGCTTTTGTATTTGCATCATGACGTAATGCAGCCATTATCTGTTTGGAATGCCAACTCAGAAACCGTAGAAATGTCCTCTTTGACTCAGGGGAAGAGGGCGGGCTCGGACGCCGAGTCTCGCATATTCTGGCTGGGCCTCATCGTGTGCCCCATCATCTGGGTTATCTTTGTGTTCAGCAGCCTCTTCTCCTTCAGGATCAAATGGCTGGTGAGTGTAGGGGATCTCCGTGTGTTTCCTCTCTGCCCTCGCAGTAATGCTGACATATTGGGGTAAGCAAGCAACCTGGAGCTTGGAGGGTTCAGTAACCCACCTCTGAGTGTGGAACTTGATTTGTTCATGTAATTTAGTGTTATCCTATCCAGGCCTTGCTGTCTGTCGGAGAGTCCTGTACAGGCCTCTCTGTTGAATCTCCGTCGGAATGAGTTAACCCAAAGGTCTCCGGTATCATTTTGGCCCAGTGGCTCAGATGCCTCAAGCTTCCACGGTTGGGGGAATTGTGCTGGGTCTCCCGCAGTTAGACTGATTGGTGTCTCCAAATCGATCATTGTGACTGAGAATTCTGTAACAGAATGGATTAGGGATTAATTAGATGAGGAATTTGCAGAATCTGAACAGAGAGAAGAACGTAACGCCCTCTGCCACTGCAGGCAGTGGTGATCACGGGTGTGGTGCTGCAGGGGGCCAACCTCTACGGCTACATCCGCTGCAAGGTGGGCAGCAGGACCAACCTGAAGAACGTGGCCACCAGCTACCTTGGGCGTCAGTTCTTCAAGCAGGTGTGCATAGCTTAAGCAGTGCTTTACTGACATGCAGAGGTGGAGCTTTGGCCTGGAAGTTGGTAGGGACCTTAAAAGTTTGCTTCAATTATACGTGTGTGAAAGTTGGTAGGAATGTTTTCCACTTTGATGAAAGCTGGTTTAGGGCAGGTCCCTACCAAACCTACATAAATCTATACCTGTGCTGCCCGAAGCAGAGAGTACATGTATGAAGTCTGGTATCATTTCTGTCTTGAGGTTTACACCAGTGTTCATGTGCTTACCTGGACAGTGTTTCCCTTGTACGTTGGTCCCAGATTTTGTGTGTACATACATTTATATATAAGAATGTGATTAGACAACACTCTTCATCTAAGCAAGAAGTTTAACGTCAATTTCTGTTTCACAGGCAACGACACAGGAAGAATCCTAGAGAACCTGTACGTCAGGGTCTGCATCCCCTTATGTCAAATATGGGCTTTTTTACAAGTCAATTTAAAAACATTTCTGGGACTTAATTGAAAAAAGGATGGTGTCTTACTGGTCCCTGGGATGATCGGTTCTTTGGCCTGCTGTATGCCACCTCTACTATGTGTTTTTTTTTTTTTTTTTTTTTTTTCCTTTCCCTAGGATTAAGACTAATATGACATTAGATTTCTCTTCTTTTTGCTTTTTTTCCGTTCATTTAGAATGTTTTACCTTTAACATGATTTAGATAACTTCAGTGTTTTTGTACATACATAGATGTGTCAATGATTACTACGGTGACGGAATGGCGTAACTTTGTAAATATTTATTTATATAAAGGTGAATAACGACTTTTGGGCCCTTCTGTTTTATGCTCATACTGTTGGAGGATCGGTTTTCCTGAGGAGACTCTTCGTTCGATCTTGGATTGTGGTTATAAAAACGTGCGGTGTTAAATTCTGTGTATGTATGACCCGCCACGGTGCTGCTATTTGAATGATGTCGTCTGAATGACTGTAGACTGCTGTTATCACCGCTGATCGCTCCAGCAGATCCTCACTGGACTCGTAACGCAACACGAAGATAAGTACACAATAAACATTTTAAAAACGTGATCTCTGCATTTCTGCCTAAACGCGTTGGGAGGAGAGCTGGTGTAGAGGTCGAATCCATTGCGAACTGTAACTCAAGATGAGGGCAGGATGCAAAGTAAATAAAACGGTATAATAAGTGGAAAATGATGCATAAACAAGGTACAGCATGTGTGACATGCAAAAGGAGACCCTTGTATAGCTGAACTCCTCTCTCTGCCATTGGCTGTTCGGACTGTCAGCTTAGGAAAGATGTATGCAACTATATAACCACCCCCTCCAAAAGGAGAGACTCTACGTGACACCACCCTTCAACTGTGTAGCTCTCCAATTCGAGGCACGCGTGTTATGGTCCCATCACACCACCCCGCCACGCCACTAGTAGGCGCCACTAGAGTATTCTAGTGGGGGGATTGCGATAACAAAGGAGAACACAATATTAAGATCAATGTACTGGGACAGAGTGCTTATACCAGCACATCTGGGAGCAGAAGGAAGTCCATTCTGCTGTGTTTTCCATAGCCTCTACATAAATACCGCCTGTACCAATTTATGAAGACTGTTCATAAACGAGCGTTTCAGTGCAATTTACAAGAAAGTATACTTTACTAAAATAGGGCGTAAAAATGTAAACAATCAACGTAAACAATCCTTGAAATCGTGCTGAAAACTTACGTCACGCAAATACCGAATTCGCGCAATTTGCGTAACTTTGGTGAACATGCATGAGTGACTGAAGTGAGTTTTGTATGTGTCTACATTAGGGGACCCTGGTCAGAAAAGGCAGATCATTGCCTTTTTTGATCATTCTGTTGATCAGTCTTGCTGCAGAATAGCTGCTTTAGCTGAATGTATCACTTTGTGTATAATAAGTGTAGTACTAGCTTCAGAATTGTGTTTTGAGAATCCTTGTCCATTTCTTTCGGTGAAAGATGACCGAGCACTAGTGTCACACGGTGAGAATTTAGAAATGGGGAAAAATAAAAAGAAGACGCTCATTTTTACTTTTGCCACAACAAAAATGGCGCCCCGAGCCGGCTGCTGGGAGGACCCGGAAGGGCATCGGGACCCGGAAGTGGATCGCGGCACTTCCTCAGGATCCCTCCCTTAGGCAGGTTGCCCTTTCTACTCTCCGTTTCTCTCTCTCTGAAGTATTCGGGGTAACGCAGCCAGGATGATCCCGACCGAGGATGCGTCGGCCAGGAAGAGGGAGATCGAGGAGAAGCTGAAACAGGTGGCTTCATCTGGGGGGGGGGAGCCGACCGGGCAGGGCAGCGCTGACCCGTGTTTACCCCCCCCGGGGCTCTAAAGACGGGAGTCCTGATCCACCTCAGGCCGTGATCTGTTTACCCGGCGGGACAGGGACCTGACATTCCTTCATTTAGATCTCATTGTAATGGAGAACTGTGCATTTATTAGAACTCCAGTCGCAGGCATACATTTTAAACAGTTTAATAAACATATCTGTTTACATGCGTGTTGTCCAGTTAGAATACACATTGAACTAGCAGCTTTCAATAAGATGCAGACGGGATCTCATCGCCATAGGGGTGGGCCGTGATCCACGAAATAGATTGTGGGTGTATTATTTAAAAAACAACAACAACAAGAATCGCTGCAGTTTATTACGCCACGTTGACTGACAGGATTCATTTCTAGCTTCAGTTTATGAAATACAGTGCCCCAATGTTGATGTAGAGCCCTGGATTCCCAGTGACATGTTGGTGTTGTGACGTCATCGTCGATTGTTTAGTTCTGGATACTCCCACCCACCATGGGTTTCATACCTCGTTTGTCCCTTCACTAGTTATGCCTGCAATTGCATTGACAGGAAGGCAGTAAGGGCTGCAGACTTGAGATGTGAATGAAGTGCATGTTTCTTTTCCACTTTGATTCTCCAGGAACAGGATCAACTGTCCTTCATTCGCGAAAACCTGGATAAAAGCAACCAGCTGACCAAAAGCATGGTAAGGGCAGGCGAGGGGCTTTGAGGGGTGTACCCAGTGCTGTTCTTGGTGGTCTTGCATCAGAATAACCTAATGATAATTTGGAGACACTGGAGAGATGAAGCTGAGTTATAGTTATAATCCTTTAATTTCAAATGAATCTTACGTTATCATATGGTACGCAGTTAATGGGGGTACACTGCCACGTTGGCTGAGAGTAATTTGCTGTGTGGCTCTGTGGCACCAGTGCTGAGGATCGCTGTGCCCTCTCAAAAGATTGGCTGTCTTAGTGAAGATCTGAGTATCTCTGGTCAGTGAACCTGCTGAACTTTCCGTGTGGAAATCCGCCCCATGGGTCCTTGTGAGCCGATTTGACTGCCGAATGAACAGCACGCATGAAGTGAGATGTGTTAAGTCGTTGTGAATGAGTACACCCCCGCATACCGGCAGCACGGAACCCGCAAGCCAACAATCCCGTTCGCAAACGCAACACACATCCAAACAGCCAAGTCGCA
>JAACJT020000035.1:2136488-2157039 GCA_009936485.2 Gymnarchus niloticus
CTCCCTGGGCAAACCCCCCCACGGGGCATTTGTGAGCCCAGTTTACAGCCCAAGAGAAAACACGCAGGAAGAGACATGGTTTAACTGGTGGTGCCCCCCCCCCCCCCCCCACCCAGGTGTCCATCCTGTCGTCGTTCGAAAGTCGTCTCATGCAGCTGGAGAACTCCATCATCCCTGTGCACAAGCAGACGGAAAATCTACAACGTCTGCAAGAAAACGTGGACAAGACCCTGTCCTGCCTGGACCACGTCATCAGTTACTACCATGTGGCCAAGGAGACGGACAAGATCATCAAGGAGGGGTGAGGGTGGAGCAGGGGGGTTCTGGGGATGCTGGGTGACGGTGGAGAGGGACATTTGGGGGGTGTAGGCTGAGGGTGACCCTCTGAGTAAGGGGGATTATGGGAATTGTATGAAGTCAGTAACAAAGAGTGATTTCTTTGAATCCAGGCTGGAATTGAATCCTGGATTCATTTTGTGGAATCAGTGAGACTTTCGAACTGATTCTGGTATTCGTGAGATTCATGTACGGACCATAATGTTGGCATTAAGAAGCAGAAATGATCCGTCGGTACTTTCTTTTTGCTTCAGACCTGCTGGCCGCCTGGACGAGTACCTGGCCTGTATTGCTAAGATCCAGAAAGCAGTGGAGTACTTTCAGGACAATAACCCTGACAGCCCTGAGCTGAATACTGTGGTGAGTACTGATCTTACTTTATTGATGGAGGCAGGCTGTTCCAGTCATCCTGTAAGGGTCTCACATGTAATATGTGTGATTACTGAAGCTGGATAAACTCACAAGGCCAAGAAAGAGTAATACAATTCAACAAAATCTAGTGATTTATTAAATTTAATAGCAATAATAACGTTATCATTAAGAATCACTAATCTAATTCATTGAGAAAGTAACTGATGCAGGAAGTACGTGATCCAATATTTAATACATGTTCCATAAGTGTGTTCTATGCAGTACTTTTTCACGTTTGTCAGTGTGTTATTGCTCACTGGCGTTAGCGTGTCGCTCTGCAGAAAGCGCGTTTTGAGAAGGGGAAGGAGCTGCTGGAGGCAGAGTTTCGCAGCCAGCTGACACGTTACAGCAAGCCGGTGCCACCCATCCTCATCCTGGATGCCATCGGGACGGACGAGGATCTGGAGGTGCAGGAAGAGGTGGTCCTGGAGCATCTGCCCGAGGCCGTGCTCCAGGACATCATCTGTATCTCGGGCTGGCTGGTGGAATACGGGCGCAGCCAGGGTACGATAGCGCGCGTGCTCTCTTGGGGTTCCGTGAGAGATAGGAGGTGCAGGTTGCCCGCAGAACTTGACTCAAGGTTGGGGGATTAGAGGACGATCGCAGCGGGTGCGGTGGTGAGCGGCGCGGCGGCCTTGGAAAGGTGCCTACGTGAGCGTCTTTTTGACTGGTGCTCGCATCTGTCTCCCTCGCTCCCCTTCCTTCGACAGACTTCATGAACGTGTATTATCAGATCCGCTCCAGCCAACTGGATCGCTCCATCAAGGGCCTGAAGGAGCATTTCCGAAAGAACAGCGCCTCCTCCGGGGTGCTGTACTCCCCCGTGGTGCCAGCCAAGCGCAAGGACACACCTACCAAAAAACCACCCAAGAGGCCGGGTAAGCGGGCCCCTTGCACCTCCCACTGCCCCCTGCTGGCTCAGCCCGGCAGCACACCCATATCTCACCAGCCCTAAATCTCAACCAGACACAACCATAAATCACAGCACAGATGTGCTTCAGAATCGGCACCACCCCTGATTGAAAGCCTAATTAATTCATTTATACCAGATCAGACCTGTCGCCTTGGTTACAGAAATGAGGGCTGCCATAATGGCTGCCAGGGTACACACAGCCCCCATTTTTCTTCCTTCCTTGCATTTCCTCGGATTAATCGGCTCTCTCTTCTCTTTTGTTTGTATGTTGGTTGTGATGTTGCCAGTGTACATCCCAGGTAAAGATTCTCCGTGAGTCTGTCACACTCCCCCACCATCGCTTGCACACGTCTGACTGAAACCCGCGTCTCACCGCTCTGCAGTAGCGCCGTGGGCTCCGGGCCACTCGATGCGTGACCGAGATGCGGCGAGCGCTTCGGTTCTGCCTGCGAGGGCTCGGCGGTGCCGTTTCTGGGCTGCCAGGCTGCTTGACAGGAGCGCTGCTTCATTTGTTGGTTTGGTGTTGCCATAGCGACAGCCCTGGTCATCATGTTCTAAAGAGCTCATGGTTTTTAGGTTAAGCTCCTTCCTGAGCACCGCCCCAGGTGGTAGGACCCTCGCCACGATGCCGGGGGCTGCAGCTCATGTACCCATGAGAAAAACAAGCAAGGAGGAGTGGTCCCGCTCTCTTGGCTGACCAATTAAGACAGGCCAGAGAGGCGGTTCATTCACAGAGACGCTGCCCATTTTTCTGTCCGTCACCGGCCGGGACGGCTCTGCCGTCGTCACGCCTACTTTTCACGAGAGCTTTCTCACGCTTTTCACCTCGCTTCCACATCTTGCCTTTCATTCCCTCGAGTCGCTGGCCGTGCCGCCCTCCCATGGCTTTGGTGTAGTCAGAATTTGAGGAATCGACACCATGAAGAAGTAGCACTCTGGCACCTACGGGCCGATGATGGTTTAAGAGGCCTTAGCCCCTAATGTGAGCCTTGACACGTCTGTTTGCTCTGTGTCGTCATTTTAATTGGGGTGTGCGGCACTTCTGCCTGTCCCATGATGCTTTGCAGTAGAGGTTGGTCCATTATGAGGTGTTACTGCTGTCTCTCCACGAGGTAGCATGGTTTCTGCGGCCAACCAAGCAGTCACGACGTCACACAGCTGCGATTGGCCGTGAAAGGCGAACGAGACCTTGCATGCTTTTTTGGCAATAACTGCAACTTTGCTTGAATGTCCATAAAGCATAAATATAATATAATATAATCCAGTCCTCCTTTCTGTGTAATATCTGCTTACTAACGTACATGTCAGTCACACAGTCATTGCTAACTGCACCTGCTTTGCTGTCTACACGTAATGATGCATCTGCATGATCAGTCTGCCGTGAAACCGAGGAACACTTTAGTTGACACTTTGCTTTTAATGGAATGATGATGCTGATGATGACTCATGTTATTGTGACTGAATGAGTGCATTGAGTTTGTCGATGATGTGTGTTTAAGATTAAATAACCTCTACCGTATCTGCTTGCTGTAGGTTCTGTATCTGCACGTCGAGGTCAGGCGTGTGTTGTGTTGTGTTGTTGTGTTGTTGTGTTGCTGTGGAGCTAGGCTGTGGTCTTCGAGGACTCCCCCTGGGTACTGCAGTGTTTGGTGGAGGGTGTACTGCTGCTGGTTTAATACTCACTTCCTAGATTTCCTCTCCATTCCCCCCCCCCCCCCCCCCCCCCCCCGGGGGCGCCCCCCCCCCCCCCCCCCCCCCCGCCCTTTTCTAACACCCGCCGCGCCCCCCCCCCCCCCCCCAGCTCTCTGGTTCTGAGCCAGAACCATCTTAAAAGCATAGCAGAAGAAAAGGTCTCAAGAGAACTGCCTTGACTTCCATCATATGAGCATTTATTTTTGCTTGTACATGATTTGCCCTGTGATAAGTCAACAGTACTTTTCAAATGAACAACACTATTATACTCTGCCAGATACATAAACCTGGTTTGAGATGAGATCACTTGAGAGCTGCAAGCACACCAACAATTTTTTTTTGTGATATCATTATCACCATATTTGTCTTTAACAGACAGTGTTTTTCTAGTCTTATTTTTGTGGCAGCGGGAGTTTCGGTCTGATTATACAATAATAACAAGTAACATTAGGAAAGTGAAGTATTGAATGAATCTTTATTATTTTCAATCTGTACTTTTATTCAATGGTGCAGTGGTAACGTACACACAGTTTGCATTTTAATATTGACAAGAAAGTGATGATAGGAGTCATGCAACAATGACAAACAGTGAATTGATTGTATAGGGAGAAAAATTCAGGTCCAATCTTCCATAGCAGCCAAAGGTGAGGAGGTGGCGTTAATGGGGAAGGGACCACTCCAAATTTGTCTTTTGAAGTGCTTTCCCTAAAAAGATTATGAAATGTATGTATTATTCGTATTGTGCAGAAATATGTTGATGCAAAGGTATAATATGCAAAAATAATTTTGCCACACATGGATTTTTTGTATTTGGCCTATTGCTAAACTTTTTTTTCTCCCTGTAACATAAAATGCATTTGTGTTGAAGGTGAGCCAGATGTGACCTCTCATGATGTAGGTCAGTAGCATTCCATCATTTGTCCACTAGGTGGAGCCCAAACGTAATTTTACATCTCATTCCTGACTCTTATGACGACAGAAGTACGCAGAAGCATCTTTTTAAGCACTGAGGTTTATGACAGAACACACTGATGCAGACAAGACAGTCAATTAAAAATTAATATAATTGTTGCAGTGCAATCATTCAAAATAGACTCAGTTTGTTGTGTTCCATTAATTTACTGTGGAATATTGGTTGTGTTGAATCTATGAATAATTCTGTTTAAATTGTACATGCCTATTTTAAATAGCAGTTGCCGTATTAAAGGCTGCCTGGCTAATAACATACTCATTGTCATATTTTTATAGATAATATTTCTTTTCACTCTGTTGCCGGTGCTTGTTGCTTTTTTCTGAAATAGTTAGAATAAAATCGTACAGAATGCATTTTATGGGTCTCCTATCATAACATTATGTTGGCAGCAGGAGCACAAATCATTTATATTGGCACTAAAAGGATCTAATATAACTGTAAAAGACTATAAAAACAATGAAATCATTGGTGGCTCAGAACAAACCTGATGATGGTAATAGTGTAATCTAATGTGTTAATGGCTTGAGGGGGATCTGAGCTGAAGCCCCTGGCAGGACTGATGCAGACGAATGGAGGTCAGCCAGCTTGCCTCAGCATGACCCCCTGTGTTCTTCCCTACAGCCCCAGCTCCAGCCGGGAGGCCCACTCCGGTCCAGAGCACCCGGGCCCCAAACGCAAGCTGTACAGTGCTGTGCCTGGCCGGCACTTTGTGGTGATCAAATCCTACCAGCCCCAAGCAGATGGCGAGATCCCCCTCTATAAGAACGACAGGGTGAAAGGTGGGCTACCGGGGTGAGATGGAATATTCGTTCATGTGTCCCGGGGTACACTGGCAGTCTGGCCCACTGGCATGCCACTGCAGTTCCAGCTGCTAAACTGACATTTAGGATACTTAGGGACTCCTTGGATAGTTGGATCGGTTTGCTTTAAAACTGAGAAAGAGGTACAGTACTGGGTGTTTTTGCCACTGTACAAAAACATGTCTAGTTGTGCTATTTCACCTAGTTGTGGGGCCTTGAAACTGAAAAACTTTGAGGTCCCAAGACACTGCCCCCATTATACACTATATCAGGCTTGGTGTAGGAGCCCTAAGGGGTCCTCTGTATGTGTGTGTGTGTGTGTGTGTGTGTGTGCGTGTGTGTGCGTGCGTGCGTGCGTGTGTGTGTGTGTGCGTGCGTGCGTGCATACGCGCGTCCGGTCTGTCACAGTAAACATTGAGCTGCACCTGATCTGATCTGGGTTAGCTAGGACGGCACATTCGGAACATGGATAACTCACCAACTTGTCCCGGGGCGTGACCGTGTTTCCCTGCAGCCGGTCCGTTTCTTGCCGTAGTACACAGGTTCAGAAAGCCACTTCACATCCCTGGAATGCTTTCAGGTCGCCCCCAGCATTTTTAAGGCAAGGTGGAGTGACCCCGGGAATGCCTTGGTAATAAATACCCCGTGAAACCGTCTAGCCGGCAAAATGTACATTTAAATTTATATCATTAACATAATAGTTACATAAATACGGACTGTTTTTACAATCAGGTACTTTGTGGTCACTCGGCAGGCAGATTCACCAGCCTTGTGCCTTATAACCCTTCCAGTACGAGGAGTCCGCCACACAGAAGGTGTCGGTGGTGCAGCACGCAGCCCGGCGCATGGCGCTCGGTGCAGCCTTACTGCCGTCGGCAAGGCAGCAAGGCACACTTAGGGCACGGAGCTCTGCTCACCAGATGGTGAAGAGAATGGGCAGCAGATTATAGCTCCCAGCTACTCTCAGAGACCTGATTACTTCAGAGCTTCTTGCTATAAGTATAGGAGGAAGGGGACAGTCTGCGATGTTTTATTCACGCATTCATTATCATATCTTATGGTAAGTCAGGTGGAGTCATAGCACGTTACATAAATGCTACTATGTCTGCCTTGAGTAACATCAGTGTGGCCTGTTGCTGAACGATGTTTGACCCCGTCTTTGTAGACGTGTCGTGCTGCTCACTGCGGCGCTCTTTGTTTAATGTCGAGCTCGCACGACCCCAGAAGAAGACGGCAGGCTGTTAACGATACCCCACTTCCCTTGTCCCCGGTTCCAGTCCTGAGCATCGGCGAAGGGGGATTCTGGGAAGGCAGTGCCCGAGGCCACATGGGATGGTTCCCAGCAGAGTGTGTGGAAGAGATCGCCGGCAAGCCCAGTGAGGATAGGCAACGTAAGTGCGGGCAATGGTGCGAGGACTGGGAGGGCAGGGGGGAGTGTAGTAATGGGGGAGGGGGAGGAGTTATTGAATTGCAGTTTGCAGCCCTGCCTAAGAACAGCCTCTGATAGCATCAGAGAACCATGGGACGTGGATTTGTTTCCATGCCAATTGAGCCAGGCCTGTGGATGTGATTAGTATGTTTTCACCCGCAATGAGGGGCCAATACAGAGCTTGTTCACTGGTACTAGACGTAGCCCAGCAGTGTGAGTGGCTTCACAGCTGTGGCCTGGCACAGCGTGGATACGTGTGAGAGCCTCTTTGCCTCCGTGTGTGGGGATGTAGCAGCTGTCTCTCTGTCTCTCTCCTGCCCTCTTCTTTCTGATACTTACTCCTCATCCCCAGTCTCTCCTGTCCTATTGCACTGGCTCCTCTCACATAACTCTGGGCAGCAGATGGTCCAGGTATACAGTGCCACTTTACTGCTGCCCAACTCTTTGGACTTCTAGCATCCAGAGTGTATCCCAGGGTGGACCACACAAGCAAAGGGTCTTTTGCTTTAGGACTTCCCCAGTAGAAATGAGAATTAGCAGTTTTGCTCTATTTAAACATGAGGGTTAAAGTTTAGTTGGAGACACTTCAGATGGAGCTCCGAGCTGCAGCCTGTAGAGGTAATATGGCAGCCTCTATCGGAGGCGAGGAGGTGCCTGAGGGGTTGCATAGATACGGCCCTTCCACATGACTTCTCAAGCCTTCCGCAGCCCAAGGGCTGATGGGAGAAATACAACCAAGCCTGGTCTCCACCAGTGCTGACACTCTCCTTAGCTGTCCTGTGGACTCCACCCCATTGTTGTGTTGTCTTTGTCCCTCAGTTTCATCTTTCTCTGGCAGTTACACACAAAGTCAGTCTTCATTGACAGTTACAGTTCTCTGCTCAGACCTGGTCCATAGACCTCAGTCTGGGGGTCTGAATCCCACCCTTGCCCTGAGTGTGAGGCATCTGTTTTCTTTGGTGAAATGGACTCTACGTTAATGATTCCTCATGCTAGCTCAAAAAGTAAAAATAGAAGGCTGATTACAACACACCGGTGCGGCGTCTTACAGAAAGCCAGGCAGGGCAGAGCCGACTGAGCTATATTTAGCGATTTGGTGGCAGGGTGAATGTTTTACATCCCAGAATATGGAGCCACATTGTTGTATTTATTCTGGAGTAAGTAGAACTCTTCATCATTGGTGCAATGCGATTTTGAAGTGTGAACTGAGTGTCATAAAATCCATGCAGTCGTTGGGGGGGGGGTGTACTTTAACTTCTCTGCAGTCAAAAATCTTGGAGAAACTTCACTGTGATGCCTATACAGATTTTTTTTAGCTGTCAGATAACTATACAAGCTTAAGGACTCAGGAAGTTTCCATTAATTACTTTTTATACATGTGTTCTTTCAGCACAGTTTGAAGACATCCCCATCGCTTCAGAACTATCAGTTCTTCCTCTCTGGAGCATGAGGGCCAGCATGCTGGCTGTTACACAGGACATAAGCTGAAATATTCAAAAACCCCACGAGAAAACACTTTAGCAAGTTTGCTGACAACATAACTCTGACTTCCTACATGTACTGAACATGGACATGTCAATTAATAGAACAGTCAATTAATCAAGCAATATAACATCGAAAAAGAGCTAGTATAAGCTTCCTTATTGATAGTGTGCATCACTGTATAGTGATGAGAGAGTAATTCTGTTACGTAACCCTCTCCTTACCACAGTGCTAATATGGCCTACTGAAAATCAAACCCAGGTCTCTAATGATAACTCATCTGTAACTGACCTGTAACCCCTAGTGTTCCTTGACTTTACTTTTCATTGGTTTTTTGAGTGTACATTTACTCTCCTTTAGCCAATCCTAAGGCATGATATGCTATGTGGGGTAGAAATTGTTTTGGAGGGAACACAAAGGTGGGTGGAAGTTAAAGGCCATAACTTCTGGCCTGAATAGGGATCAGAGTTCTAGGGCTAAGTCAAAATGAGACAGAGAGTGAGCAGCAACTTTACTTTTGTTCCCACCATTTGATTTTGGCTCTCTGGACTTTGTCAGGGCCTATGTTGCTGGACTTAGGGGACAGTTGAGCCCCATGCAGAGACTCAGAGTAAAAGCATGTTGGTTTGTGGAAATGTATCATTGCTGATGTTGTGTTACTGAGTTAAGTGTATTTAGTGAAGGCTCACAAGAAGCTCAAAGGAACACTGTTCTGGTGACTTCTGAGTGCTCTTTTCGATATCTATTTTAATAACTGGAGCACAGCTAGGGAACCGTTTTAGAATCACTGAGGTCCTAAGGTCACTGCACTTGGACTTTTTATAAAAGTCAAAAGAATTTGATGACAAGTTAAGTGTGATTATTTAAACTTAAACCTTAGACTTCAAATTAGTTCAGCCAGTGAAAAAACTACTGTAATGAATACGCCGGGACCCAGCTGCAGCTTGCAGGTTTTTATTTTCCGGGAGCACCGGTAATCAGGTTGGGTCGGGTCAGAAGAAACCTGGATAGAACCAAGCGTCACAACCAGGGGAGAATCCACAGACGAGATCGAGGAAATGGGCACAGAAGGAAAGAACCAGGGCATCAGCTGAATCAGCAAACAAATCCAAAAATGGCAGGCAAGACGAGTCAGAATCCAAAAAACACTCCAACAGTTATACATGGGATGTTCAGTAAGTGAAAGGAATGCTAGGGGTCAGATACGCACAACACCTCGCAACATTTTGCGGGCATGCAACCCTTATAACAGAGTGTTTTGAGTGGAAACAGATGTTAAGCAGTGGTGCCTGGTGGTCTTTCAAACAAGGGAAGCACATTTTAGACCTACATCATAAAATTTGTCAATTATTGCCCCCCGCGACCTAATTTGAAATAAACAAACTTTACTGAACTGAAACGAGGAGCAAACTCAAGTACGCTATATTTATGTTTAAATTAACAGTAGGATATGTACAAATGTAAATAGTCAATTATATCGCTAGCAAATAACAGACTACAAGCAGCAGCTTGTCTCACGAAATCACTCGCCAAAAATCTGCATGGGACCAAACTTGAAATGCGCCAATGTCAAAACGCTGTCAATCAAAAAGAGGTGCAGCCCCCCCTGACAATTCCTCCAATCATCATGCCGCAGCTCAGCATCCTGACCAGCCTACTGCCCCATTTACTCCCAGAGACACTGAGCTTCCCCGGAAATGACGTTTTGAAGCATTTGCCTAATAAATGTCTAGGTTTGCTGCGCTGAAAACAAACCATATTCTGGAGTGCCATTGAAGTCCAGGGAAGCTGAACTTCAACGGGGTTTAATGGATCGGGCTGCCACGGGAATGTATGGGGAAAAAAATCATGTTAGACAACCCGCAAGAAATTATTGCTGATTCTGAATGAACTAGCTATGAAGTTAAACACGTTTTAACACGCTTGTAATAGCAATATAAATATAACAGTACATTTTTGACTAATTTTTTTCGTGACATTTTAGAGGAGGCGGAACTTCTCTTGTAGTCTTAGAGCAGTCGCCTCTGGTGTTAAGGCTCCGGGTATGATGACCTCAGAAACAGCGGTCATGATTGGTCTGGTGAGGGAGTGACAACTACATAAATATTTCTGTGTCACAAGCATTGAACTATCTTTATATCGTTTTCATTCAACTTCATTTACATGTTACAGGAATATACTGCAAAAATTAATATTTCTAAAGAAGTGTATCTTCAAACTGTAAATTGCAAAGAGTTCCTGCACTGCTTCACCTCTGACTAGGCAAAACACTCAATGTACACCACTGCTTCATGGGCCTGTATTAAGGATTAGTTGTCACACACGTTGAACTTGCCTTATATGTATTCTATACTTCACTTTGCCCTGCTCCGGCCTGGTCCACACATGGTAAAGCACACAAATCTTTGTGTTCAAACTGCATTTTTCAGTGCACATGTATGTTCGCGGTTGGCGGTGATGATATTCCACCAGACCAGCGGAGGGCATATGTCATCCTCTGAATGGAGCTTAAAAAAAAGCAGAAGAGAGCTATCATCTTTTCCCAGTGTTTCAGCAATCTCACTCGATAAATTCAAGCACTGCAATATGTCGTTGTGCTCCTTGAGAGATGAGTTCTTTACAAATGTGCAGGTACCAGCACACTTCCTCACATAATAGCTGCTCATCGAAGGCGTTCATAATGAATACTCTGATCTTCTACTGTTTCTTCCTCGATATATGTTCTTTTAAAGTTGGTGCTGCCATCTCCTGGAAGTATCCAGCAGTGTACTATTTTTTTCTTGCCCATCCACAAAAGACACGCAATATGGCCGCAAGATACAAAATCTGGGCTGCATGTGCACAGTCTGTCCGTACTCCCCTGATGACGAAAGTTACGTCACACGAGCATGAAAAAGTGAAGTATGAACTAGGCTTCCATCATACTGTTCTATGTAAGCAGGGGAGATAGAGACCAAGGCCTCTGGTTGGTCAGTTGCACTTGGCCAGCCATGGAATGTTAGTTGAGTGTCAGACTTTGTTCCCACTTGTGTAGCTGATGTCTGCTTGTTTTGAGAACCACCTCAAAAATAGCACAACTTGTGTTGTTCATAAAAAGCTTCTAAAAATGGACATTATCACAGTGATGCTTTTATTAATTGATCAAAGAAAGTCTCATTGTGTTGAGTTTCTTAAACTGAAATGCCTTCTCGTGTTTCGCATGAAATTAAAACTTGATTCAGCAAATATATTCACAGAACCCAAGGTTAACATCAGGCCAAAAGGTCAGTCTGTCTGTATAGGACACTGCCAAGATCCCCAAGGAAACCTGACCTTTTTGTAGGGAAGCAGCACATTACTCGGTAACTCTGCTGCTTTAGTACTGTGGGGAGCCACTGCATACCCTTCCTCTGGTCAGTATCAGCGTCCGTAACCGTGCATGCACATACGCACACACGCATTCACATGCATGCAGCGTTCTGGCACGTTTCCTTTCTGCTGTTTGCGATTGCACCCGCGTCCGGCGTGGTGTCTCTAAGCTCACACGCATGGATACCACGGGCTGAGGTGTATTTGTCTTGGCCTCAGGACCTGGGAAAGATGTGTGGAACTGGAACCAGTGTTGGCACGAATGCTCTGTGTGGGAGGAGTGTACTCCCTGTCTCCGTGCTGCTTCGGTTAGAGCGTGTACATGCGCACACACGCACACATGCGCACGCACACACAGACTGCCCCTGCTGTTCGCTTTGGCCCAGTGTAGATCTCCCAGCTCACTCCTACTCCTGCCCACCTCAGTGCAGCCTCACCCACACACCCAGTGAGCGTTCCTGGTAAGGACACACGGGATACACGCAAACGTACATGGGAGACGCACACAGGTATGAATGTGCACATTCCTAACTCACTCGTCATTTTCCCTTTCCCAGTATTATTCTACGTTGCTTTAAATTTTCCCTTCCCATTATGATTACTGCCTCTTTCTGCTTCTGTGTCCTTCTAAGATGGTGTTTTTCATTGAGCACGTATGCACTCACATGCCAAAGTACCCCCGCCCACAACATGCACAAAGACACACTAACTACATTCACACTTCATCACATAAAGCCAGTTTTTTATGTAAAAAATACACACCCTCCCACCAAAGACTCTGGTGTTTTGTTATAAGTGTCCCTTTCTGTAACAGGATGTAGAGTACTTGAATGTTTAGCCAGGTTTGGTTGACCTGAGTGCACATCTTTTAAACAAATAATTTTCAGTTTGATCAAATTGTTGAAGAATTACTCTGGCCGTAATCCTAATTGTTTCATCTTCATCGCCACCTAATCAAATGTTTCAATATCTCACTTCATTTGTTAACACCTGCTGGTGAAGAAATCATTTGTGGCAGGACATGTATAGCTTGTAATCTGATGATTTGTTTGTGTCTTTACTTACAATTCTAACAAAAATTATGACACTAAAATAATTTTAATGATGATTATCATTATTACCATCAAACCATATATTTTGATTATGATCAAAGTTATAATTCCCTTTGCTCTTCAGCCTTTGAAATAATGTTGAATTCTGGTGCAGGTGATAAAGGCATTGTTATGCTATGGCCATTTTAATGTACATTTCCCCACCCTGTTTGTCAAATCTATAGTGCGTAATCACGCCAGTCTCTCAGAAACTCTTCAGTGCAACACTCATGGACGTTCCTGATTGATGCATCTCCATGGAAACCTCTACACTGTACACCCCGGTTGCTATGGAGTGGGCCTTGGCATGATATAGGTTTTTTTTCTCCATTTTTTTTTTTTTTTTTGTACTTTTTTTCTCTCTCTCTCTCCCGGCATTAACAACGACGCCTGAATAGGATTCTTTCTCATTGCTGCGGTCCCTCCTGTTTTCCCACGGTGGTGATTATGGCCGCTCACTCACCGCATTCGGGATACTCGAAACTTTCTGTGCATGTTTCCCTGGGAACTGCGGGTCTGAGAAGGTAAAGGTGGAGCTCATTTCCTCACCTCAGAAGCCTCTGTGTTTCCGGGAAGCTGCAGACAGCCGGGGAGAAGTGGGAAAACGTGGGGCAAATGGAAGAGACACCCAAGTGCAGGAAGAAAGTTCACTTTGGAGGTACAGTGGGGCTGGGCTTTGAATTTGGGTTAGCAATGACACCAGATGGACAGGAATGCGAGAGCTTGTGATAGGAGTACTGTGTGCGTCAGGAGCATAGGCAGGGCCTGCTGATTCGCTTCATTTCCTTGCTGTACACGGCTAAGTGCTTCTGTAATTGACTGTCTGATGTGCCAGATTCTTATTGCCCTAAATTCTTGGTCACGGTTGTCCACTAGACATATGGTCATGTTTATATACCTTCACTTGTCTTCAATGTGTTTATTTCAAATGCGGGAAAGATTTCACACCTTAGGGAATACAGAAAAAAAGGGTTGAATACCACTTAAGTGACTTTGAATTCAGAATAGACTAAAATATCCGTCATGGGAATTGACTGATTTATGGGTGGTTTAGAACCTGCGGGGCACATTTGTTGAGGGTGTAATCGAGGTTCCGGTAGTCTGGCCGCTTGAGTATTCCAATGCTGCTCCCGAGGTGGCAGCATCTTAGGGTGTAGTGCTCATTATTAGCCGTGAGCACTGTGCCTCGTCACGCGGCAGTCTATGGGCATGCTCCAGAACTTTTACTAGAGAGCGGTGAGCTCAGCTGGATACCTTGCAAGAGCGAGGAGATGCTGGGTCGAGCCTTGAAACTGAACCCCTGGAATGCGAGTGCATTTAGATTGGGCATTGTGAATCCCGGCTAAGGGTGGAGAAAAGAACGGGCAATGGCAGTAGGCAGCCTGCTGCAGCCTCGGCCAGCAGCTGAGCAGCTAAATGCAGGTCGCGAGGGGAAAGTGCCGAATCCCACGCAGCCTTCTGACAATTGATATCAGCACGCATCAGACAGCAGAGATGCAGGGAAACGACTGCCGTCGTCTGCTCCTCCCCTCTCGGGCACACTCGGCCCTAACTCGCAGTTACACTAAACAGCGTTCCTGTGACACGACAACAGGATCGGCCGTGTGCCAGCACAGAGCTCGACTTTGGCTTTGGAAAGAGAAGCCTGCTGTTCAGGTGCTTTTGGAGAGGACAGATACATCCTGCTGGCCTGACCATTTCCAATAATCTCTTCGTCGTTACAGCCGTTGTACCAACACATTCCTCCTCAGTCAGTGTTGTAGCAGCAGCAGTGTGTGGCATCTTACTGACTGAAGTTTCCCACTGGGCAAACGCACAATTCATTAGCTGCTGCTGGCCTTGCAGGATGGCCCTGTACAAAATAACTGGCTTGGTATTAAAAGAGTTGAGTGAGTTAGAGCCTTATCAGTACTGGTTCAGCTTGCTGCGATAGAGAGGCAACAGTTGCCCCCGGCCTGCGTTCCCATCTGCATCAGAAAAACCCTTTGTTGTCCCCAGCAGTATAAGCTACCCGCATTGATCGGCTATTGTGTTCTCTGCCACTTCATTGTAAATCCAGACAAACCGAGGTGGGCTGACTGCTCAGAATCATCACCCTCTGCTCTGGTGAGCCGATGGGCACCAGGCGTAGAGAGAGCATGGCATCTCTAACGAGGTCTCTGCAGGTGGCAAATCCAGCTTTCAGGGAACAGAAATTACTTCCATGGTTACAAGAGGGGCTACGGGGGGTAATGTTCATTCAGCTGGGGGTGCACAAAAGTCCCAGGTCCCCTGTTCGATGTCAGGCCACACGACCATGATCAGATGCCCTCTGTGTTAGTTGAGCTTAAAACATGTGGCTACACCATAGGCGGTAGTGATGAGAGGCTTCAAAACCTGCCCGCATTGATTGGTTAGTTTAGGATATTCCTACCAACCATGGGTTTTGAAGCCGCATTTAGCACCAGCATTGATTGGTTAGGATACTCCTAAGGCACCAGGGGTTTTGAAGCCTCATTTGTTCCATCACTGTGGTGTGTTTCACATCACTGTGGAGAAATATGCATTGTAAGAATTCCACGTGGTGGAAGAATTAGAATGAAAACATCCTGCTCTTCAGTGCTATAGGGCTTTGCTGCCCTTCTGCCTGTCGTGGAAGAACTGATGTCATCTCTGAGCACAAGGTATTTGTAATTTTGACACTGCTGCTGGGGGCTGCTTCTTTAGCTGCTCTCGAGTCAGTTACAGTCTGCTGCAAGTGCGAGAGTCGAACGTCTTGGTCTCTCTAAAAGATGATTCCTGTAGTGTGGCTCAGTATCTTGAACAGTCTAGGTCTCTGCGTTTTATTTACAGTTATTATTTTTACCTTATTACATATGATTAAAATGGTTAAATGATATGATTTAACAAGTCTGCATAAATATAATTTTTTATATGTGTTAAAGAACATTTATTTTGATTACATGAAGGATATGTGACTTTTAAGCATCTACAGCCAAAAGATAGAAGGTTTGTGATGCTTCATTATGCTTTACTGTTTCTTGCTTGACTTTTGCATGGATTTAAACTTTACCCTCAAACAGAGTCAGTGCCTGGAGGGCCATTTTAGAGCAGGTTGTTCTGTGCCGTGATGAAGATTAATGATTACCTGCAGTGCACACACAGCACTTTGCCCTGGAAGTGAATAATTAGGACTCTCAGCTGAGTGTGTTGAGATCCAGCAGTTTAGTGTGATTAGCCCGGTGTGTGATATGGGCGTCGTGCTGGCTTGTTCACTGGTTAAACACTCACAGGCTTATTGTCTGATGTGTTTCCAGTGGCAGCTGATTGTTGGTCCTCTCATCTCTGCAGAAACCAGAACGGACAGATCAGAAAGGAAGAAACTCTTCAGACACTACACCGTGGGATCCTATGACAGCTTTGATGCCTCAAGGTAGGGAAGCTTAACACCTGGCCTATAAAGTATTACAAAGCAGAAAAAGTATAAAAAAGTGACAAATTTAACTACAAGTAATTAAAAGTAATGCCTCTGTGTAGAAATACATCTTAGATTGTGGGTTTACCTATGTAAATGGTATAAAAATAATTGATGCATATTTAGACCTACTCCCAGGGTAATTAATATTGCAAGGAAGATGGGAATGAAGTCCCATGTCATAAGACCTAAGAGCGGGTGGGATAATCATTCCATTTTCCTGCCGCGTGTTTTTTGCCAGAGGATTCAGCAAAGATGCTGAGAGCTCAGGGAGCAAATTACAATGACTACAGGAGCCTTTTGCCATCTTGGTTTTTAGACAGATCTCTCTAAAAGAGATCTCAACTTTTCCAGAATTGTCTCGATTGTTGGAGGTTTGCCTAGGAGTAGTCAAACAGAGACAGAAATAAAAGCACTTGTGAAGATGCTGCTTTCTCAGTGTCAGAGTCCATGTAGACTATGGGCCTGCTTATTGTCACCAGGTTTTCATCTGTGCAGTAATGCTTGCCCTCTCTGTCCATTGGCAGTGAAGTGTGTTATCCATCACTGCCCAGCTACTTGTGTTTTTACTATATATTCCAGTCCCCTCCCCCAATAAACACTGAAATCTGCCTTTGTGGAGATGCTTGTGTCACATTCGTTTGCTTTTTTAGGGGGACGGTTCTCTACAAATGTGTATCTTCTCATTTTCAGATGTGATCATGATTTTTATCTAGGTCCTCAGATCCGTAAATCTTTAATATTAAAGATTTTCTTGCTAAATTAGTTATTCCTTTTTTTTCTTTTGCTTCTTTCTTTCCGCATGATTTTGTGAAGGGCTCTATGATAGCTAATGATGTTGTTTTGGAAACAATATAGCACAGAGGAGCCAAAAGGATGTAATCCTCTCTAAAGTTGTCTGTACAGATTTGTCCCTGTGAATTAGCTGCAACCAGTATTTACTACAATAATCAGGCAACTCTAAACCACCTCCACCCCAGTGATGGATTACCTAGCTAAACTTGGTTGGTTGGTAGATGATTTAAAATTGGTGAAAAACAGATGCTCACTGTACTTCATGATGCCCCCACCCTGAAACAACAGGACCTAATGATTATCATCTTAAATAAGTAACAGTCAGGGGCTAAGCAACCACCTAAAAACAGCATAGTCAATTATTTTTCTTTTTGCAACAGAACATATCGGCTGTCTACTCATTTGACAGCCAGCCTCTTTGTTTTAGTTTACTGTCAGGGGTAATTGATCATCACAGCACTAATTACGATAGTGAATTGTGAGGAAATCGCATTTGTGGGAAGTGGCAGGACCATCCAGCATGCTTTTACGTATATAAATATCCAGCTCTGTGCTGCAGTTACATTATATTTGATCAAGCCCAGTGTCAGCCAGGACACTTCATATTCTTTAGGGCCATGTCAAGCCTGATAAGGGATCTGTGACTGCTGGCACAAGTCGAACACAACGACACCTGACTCAGCCCTTGCATGCTGAACAACCTTTGCAAGCGGTGAGTCAGTGCTAGGAGAAGTTTGTGGGCAACCTGCTGTCTGAGTGTCATCTGAGGAACTTGTGGCCATGACATGTGGATGGGTTGCCAGGACGACAACGGACATCTGTGTGCATGCCTCCCTGAAACATGGCTAAGGAAAGCGATGGCTGTTGAGGTGCACCGGTTGTTATTTGTCAAACGTCATGGTGGCTCTCTCAGAAACTGAAGCTTCTGTACAACAACAGATTTCTTCAACAGCTATATATACCAAATGAATTTCTAATAGCCATTTTACACTGATCTTCCGATCATTTCATATCACAAAGCATCTTCTGGTGTTTGTCAGTTGTTATAAATTGACGCACAAGGCATTTTTATATGTGCATATGATAGCACAGTATCAAATGAAAATTGTGTGTTAACATACTAAGAAGGCCACCGGGGTCCAGGGAAAGGTCAGGTACAAAAGCTCATAGGCTAAGTAAACAGAGTGAATTTGAGGTGTGATTCTTACAGCTGATTAGAGATTTGAAATCAACCGGATAAAACGGACTAACATTTTCTTCTCCAACATAATACACCTTTGTTTATTTGGGTCAAGGTGCAACTGTCATTATATATTCTAACTTCTTTGAGATGATTCTGATGATGGGCTAGCATCTCAGCATCAGTGATGCAAAACTGAAGTGATGTTGATTGTACCAAAACAAAAAGGCAATGATGATGACACGTTAATATGTTACTGAAGGCATAGACACCAGTGTATTGTTAAAGGAAGCCTCCCTCCGTCAATCACACCATTAATCTGGCTTTGCTGAGAGATAAATGTTATTCCCACTGGGTAAACTTTGCCAGATGTTTTATTATAACCTCTTACTGGTTTGGTTGAGTGATTGACTATCAAGACATGAGATTGCAATCAAGGTTTTTTTCTTTTTTCTTTACAAGCCAGGGCTCTTATGCAAAGAAGGAAAACATACATTAACCCAGCGGGTACAGAGTCTCTTGAAAGCACTCTTTTGCCAAAATTTAAACAGACAAAAAGTAACTATTTGCATAATGCTTTTGAAATTCTTTTATATGAAATTATATTAAATAAAGTAAGGGTTTTAAAAATTGAATGAGTTTGATTTCTTTTTTCATGTATTGTAGCAGATAATCTGATTTGGTCCACTCAACATCTGACAGTAAATCAAACATTCTTGTAAAACTCAAAGTAGTGTGGTTGCCTTCACTTGAAGTGCTGAGTTCAGTCATAAATTCTTCACATATGACTTGTGATTTTAGCCGATTTCTGATATTACGTTTTTATATGCACATTTTTCAAAATAATTCTTGAGAAATTTACCATGACGGTGTTCATTCATGTATGTATTTGTGTGTATATTTTCTTGATTTTGCCATGTCAACGTTGTTGTTATTCCAAACCGTGATATACATACTATATATATATATATATATATACACTATGCAGATTATAGTCTATTTATTAATCAAAATAGGGCATCTCTTAATTCTCACGCGAGCTACAAAATGTCCAAGCGAATGTGCTGGAAAATAGGCCGGGACACTAAGATGGGAACGAGGGAAGACCACACGGTCTTCATTAATGCTGAGGACGAGGACATCTTAGAATCCGGCTGCTATGGTGACACACGGCCATCCCTCTACACATGCAGCATTGCCATTGAATCAGGAGTAATAAGCATGTAAGTTGAAAGAGTTGGGGCGTGAACGGGCGGCGCCTAAACCCACGACGTCCGTGCTGTCAGTCATTAATCTTCAGTCCTCTGCCACTGACCGTCGGTGTAGCGGGTAGACATAAAGGATGGGCTGCTCCAGAAATGGCGAGGAGAGCTTCACTTTGTCACGCTGTAATAACAATTGAACAGAAGGACATAGATCAGCGGAGCGGGCATTTTAAGCAGAGATGATGTTACTAGGGTAACTGAGCAGCCCTGCATGCTGGAATCCACTCCCCTTTCCTACATCCAGACCGCAGCCGTGTGTTCACATCCCTCCGGCGTAGCTGCGACCATGCAGGTGGGCTCAGGCAAAGACTGGGCCGGAAGAACACATGGATATTCCGTCATGATCCAGTAAATCGGCAGCTTCCAAGACCTTGTCAGAGTTACACTTTTAAGGAGAATTATCCGTGTGTGCGCCTCCATTTGTTTACCGCAGTGGGAGCTGTCTGCTGGCACTCTCAATGACATCATTAGAAAAGCAACAACAGGTATACGGTGAAGTGCTGAAGGATGCTTTAAAAGCATGCCACTGAGTGCAAAGCTTCCCCGTGTTAAGCGTCACTCAAGACTAGTGACAATTAAATGCTGTGTTAAATGGCTCTCGAAGAGACTGATCATTCAAACACTTGTGTTATGAAAGGTGCATCTATATACAAATTAACTTGCTTCTCGTTCACTTAACACGCTGCTCTGATGCAGTACCTAGAAAGTCGACCATAAATTATTGACCAGGAATGTGTGAATGCCCCCCCCCATCACTGAAGGCAACCGAGGAAGGTATGAGAATAAGACGCCGCATGGGCTCTGCTCTGAACTTAACTCGTATTTTCGTCTTCTTCTTCCCTCGTCACTTATCGCATTATGTAAAGCTCGGCTGCTGACGTTGAAACACCATAGTGGCTCTCGGCTGAGTGGGCTGTCGAGGCGATCATACGTGCGGCGCTCCACCGGAGGCAGGGAGCCGCAAGGTTGTCCGCGCAGAACCAGCCGGGATCGCGGCGATCGCTCTCCTCCCGGAGCCGATGGACTATAAAACGTGGATGTGTTACTGAAAAAGACGCCGCCAGCAGTATCGTAATCGCGCCACTGACGCTGTTGACTCCGCTCGACAGCCGGCAACCCTTCGCTGGATCTTCAGCATTAGCGTTAATGAAAGATGCCGTGCGGAGGCACCCAGCCTGCGCCCCTCCGACGACAAGCCGAGTCCGCGTCCATTCATCCGTCCAGCCGCGGCCTTCCAGCCACAGTGCCTGCGCTCTGATGCCGCCTTGGCGCCTCTTTTTCTAGGTGGCGATTGTGTTGTTTTTATTTTTTTTTTCTCCGCTGGGATTTTTGTTTTTGCCTCCCCCCAGCGGTAAGTCTGTGGGCATGTCCTTGTACTGTCA
>JAACJT020000035.1:2173386-2238738 GCA_009936485.2 Gymnarchus niloticus
GCAAATCTTAACATCTTTAACTCTGCCACCTCCAGCTCTGCCTCCTGTCTTTTTGTCAGTGCCACCGTCTCCAGCCCGTATAACATAGCTGGTCTCACTACCGTCTTGTAGACCTTCCCTTTCACTCTTACTGGTACCCGTCTGTCACAAATCACTCCTGACACTCGTCGTTACCCATCACCTCCTCATCCCCTCTGTTCCCTTCACCAACATGCCCATTGAGATCCACTTCAGTCACCAATCTCTCTTCCTTGGGTACACTCTCCACTACTTCATCCAACTCAGTCCAGAATTCTTCCTCACCCATCTCACACCAAACTTGCGGGGCATATGCACTAATAACATTCATCATCACACCTTCAATTTCCAGCTTCATACTCAATACTCTGTCCGACACTCTTTTCACCTCCAAAACAGTCTTGGTATACTGTTCCTTCAGGATAACCCCTACACCATTTCTCCTCCCACCCACACCATAGGAGAACAATTTGAACCCGCCTCCGATACCGCTGGCCTCACTCCCCTTCCATCTGGTTTCTTCCTTTCACAGTATATAGACCTTCCTTCTCTCCATCGTATCAGCTAGCTCTCTCCGTCTACCAGCCATACTGCCAGCATTCAAAGTTCTTACCCTCACTTCCTCTTTCTTAACCTTCCTCCTCTTCTCCTGCCTCTGGACACACCTTCCCCCTCTTCTTCTCCTTCAGCCAACAGTAGCACAATTTTCACCAGCACCCTGTTGGTTAACGGTACTGGTGGTGGTCGTTGTTAACCGGAGCCTTCACCGATCCGGTATGGAAATCTGTGTTGTTATCCAGGCTTGTGCATCCCCAGTGGCTGGAAGAGCATGCTTCACTATTATGAAATACAATTTTGGGATAGAATAAATTTACCTGATTTCTTTGATGACACGCACTTTCTATTAACTACCAACAGGGGGCAGCACCATAATATAGAATAGAATGTGCCTCCTCTCACTGCACTTGTCTACACTGAGATCTTCAGCCCACCGTCTCCCCCTATGTCTATGCACCCACAATGCATGCGGGCAGGGCAGGTTACCACTGGGACCGTGAATACCGTGCTACCTTGTCGTTTGCTGTGGGCCTGAAACCTGTACACCTTTAAAAAGCATATAGCCTCAAACACAGAGCAAAAGGCCAGAAGCTGGATTTCTCACTCCTCGTTGCTGTTGGGTTTCGAGTCTGTCTTTTAGGGACGATAGTTAGTGCAGTGATTCAGGCTGCGCATTTAGCGCTCATATGTAGGCTGGCCTCAAAAAGGAGTCTACAGACTCATCGGGGTGAACTCAACACACAGATCTGGCCTTCTGTGGATCTAATCAAGGCAGTCAAACCTTCTGAATGGCACCCTCTGGTGGTGACAGATGGACAAGCAGTTTCTACAACTACCTGTCAGTTCATACTGCCGTACTGCTGTTGCTTAAAAACTGCTGAAAAATATGGACCCTGCATGCCACCTCTGCATCTATTTATTCATATATATATATTTTTATTTATGTATATATAGCAATCCCCCTTACGCAGTTTGGCCTGTTAGCTCATAGCCCCAAGATTAGGATTGTTGGATCGTAAACCGATCCTTAATCAGTTAAAATCAGGAAGTTGCCAAAGCCCCAGAAGCACATTTTTTTCCCAGAGCCAAATTTTCAGGTCCATTTGTAATGGCATTACCAGTCCATGCCTGGAAGACAATGGGACACCACCCACTACATCCTCTTGTGGTTCCCACCGGTTCAAAAGCGGCAAACGGCATGCACGCGTTGACCAGCCGGACAGATTCGCTTCAGGTACATGTGGAAGTGCTTTAAAGTGCTACCCAAGTAGAACATTAGTGGATATATGCGTGTGTCACTCGGCGAGTGGACGGGCGGTTGTGGATGTATATGCCGTCTGCAAATTAGTGTCACGTAGCGTTACTTTCAGATCTGGAAATCTGTTAATCCCTAGCACGCAGGATGTCAACATGAAATGGGATATTTTATCTCCTTTCCACGTGAAACTTGCAGCAGGATGCGAAGGGCCCGAGGTAGAGAAAACGTTCAAATCCCACCTACACGGCCCACTGTCCGTCACAGTGATCATACCACTCTTTTATTCCATTAAAGGGCCCCCTTCCAGCGGTCAGAAAGATGACCTGAAATAGCTTCCGTGAGGAAGGGCCGGGTAACTGCGAGGGGCATAGTCCCGAGCGTCACGTACTAGAAGACAGAATACCAGGAATTGCGCTTGCACCCTGGGAACACGGGACCCTCGATCGTCCATACACGTGGTCAACGGGGAGCCGCTCGATGGCCTCATGTTAACGCGGAACCCATGCGTCCGAGGGCGGTGGGGACGGGCTGAAACATGGCTCCGTGTTATCATCCGTTCATCGTGACCTTCTCCGCTACTCTCTGGCACCGATGATCGATGCTTTTCGTGCGGATGTCCCGCCTTCATGATCGGTGGCCACCGCTTCTTATTCTGACGATTCTACGAGCCTTTATTTTCCACAGCCGGTCGAGTTCCGGAGAGTAAGTAACAAAACAATGCTATAGCCCCTCCCTCCGAGTCGGTCAGGAACTCCTTCCTTAATTATGGGCCGTCCGTGTGGAAAGAGCTGGGGGGGTGCCCTGACTGCGGCCCGTATGCCGGAAAAATCTTGGAAACATCTAGCCGTCCATTTTTAATCCGTGCCTATGGCCTTCCAGGTACTGCTTTGGGAAGTCCATCATGGAGCACTTACACACACACACACACACACACTCACACACACACACATTTGTGTTTCTAACCTTGTGGGGACCGTCCATTCATTTCTATGGTTCTAACCCTAATCCTAACTATAACCCCAACTCCTAACCAGCCCTAAGCTTAACCATTAAGGCACCAACTAAATAAAAGACTTTTATCTTTTTCAGATTTCTTGATGGCATTCACAGATTTTTATAAAATTGAGTTTTCCCGTGAGTGGACGTGACGATGGACAAATGTCCCCACAAGGTAAAAACGTCAGGTTTCTATTACCTCCTGGGGACATTTTGTCCCCACGACGTAACATAAACATTGCACACACAGATAATGTACACGCACACACACAGACACACACACAGACACGCAACGCTGTCAAAACTGCTATTTGGCTCTCATCCCCCTCTTATTTTTCCACAATTATTTGTGATTCGAAATCTCAGAATGCTATATATCGTGAGGCGCGCAGAGGGTGGAAAATCCATATGGAAAAGTGGGGTGAAAAAAACCACGGTCGCAGTCTGGACGTCTGGAATGCCGGTCCCGTTGTCTCTTTCTGGGCTCTGGGTGACGCTGGCTCAATTCAGTCCGGGCCCGGGTGAAATTACGCTTTCATATTTACTGTGCAGGGCGAATGGAGAAAGCAGGGAGCACATTACATCGGGAAAGGTAACAGGGCCGGCATGGACTGGGGGGTCACAAGGTCAGGTGGTAACAGATGCAGGTGCTTCGGGGGAATCGGCCATCGTGTCAGGGGCTCGAGGGGAGCCGGGGGGTGGACGATCTGCACAAACTGCAGTGTGGTTTGGCTGCTCCCCCTCCAATACCCCTCACTCTCCCACGTCCCAGACTCTCTGAGGGCCACCCGATCTTACAGCTCCGACCCCCTCCAGCCACGCCCCTGACCGCATGCACGAATGTTTCAAATAAAGGCCGGCACGACTCTGCCGCGACTTCACATAGAACCCCGAGGAGTGATAGTTTATTTAGGCTGAATATCCTTCGTTTGAAAAACCGAAACATTGTTTTTCATGCGGTGGAAACTCAAGGGGCCGTTGCCGGTGCCCTCTTAAGGAAAGGGCCGGTGCAGGAGGAAAAAAATAAAGCGGTGAGGCAGAACAAAAATGAAAACATCATTTATGAAGAAGGCACATGCGACGTAGCTTCCGACAGCACTGAAAAAAAACAAAAAGCATGCGACCGCAGGCAGTCTTGACCAATTCGGGCATCGTGGGCAGTGTGATGTCACATTTTCCCCCCTCACGTTAACACAGTCTGTGCAGCGAGTCCCGACACTGTTACCGAGTTACCGCCTAAAGTTTGGCAGCTGCCAGCGGCCGCGAGCCGGAGGCATGGTTTCAGCCGTCGTCTATGTAACCCCACACGCGGTCTGAGTAAATATTGTGTTGAGTCACGAGACACAGACTTATCTGCGCCTCTGGACCATGGATGTGCAAAAAGGAGTCGGAAACCACACACGCCGATGTGGACAAGCTGGGTCCTCGTTCACATGTGAGGTTTTTAGGTCCTCGTGCTTGACTCTAAATGGCTGGAGAGGACCAAGCATTCCTGAAATGGCTCCAAATCTGGTCATGGAGACAAACACATACACAAACAGACACACGGACAATGATGACCAGTCAGCGATGGCGGCTTAGTTGCTGGGATGTTGTGGAAGGTCTCTGGCCTGCTTGGTGTCGCCGGCGGTTTAAGACAGCCCAAACTAAGGGCTATTTTGCCCCCCCCCCCCCCCCAGTAATCAAAGTGATTACAAGCCTGAGGTGCAGCACGGCCGGCCTTTGAAGTCGACCCAGCGAGCGCCCGCGGGGCCAGACTCCTGGCAGACCCCCGCCCCGGTGAGCAAGTGCTCGCTCTCACGGATGCTGGCTGCTGAGATTAAAGGCAGGCCGGCCTGGGAGCTCGTCCGTCTGGGTGGGGGGGGCGGGGGGCCGCGTGCACGATGGGCCCCTACGTTTCTTCCCCGGCCCCTGCTACGCATCTGAGGTGTCTGACAGTAGGACAGGAAGCACAGACGGGCACCTTAACTGGGGCCACATCAGAGTCGTGTGTGTCGGTTTTTTAGCACAGGGTGGGGGGGAATGGATCTGTGCGTATGTATTCGGGGGGGCTGGGGGGGATGCTTGGTTGATGACATATCGAGTACAGGAGAAGAGAAAAGCGAGAACGCTAAGCCCCAGGCCCATTTTTCCGTAGCAGGGTTGCATTCGCACGCTAACATGATGTTAAAAGCCCTCATTTACATAACCTCCAATCCCGCCGCACATTCGTGACGGACTGAGAGGATCCCCAGCCGATGGGGTGGGGTGGCACTCAGGGAAAATTGGTTGCACTCTCTCCAGAGGAGTGGTAGGGGCATTGCACTGAGGGAGGGGGCTTTAACATTCGCACTGCTCCCTAATGTTATTTACTGACGACTGTACACGCACTCTTTTACCAAGTTATTTTCCTAAACGTGATTAAAGCATCTAATTTTCCTTTAGAATGATCTCATGTATCCATTGGGACCCCCGTGGGGTCAACTGGTGTCACTTATTAGGTCATCACGGTGAGAAAGGGCTAAGCCAAAAAACATTTCCAATTCAGATCCGGCCGCGTTGCCGTTGACGAATCCTACTGCGAATCTGGCAAAAAAAACAAAAAAAACAAAAAAAAACCCTCGGATTGTTTAAAATACACAACTCATAAAAGTATCTGGAAGGCAAAGAAAAACACATAAACAAAAACTCATAACTGTCCGAAGAATCAGCTCAGAAAGACTGCTGTTTGTTTTTGATTCAGCTCTGACAGGATGGAAATAGGAGCTTCATGACAGGTTGAACCATTTCTCTCTCCAAAGCCTGTCGTGAGACATCACAGAATGACGTTCTTCAAGTGTGGTCCACCAGGCCTCAGACTCATCACTAGCTGCGTAGTGTGCTGTCAGTCTGACCTCGTCGCTGCTGCCGCATGAGGAAGAGGTAGAAGAATGTTTTGTAGCTGTTCGGAACGAAATCGTTTGTCATACAAACGTATGGAAGTAATTTCAGTGCTCCACTCGCCTTCTCACGTTCATAACTTCACGTTTCTTCTACATGAGCTACACATTTTCATCAGGTAAAGAAAAATCAATCAGTTCGTATTTAACGTGACAGCATTGCTAAGAGGCAGAGAAGCCTGATTAGGAATTGAGATCTCATCGAAGTGGACCATGGGAAGCAACCTTTGGGTCTCCTCATGACGCCTTACAGATGTTAGAGGGGACTGATGGAGGTCAGTTAACAGCGAGGACAGAGAGCCGAGGGAAACTGAGGGTAGAGAACCGGATCTCTTTGATCCTACATTAACAGGTTTACGAGACCGCCTTGACTGCAGGGTCCAGGTTGATCACATCGTCTTGTATTAACAAATCAACTCCACTGTTCCTTTTGATGCCTGACATCAAAACACTGGTGAATTAGCTTTGACTTTGATGGCAAATTTGAATATTTTCATTTGATATTCCTCAGACGAAGGAATTTAGACAGGCCGAAAAAGCTTTTTTCTCTGTAATGTATGCAAAGTATATGTACAATTGGAGTGATTTATAGATTATTTACTATCATGTAATTTATTTAGTGAATGTGACCCAAGTTGGGCTGACCTATTTAAATAGACACATCTGTGCCTTACTTAATACATCGAGATTTAAAGGAAGCCTGCAGTTCCACATTAGTTTTTCCCACTTGGCCAATTAAGTTATAAAGTGGAGCTCTTTGGCCTACCTTCCTCGGCCCGTTTCATAAGTAATGTTTCTAGGAAAGACTTTCTTCTGTAACGACTTAATAAGAAACTAATGGAAATCTCATTTTAAAGCCCTCTCAATCATTCTTCTCCCCTGAAAGAATTACCATAAAAAGGAAAAAAATGAAAACATCCAAAAAAATAATGATGCCTGCCCTCTCCTCGGTGAGCCCACCGTGCTGTGAGCACAATGAGCCCAAGTGAGAGCGCCCGGTACCCACCGGCACCGAGGGGCCGGCTCAGGAGTATCGTGAAGCAGACTGAGAGGTGAAAAGTGGCATATCAACCCCCGCGTACCTTCTCCAGCCTCCTATCCTCCATCTTGCAAGACCCAGCCTCCTCCCATCTCTGCCACTACCTGGGAACACACACACACACACACACACACACACACACACACTGGCCCGTCCACCCGACGGTAAGGGCCGGATTAACCTGTGTGAGATGCTGGTTCTTTTTACACCCGCAAGTACGAAAGCCGCCACCGAGTGGCTGGAATCCCATTTGCCAAGGCTGTGTTCTTAGCTCGTTCCTCCGTTTCCACTGCCGTGAGGAAAAGCCACTCATTTCATCCCATACAATCAGCATCTAGTCCTCCTTCACCCCAGTGTCACTTCTGAGTTCAGTGCAGTGTCTCGGCGGTTAACACCGTGGCCACACACCACCAGGCCGGTGCGTTTGACTCCTGCAAAGGCAACGGGAAAACACCACGGGAAATTTAGATACCAGTTAGCATAACTGCTAGCTTTTGGATGCAACACGGGGAAAATATGTAAATTTCGAACACACGGGGAGTATGGTCCGCATTCAAACCCCCAATCTCAGGGGTTACTTTTTTGGAGATTCTTTTACTAAAAACAGAGGTTGGGGTTAAACTGTAAACAAGTAGAAACTAACCAACAGGTCAGCTCGTGAGATGGGGCTCAGAGTTACAGAGGTCACAGTGCTATGAAAAGATGAAAACGATGACCCAGCAAAGAGCCTCGTCCTTCTGCTTCTGCAGAGACAAACCTGCGGGACACAACCTCCAAACTGTTTACATTTCCAGCCGTTAACAATCAGTCCATATTTTTTTCTGCTGCCAGATTTAGTTAAAACTCATTCATGCAGTATTCATGGCTGCTGCTTGGGCCCTACTTGCTGCCTTTATTATTGTTTCATTATAAATGGAAACAGACGACCAGCCAAAGAAAACCAAACTCTCCGGTGCTCTGTATCCCATCCATGTCCACCACTCTTTGGATGTGTTGGCATTGTGACTGATCAAAGGCAGCATTGCAGAGGAGTCTGAACGGCGGCGAGCGGAGAGCTGAACCGAATATGCACACACACACACACATTGATCTGAAAATCACTGATTGATAAGATGGAAGTCTTAATTGAAAAGTGTTTTTTTTTTTTTTTAAAAAAAAAAAAAAAGCAGTAGAAAACATATGGAAAAAGCCCATCTTGTTGCAGACAGTTTTTCATTTTGGATTTAGGAGGAGCTTATTGTGCTAAGCTGCTAACAGCACAAAACACAGAAGACACAGGTGAAAGCTCACCACCCCCCACCCCAAAACAAACTGTCTCCGCCGTCCTCTGGCACTTCCCCAGCCCCCTCTTCGAGTCTGGGGCACACGGAGAGCGTCCCATCTGAGGCAGACAGAGTTTCCACTGTTGATGAGGATTGCAGACAGAGGAAACGGTGCAGTATTTATAGAAACATAAAGAATGCGAGTTCCTCGGTCCATCACTGACTCTGTAATCTGTTCAAGATTATGCCCAGTGTTGTAAGAGCAGGTTGCTAGGGGGCAAAATGAAAGGAAAGGGATGAATTATGACAAATGCTGGGAGTCACCAGCACTCCTTTCCTCGTTTTTGCCCTTGAGAATAAGTTTGCAATCAAGGTGCAAGGCCTTTCCATGGGCACACTGTCTGGGCTACGATGGAGCACCACCAAAAAGAAGGGGGTACTTGTTGTTTCGTAGGGTCACGTGGTACGCAGATCGAACCCGAGCACAAACTGAAAGCCTGTACTGTTATCGGGGACTCTCTTAGTCAAGGCGTTGACTTTTACGTTTGACGTTCAACCGGGTCACCGAGTTCTCCGAGGTCTTGAGACACCTAGCAGAACCCCTGAGTTTCTACTTGAAATCCTTCTGCTGGCAGACCCGGAGTCCTGGTTGTTGGCCAGACTCTCTGACTCAGACCTTTCTGGGCCCTGACAGTGGCTATCACCACAGAATAGAAGAGAGGTTTCTCGGGCTAATATTTAGCATTGGCTTTAACCTTACCAATCCATCCACCGCAGTGATCTAGCACCAATATCAATATGGGAAAAAGACGGTACAACACAGCACACGTTCTGGGTGGGTGGGATGTCAACTAATCACACTGAGTCACACAATGACACACTTATAGGATATAAGATATTTTAAGCTGTATTTCGGTATCTTGGTATCGGTGTTGGAAATGGCCGGAAATCCAGTGCAGAAGACTGTTATTAAACACGACATTGTGGGTCAGGATGTGAGGCACAGGAAAAACAAATTTGGACCGAAGGTGACGGTATACTCGAAACAGCTGTATTTCTCAAAAATGACGTCAGATATGTCCTGGCACCTGAGAGAAACACAGGCAACGGTCTGCTACCAGCTCAGCAAAAATCGATATTGATGATATACCTGAAGGTCACCCTGGGGGGTCTGTGCCCACCGTAGTCTTGATTTCTCGCTAGGAGCGGGACTCAATGTGCTCTTCTGCTGCTGTAGAACGTGCCACAAGGTTTAACGTATTGTGTACAGTATTCAGATATGCTTTTTTGCTCACAACTGTTGTAAAGCGTGATCATTTGAGTTACTGCAGCCTGCCTGTCAACTCAAATCACTCTGGCCGTTTTCATCTGGACACTCTCACCATCAAGGTTTTTCATTCACAGAACTGCCGCTCACTGGATGTGTTTTGTTTTTCGCACCATTCTGTGAAAGCTCTACTGTCTGTTGTGTGTGAAAATCCCGGAAGATCAACAGTTTCTGAAGCACTCAAACCATCCCGTCCGGCACCAGCAAGCATGCCTCGGTAAATGTGACTGAGATGTCATTTTGGTCCTATTCTGACACTTGATCTGATCATTAACTGAAATTCTTGACCAGTGTTTGCAGGAATTTATGCACTGAGCTGCTACCGCATGAATGCCTGATTTGCGATTTGCATGAACGAGCAGGTGTACATGTGGCCAGTGAGCGCGTTTAACAACGATGTTTGGCGTGGTGGCCTGTTTTCATTCACACTGTAGTGTATCCAGTCTGTTAGAGAGCCATTTACCACTGTGACCACCAGTCCAGCAATCCCAGTTTCTTAATTGGCCGCCCTGAGGGGAAAAACAAATCAATGCATAACCAAGGACCTATGTCATCTGGATAATTTGTGGCATTTGTGCCACGCCAAACAGACAGGAAGTGGCGGAGGAGCCATTTCCTGTTTACCTCTGTAAACCAGCCCTACTGTTCTCAGAACATCTAAAAAAATATCGACCTGACAACTATTATTATTTCTTTGCTCTTTATTTGAAGGGCCCCTCATATAATTTTAATCGAAATAATCAAAAGCAAATGTAGACCAAATTTTTATAGTATAAAATGATTGTGCAGTAATTTTTAATGATTTCTATGTTGAGTTTTTTTTTTTTATCCCAATTTCTGAGAGGCTGTATTAATTCAGGATGCCAGGAATGGCAGAGACGGGACAGTTTAGTGAGCTCGTCACTGTGTCTGGGGCTTTCTGGGGGCATGGGGGTCTGCCAGAAGCTGTAAATACCCCAGCTGCCCCTGACTGTGCTGCCCTCAGCAGGCACCCCACCCCAACACGTTTTCACCTCTGCTGGATACATTGTCACCCCTCCAACTCTCCCATGACGGTTGGCTAATTGACCCCGCAAGGCCAAGCCATCAGTGACGAGCGAGGACAGCGGGCAATGACAGCTTTACTCGCTTCCCGCTTATTTATCCCCTTGGAATCTTTAGGGACCTTCTCTGTTCAAGTCAGCGCCAGTCCAGTGGGCCAACAATATTACAGAATGTGAACACGTTCCTGGCCCCCATGCCGTGTTATTGCCACTACGATGATCTGCGTCCCCACGGAGTATCTTGATTTCATGTTTTTTGTTTTTTTATCACGTACAAAGTCCATTTCAGTGGAAGATTCTGGACACGTTTTATTTCAGGTCAATCCGATGAGCTGTGTTACGAGCCTGCCCAGGGGAGCAGTTAAACTTGCTGCAGTTGTCACCAAAACCAAACCTTCATTTCATCCTGCAGCGTGCTTGTGAATCGGTGGCCGCCTGGACGTGGAGGTTCATCTTTCATCTGTGAGAATATATGAAAAGACCAAATGCGAAGGTGAGTGCAGACTGCAGCTGAAGATGTACCAGACCTGTTGTGATGGGCCTCAGGTTACTTTCCTCCTTTCTCCTGAGATGTCCCTTCATGGTCCTCGGGCCCGGGGGTAGAAAGGCAGCAGGTCAGGGATGACCACTCTTTCAGCACTGGTTCGAGACTTCCAGCCAGGTCTTAGGGGCTCCTCCCCCACTATTCCTCCCACCTGTACTTGATCTACGCAGCGGCTACGCAGCGGCGCGCGATCTGGAGCTCCGCAGATTCTCTCACAGGCCTCATTGGAAGGTGGGGCCCTGGATGTGGGCCCTGTGGAGGTTCGTTTGGGGGCAGAGTCATTAACCACTCGCTAATTCAGGCTCTCTTAATCTTGTTCCTGGCAAACCAGCGTGTGTGCTGGTTTTTGTTTTGGCTGGGTTACGAGTTAATAAGGCTTGATTGAGTTTTTGGCTAAGTGACTTGTTTCAGTTCATGGTAAGATTAATAAATATGCTTACTGTCATTTTTCAAATATGTTTGCCTCAGCATGAATTACTCAAGGGGCACCTGAACATATGAAATATGAAGTCAATTAAAACATATTAATTTTGTCCCTAAAAATGCTATATAAGATCCTTTGGTGTTAGTGTCTTCCATGCATTACTGGCTACTCTGTGGTTTGGTATAAATAAGCGTTGCTGTATGTTACTTTTAGTGCATTATTTATGAAACACTCACTAAACTGGTACTGATCTTAATGTATACACAAAGTGACAGATAAACCATAGCTTAATTCTTGCCCTTCGTTCAATGACCAGTTATCAAGGTCAATTAAATAACGTATACTTAATAAATTAATATAGAGTGCAAATTGCCAGGAACAAAACAAAATCCCATTTAATAAAACTGATACATTCAGTTTGGCTGAATAAGATAAACTAAAACGTTACCCATTTTTGCTGTCTAGCAGCATCATAAGAATAAACTAATCCAAGTACAGTAGTACACCCCCAAATAAATATACAGCATACACTGCTGTTTACCAGGGTATGGGGTCGCCTGGCTACAGGACCAGCAGGGTATGGGGTCACCTGGCTATGGGACCACCTCGCTACAGGACCACCAGGGTATGGGGTCGCCTGGCTATGGGACCACCTGGCTACAGGACCAGCAGGGTATGGGGTCGCCTGGCTATGGGACCACCTGGCTACAGGACCACCAGGGTATGGGGTCACCTGGGTATGGGACCACCTGGCTACAGGACCACCAGGGTATGGGGTCACCTGGGTATGGGACCACCTGGCTACAGGACCACCTGGGTATGGGGACCCCCCTAGTGGTATTATTTTAAGTCGTGACCAGAAGGTTGCAAGTTCTAACTTTCGAAATGCTTCAAAAGAATCCTCGACTAATCACCGATGTTAATCATTTATTCAGAAATAAAGTGATTATGCGAAAATAAAAGTGCCAAATGAGGTGTGAGTGTGCGTTCCCTGAGGTGATGGAAATCCAACACCACGGCCAGAAGCTCAAGGTCCTTCACTAGCTCCTGTGTCAGTTCAGCACTGAGGCAAAACTGGAAACAGCTCAGCCATGATGCTCTCGTGGGCACCTAGGTGTCACAATGAGCTCCTCCAGCACACAGACTACACTCTATGCCCCTATGCTTCACTCACCTTGGCCAGTTCCATCGTTCCACGTATCTAGTGAGGCGATTTACCTCGGGAAGAATTGCTTCTAACACCCTCCATCAACCATCTGACGTAGAAGGTACCATGAAGACTGCTTCAGTATATATACGTACCTTATATAACCCTGTAGGTAATCTGTTTCAGATAAAATCAAGCAGCTCCACTGTTGAGCCTCTCAGAAGTTAATAACAGCAAGCTGGGCCTGTGGGCACTTTCCTGTTGTTTTTTTTTTTCTTTCAGATGTAGGGAGTGGTGGAAACAACTCATTATGAGGTGTGCAGAGCCGCCCCTGTCAGCATGGAAAGCAGGGGCGAGAGCACACGGACCTCAGCACGTGTTTGAATTACACGCGAACACGTAAAAACCTCAGAAACTTATAGCCTTGAAATGTTCGAATGCATGCACCCAAAAATAAATTCATTAGGTTTACACGCAGTTCACTTTATTGCTTCTATTTTTACTGTAGTTATTGGTCACGTGAAGTCTGTGCTGGAGGAGCGTGATGGACGCTGTCACCTGTTGTCACAGCCTCCTCTTCCTCTTCTGACAAAAAGAACAGACTCCATTGTTCACAGCATGGGCCTTAAAGTCTGATGTCATTTTCCTACCGGCAAACGTGAAGACTTCAGACTCGAGGCCAAACGACCATCCAACCACCTATACGGACACACGGCTCTGTCCGCTCCTCATCCTCATCTCTGCTTTTCTAGGAAGCACTTGTAAGGCTTTACAAAACATTATAAAGTGTTTTTTCTGGCAGACAATGTTCTCAGACAAAGAGAGTGGAAAAGGCCCACAAAAAACCCAAGACTGACACGCAGTGACTGCTTATATTATATTGAAACGATATTTTGGCAAGTGCTTAAAATAAAATTTTGGCAGCTGTTCTACATCACTTCAAAGGCAAGTGTCACTTTAATGCAGCACAAATGGATTATAAATAAGCTCCAGATTGTCTAATTTTACCATTAACCTACAATTGGTAGCCTATGCAACCGCAGAAAATTCCAGAGACATTGGGGGGTTTTTTTTTCAGCGCTTAATGGAATAACTGCTGTCCTATCATTAGTGATTCTGAAATATTTAGCCGGGATCATTCAGCAGACCAGGAATTTTATTTTAACCCCCCCCCCCCCCCCCCAAATGAGACACAACCTGCCAACACTTCAACTGAAACATCAAATAGTACACTTTACAGAGCAGTACCCAAAGAGACAGAAAGCTTCGGTACGATACTTTTTTTCCCCGATTCAGCTCCCCCAGAAGAACCTAGCATATAATTCAGGGAAAACATTACAAGTAGACACAAAATTAGTAATGACATCATTGCGAGAAGAGGGGGTGACCATACATCTCACGAGGGGAAGTCAGGTAACAGTCCTTATCCATATTAATCTGTTCCACCTGTTCTGTTTTCCTGGTCATGTTCTGTTTTTTTTCACCCTCCTGGTGACACAGACCTCCTGTATTCCATGGGTGCATTTTCTCCATCACGCAGCAACCGTAAATTGGTCTTTCCTATTAGAATCCCTCCCTGATCCCTAAGAGAGAAATTCTGACAAAGAAAGCCGGGGTTCGGTACCAGACGTCCATGTGAACTGGTTCTGGGCACCGTCCCTGCCCAAGTCTTCTTCACCACCCCAGATTAAAAGACAAGCAGGGTCAGTCTGTGCCATTTATGCAGTTTAAATGAAGCTGTGAGGCAGCAGAGCAGAGGACAGAGGAAGCTTCGGAGGTAAGCCTGGGGTGCAGGGTCAGCTCAATGACACTCAGCCAATAGTACGTGGTGACAGATATGGTTTTACACCATAAAAGAACCAGACAAGAGACGGCCCAGGATCAGTCAAACACCATTGGCCACCCCCCCCCACAGTCACACATACACAACCACACAAGGGCCCCTGACAATTACAAGGTTGTGCACAGCAGGCCCCCCGCCGGTCTGCCGGTTCTGGCTGAAACAGCCCCCATTCCCCCATTCTCTTGGTTTCTGTTGATACAGTTGTCTACCCTGCGGCACGACAACATGCCCCCCAGAGAGACAGGGCTGATGGCTTGTTGATGGGGTCCCCAACCTTGGCTATGCGCCTGGCTTCCTCCTCCAACCCACATGGTCCTGTTCCTGGTCTGTTTCTACTCGTCTATCTCCTTTACCTCCAGTTCCATTCTCCTGTGCCCTGCCTATATCTCCACTTGTCTGCCTTCTCGCCCTGCATCTCCCATCTCCTACCCCTTGCCTTCCATGTCCCCTCTCCCCCATCTGTACTCGTCTGCCCCCTGGCCCCAATCTCCCCTTTCTTGTCCCCTCTGTCGCCCCTGTCCCCCACTCCTTCCAGCATGCCCCGAAACAGGCCGGATGGAACCCTGTTGCCCAGCAGCCCAACACTCCCAGCGGCCTCATTCCTGTTCTGTCTAGCCTTGGCCCCATTTCTTCTGCTGGCTTCCTATCAATTGGGTCCTTTAAAAATTTTTTTTGGACAGTTACTGTGTCACACAGGAGGTTTCAACAAGGCTCCCATCCAAAGCTTGCATACATTTGTTTTTTTCCAACAAACGGCAGAAGACAACATGACCGGCCCTGCTTTATTCATACGTCTCTCTCAGATGCGCGAGATACCCAGAGAAATGCCCACCCCCCACCTCTGACCACCCCGCATGGAAAACATGAATCACTCAACCACTTAAAATCTGCTCTGAAAATCAGATCAAATTCGAGATGGGCTTTTTGTATGGTTTTGCTGAGGAATTCTGTATATTTCCAGTTGGAAAAGCGATACTTCCTGAACCGTTTTCTGTGTTAGTTTATTCAAGGTTATAACTTGACTCAGGCGAGGTGAACCCGAGGTAAAACATGCGAACGGCTGGCTGCGGATTTCTGTAAATCAGCCCGCTGATCTTCGACCTAGTGAGGTTTGCCTTGTTTCCAGAGGCATCTTGTTGACAGATAAATGAAGGCAATGCACTCAATGGACAACCCCCCTCCCAAAACTAGACCCAAACTGTACGGCACATTCATCACATGGGTACATGAAAAGAGCACTGGCACGATGCTGGGCTGAGTTCCCAGCAAAAATGTTTTCACAAAATGAAAAAGAAAAATAATGTCTCTCTCAATGTGTTCTGACGGGCTGTGGAGTAAACCTCGGTTTTCTCACTGTACTTCCTGAATTAGCACCTCATCCTCCCGCTCCCACACATGAATATTCAGACCCCGGGTAGCGAGGAGTCTATCTGCGGACCTCCCAAGCTGTTAAAGATGGTCCTGCAGCCACCACAGTCATCTCACAATGAACTGCTGTGAAGGCCATAGGTAGGTTGCCCAGATGTTTCAGTGTATAAACTGTACACGATCTGGGCAAGCAGTTGTTTTGGTTTCATTAAAGCTTTAATAAATACTGGAAATAATTTTCTGTGTGAAATGTCTGGACTTCAGCAGCAGTGGTGTGTGGACTCCAGCCACGGCGATGAGCTGAAGCATCCAAAGACCAAAGAAAGCCTTACTGTATGACACTTTCATCCACATCGAAGCAGCTGTGATTTTTTTCACAGGATGTGTGTCACAGTAAAGCGGCCAATAGCAGAGGGGTTCATCCTCACGGGAAACCTTCGGAGGACAGCATCACTGTGCCCTGTTATGGACCGACGGGGTCGACCCTATGCCCACAAGTCAACAGTGGGAGGTTTGTCTCATACAGTGATTCATGCTTTATTCCCAGTTTCTCCCCCAACGATGCGATTGTGACCCAAGCCGATGTCTTCAGCTCTGTAATGACAGTGGTCCGCAGAGATAGCAGGTTTAATGAATTGTAATCTGCACTAATGGACACTACGAGAAACCAAAGGTTTGTAGGTAACATACGAAGATCGGGGAGAATCCAGAACAAGACATGTACTGAATCCCAGTCCACAACCAGAGGAGATTCTAGAAAACAGCCATGGTCATGCAGAAGAGCCATGAATCGCATAGTCTCGCAGGGAGTGAGATCAATGCCTCCGAGAGGTTCGTTTTCAGACAGGTCCATGTTCTGTCCTTAGGTCACTCAGGTGATGTGCCACAGGTGTGTTGAATTCATGTGAGAGGGGTGTGGTCTGGATGGGCGTGGCTGCAGGGAGAGCTGACTGGAGGTAGACACACCAGGTGTGTTGTCCTCCGTTCACCTCATTTCCATTACAATTTTTGCAAAATGATTCATCATGCTTTGATTCTGCTGACGTGGTTCTTGTTCCGTACCATGCCCGACGGTAACTAAGGTAGCTCTCGAGCCTCCAATACATCGCAATCACGTGGTCAGTTCTGCAAGGTGAATGGCACTGCCATGGTCATTGCCGATGGACTGGGGTCGCTATTGAGACCGGTGGCTCATACCGTGAGCCCAGGTGTCTCCCAGAGAATTTTCCCCGCTGTCTCCTCATTCCTTGCTACCGGTGCATGACTGAAATGAAATTTTCTGTCCTGTCATCTGAGCGTTTTTCTGACATTAGTATGCAGGACTGTAGAGCTACGCGGTTCAGCTGGCAGAAACTTGCCCGAGATCTGATTTTTCACAAACTGTCATTGCATTCAATCGGCACTTGTGCATTTATTAATTTTGGATGAATCGTAACGGAATTTACGTTGCGAGCATCACGGACAGAGAAGCAGTTGTTTGGTAAAGCCTCACACCATTACGTACATCTTATATGAAGTTCATTCTTTCTTATGCTACTTTCCTACACGCTCTGTTGATATTCCCACTTCCTCACGTAGATCCCATACCCTCCCTTCGGTATGGAAAATCACAGACAGCACAGTCATTTGCCCTGAATTTCTGGGTTCGAGACAAACCACATCTTCCTTTCCAATGAAGACTTATCTCATTCCTGTCTGACTCTGGCCCCAAAAGGAAATGACATCGCTTAAAGACTAGTATTTTTGTTTATTTGTTTTTTTTTTTTCTTTCCTTTCTGGTTCCACTGATGGTTGTAAAGCAATATTCTGTCGTCTGCTTGAAAAGCAGAGGACTTGACGGTTCCGTCAGGCTCCATCAGGCTGAGGGCCGACTTGTGTCTGAATGTGTGCGTGTGTGTATGGGCAACATGAATCATGTTTTTGATACGCAGGGTGATTCAATGCACTAAAATCTTTTCCTTCCAGATTTATTAAAAACAGCATCTTGAATGAATAAAAAAACAACAACAAAATATTTCCTATATCACTGAGCATTGTCACACACTGTCCTGCGTCGAGGAAGCCCTGGCTTCTGACGAAAAAAAAAATAAAACAGATGTTTCTCTTGTGTTTTCCATGTGTTGCTTAAAAGCAATTTCATATTTGACTCAAATAGATGTGGATTTATGAATGTTTTCAGCCCCGGCCTTTTCCTGTTGATAAAAGCTTTGAGTGGGAGGGTGACTAATGTCCACCCACCCCACCCCTGCCTCCACCCAGTTTACCCCCACCCTCTGCTCCACCCTCCACCCTGGCACCACCCAACTGTACAATGAGCCATCTCGACGTTTTTCCGCCCCATTGTGTTCCACCTGAGCCTGCGGTTCTGCTTTCGGGTGCTCGGCACCCGTGTGTTTCTGGGGTGTACCTCCAGGCTGGTGACTGCCGGTTCGGCACTGACTGTGACCCGGGTTAAAAACAAAGCCCAACCAGCTTTCGCGTTCGATACTGTGGCGTTCTTGAAAATCCTGCTGCATTGCGTTGTTCACAAAGGACTGCCTCTGTGACGCGATGGCGATCAGAATAGCAGTGCGATATTTCTGCACAAAAAGATTTTACATCTTTTTTTATAAAACAACCCCAGTGATTTTAAAACAAACACACTGATTTGCATAAACTTCTTCACACCCAGTCTGAGACTCTTGTATTGCACAGATGTGTTATTTCTTTAAGTGAAGCCTGTTCCATTTCAAAGTTTGTTGGATGTGGTTAAAAAAAAAATACGATAAACTTTCAGATTTATTGGTCTTCCAGTTTTGGTCCCATGAAGTATATTCTACCAGGGAAATAGTAAAGGATGAGGTAATAATACACCCAGGATTACAGGACAAAACTCACCATATGCTGTATGTTTCGGCAAGACCGGTTGTATATAGGTTGAAATCTTTAAAGTAAAGATTTAACTTCAGAAAATAAAGTTGTTGAGTTTGAAACATTTCAGTGCATCAAAGTGCAATAAAAGATTCTTAAAATGTAATATAAGTGTCTAAGCAGTATGCCATTTATTTTAGCATTCACAACAATGCTGAAGATGAAGATGATGAGGAAGATGGTGGATGGGTGGGTGGATGGGTGGGTGGGTAGACGGATGGGTGGATGGGTGAGTGGGTGGATTGATGGGTGGGTGGATGGGTGAATGGGTGGGTGGATGGATGGGTAGACGGATGGGTGGATGGGTGAATGGGTGGGTAGATGGATGGGTGAATGGGCAGACGGATGGGTGGATTGATCGGTGGGTGGGTGGTTGGGTGAATGGGTGGATTGATGGGTGGGTGGGTAGATGGATGGGTGATTGGATGGATGGATGATAGAGAGATGGGTGGATAGCTCTTGTATGAACAGGTGAAATTCCTCATGCTACCGTTCTTAATGGTGCGATAGACCCAACATCATTGATGACTTTTCTTTTTCTGTTCTACGGCCAAAAGAAAGATGACACTCTCACCATCGCTGTGGCTACTTTGGACTTTTTTTTTTCTATTTCCAAACTTTTTCAGAACAATTTTTCATCGTACCCGGTGCGAAGAGTCGCAGGTCAAAATATCTCACACTTTCGTTTTGTTTGTTCATTTCACGTTCGGTGTGAAAAGGCCCAAACGTTCCGATGGGCCTAGAACATTCTGGCGTTTAACACGATGCTGGCCTGTAGTGATGTAATACCACGTGCGACCTTGCTCCCGTGGGGGAACCACTGAGTTGCAGGACACTAGACTGCGAGGTTTTCACCGCTTGTAGCTGGTGTGTAACTCCCACTGTTCTTCCAGCTGACACCACGTACCAACTGATGCCTGGTCTCATTCACACGAGCAGCCATTGGAACACACGCATGGGTACCCCTCAGTCCTCAGGTGCGTCTGCTGTCCTCAGAGAGAGAATAGTTGAGTTGCCCATGAACAGTACAGGGGGCTTACTGTCTGTATGTCAGTCTAAGGCACTCCATTTAGGCTTAACCAGAGCTGCAGCCGGCCCTGTTTGCATTCAGCTGCATCAAATGCGATGCAGCAACATGCCACTGTGTGATGTACAATTCTATATGTAGACTAGGGCTGTCGCTGGGGCTACCCTTGCTTGTATGTTTGGGACTAGGTCTTTACAGGAAGTTCCAGTCCAAATCAATAATCGGACACGTTGCATAATATGTGCCGCACTTTGAAGTGGGGGTTCTGGGCCAGTTCCGAAAGACGGCATCTGATCCAGGGCCAGATGTCTGTCTCCTGTCCCTTCTCCATCTGACCATGCGTGTGGGTGGACACGGAAACAGTAGTATTCCTTTCCTTCCATTTTTTTTTTTTTTTTTTTTACAAGCAAATGTTTCCACAGACAAACCAGCACAATTGTAAATGTGAGAGAGAAATGGGTTTTGTGTAATTTTCTATCATTAGCTTTTCCACGAAAATAAATAACACAGCAGTGAGTGTCCAGCATGAACCCCCTGACTTCATGGAAAGGCCATTCCAGGCTAAATGGGGGCCTTCTCAAAACAACAACTTGGACCTCTCTATGGGCCTGATCAACTGGATGCTGACTGGATGGTCTATGCAAGAAAGCAGAGGATCTCAGACTCCTCCGTGTGTGCCTTAATGATTGCACTTTGACCCGTGCTGGACCGAGGGCACCTGAGCCACCTTCCTTCCTCCCTCCCTGTCGTTCCCCGATCGGAGGAGCTGCGTATGCCTTGTAGCTCGACTAATGGAGACCAACTCATAAACACCCAAGTGATCACTGATGCTGTGTGCCGAGCTGACAAAGTCCAGTCCTGAAATGGAAGCCAGCAATTTCAGTTTGGAGATTAAGGACGCATTTGGGAAATATCCACTTTCCACCTACCTAGTCCTGGGGGTGCTGTCAAAGTGGACTGGGCACAGATGGTACTGGAAATCAGAACCTGCCCTGCCACGTAGTGCCATGTGTAAGAATTTCTGACACCCGCACCTCAGGACTCCCCCTCTCTCTGAGATGAGGTCATGCTTCGCAGGATTGCCGTCACCGCTTGAGACAATGAGCCGTGTGATTTCAGCTTAGGCATCAAAAGGAAGGGGAACAAGCCAGCGGCAAGCCCAGGAACCAGCCGTGCACTCAGTCACACTTCCTAATGAGCTCCTGGTGTTACATTCAGCCTCCGCCTTGACCTTCCTGCACTTGATAGCCATCACACTTTATTGGAAAATCCACAAACTGGCACAAGATAATGAGTCATGTTACTCAGTGCCGGTGATTTAGAACGTTCCTGTGTTTTGGTTTCCTCGCTTTAGAAATGTCTGGAATTATATATAGTTTGCCCCTTCTGTCTTTCTTTAATTGATTTTTTATTTTGTTGGGCATTTGAAATGCATTCCGTAGTGCAGGGTGGCTCCCCCACACCGGAACACGTCAGGTGGAGTTCCTCTGTTCTCGTCCATCTACACGGAGGAAAACGCTCACACCCACTCACGCCCCTCCCTACTTGTGCCTGAGTCATGTGTTCACTGCACTGAGAGTTGCCTACTTGAAAAGCCTTAAACTCTGAGTCCTCCGTGAGCCCTCTAGAGTTACCCTCCTTGGCGATGTATGGAAAAGGTACAAATGTATATCAAAGTGATAGCAAGGATTCAAAAGCGGACGTGGCCAACCCCTCACTCAGGCCTACCTGGCCCCGACATCATGGAACGTCCCTCGTTCCGGCAGTGGACATTTGCAGGAGCCTCATAAAATCCTTTTGTTGTGGAACAACGGAAGTCATTGCCATGGAAATGAGCAACACTGGGGGGGACGGCGAAGTTATTAAACGTGGGCTCGTCTTCAAATGAAGAGGCACTTACCGTGCCAGCATCAAGGGCACGCCTAGGGGTCTCACAGTGGGGGAGAACGGGAGGAGCTGCACCACCAGCTCTTTCCGTGAGCTAGCTGCTAAACGGGACGGTTAGGGTACTGTATGTTTGGGCTGGGCTCCTTAATAGAACCAAAATGCTTAACTGTCACTGTGGACCTGATACCAGAAAGCGAATGTGGGGGTGCCATTAAAACACGACTTTGTGTGTCATTAGAGCACCCTGAACTTGTTCATTTGAGGACCCCTGTGCAATTTGGACTCATCAAAACCCAGAAAAAGCTGCTGAAAGCCAATGCAAGCAAGAGTTTGATCTTCTATTAGCAGCTTGGGAAACTTTATTCAGTAACAGTAATGGCCTTTCATCTACAGAAAATATGTATCAATCTCGTGTGAGAGGCAGAGGTGGGGGCTGCATGGTATGAAACCGTGAACTGTGTCTGGATCATCTAGTATAAATAGTGCAATTAATATAATGTGTGTATTATTATGAAGCTGGTGTCAGTGCTTCTTAATCCCAGGCCAACTGGACAGCCTGTCCTGTGTGAGCATCACAACCACTGGCTGATCCAGTCGTACTCCTCGCTGAGGCTTCCAAGTGACACCTGGGGTGGGACGAGCTGTTGTTTGGAAGGTGAACTGGGACATCAGATTCAGCTGGTGGCCAGCAGGGGGGTCAGAGAGAGCCCAACTGGACCCCAAAGCAGAGACTGGAAAGTTTCTCTCAACCCCGGTTGCTGAAATCCAAAAATGACTACATTTTAGACAAAGTAATCCACACTCTCATTATTTTCATTCCTGTTTTCAGTTTTGTTCCTGGAATAAAACGAGGCATGTCTTCAAATGACTGTTCCGAACTCTTCAAAGAAAAGCTGACCCTTTCACTCCGACCAGCCTGGGACCAAACAAAGTGACAGACTGACAGCAGAGTTCATGCAGGAGATGAAAGTCACATCCAGGGCTTGCATGTTTCCATTACTCTTCATCTGGGGGAGGGGGCGGCCACGTTGTCCATGCTAAATACATAGGAGTTGTTAGAGTCTCTAGAGCCTTGAGACTGAACAGTGACTCGTAAAGAAATCATGAGACCACGACTGCGATTTAACTCTCTGACATGGGTTTGACAGTTAAGGGGACGAACCAAAGGGTTCCCGGGAGCAGGAAGACTCTGTCTTGATTCAGTGATATTCACTGCCATAATACAAGCTTGTAGGGGGCGGGGCCCGGGAGGGCAGGCCAGATGACCTTTGATCCCACAGTATACGTATATGGAGTGCGCTTGTTTTGCCCACCCTTATTTAACTGAGAAGGAGAGTGCTCTGATTTACCGTTCTGTCTTCAGGGCATCTCCAGTCTAGTAAACCAGTATCATTCTCGCCTGTCGATGAAAACTGTTTTGCATTTCCCCATTTTTCTGCCACCATTCAACCTCCTACCCTGTCATCCTGCGTGTTATATGCTTATAATACTTTTTGGAACAGCTTAGCATCACGTCGTTTACATCCTGTGCAAAGCCTGATTTCCTGCAGCGCTATTCATGTTGTGTTTACTATATAACTTACCAAAATGTTACTGAGATAAGAATTACGAGTACTAGCTGGGCCTGTGATGTCGTTTTCTTGAAACAAAGCAGCTAGAAATGGTAGCAAGTCGATTTCCCTGGTTCTGCAAACACGTTCTAAAAAAACATTCCAAAAATACAGCACTATGAAACCGTGGCCCGCTGGCTTGTTCCCGTCACAGTTCCTTCCATATTGTATATGTCAGCTCATCGGTTTCTTTTTACGTCGATCGCTGCCAACCTTCAACCCAAAAACCATTAGGAGTGGGAGGACCTGTGTGCCTGCGAACGCTGTCTGGCAGAACTGGAACTAGTGTGGTCCAAGGGCAACGGGGAAAGAAGTGTACTTAATGTGGATATAACCAGAAACAAGAGAGGCGGGCACTTCGCACCGGGCACAGTGGGGGCTACAGTTCCATCGCAAACCACACTGGCTGCCCAGCTGAAAGAATGCCACACCACGCATGATCCAGCTGGGCCTAATTTTAGTGTTTTTTTTCCATATTATTGTTTTTAATCATAAATGTTTCCTGTTGATGTTATGCCAATATCGACATGTACATTCGGTAAGCCGCAGCTGCTTCAGAAGAGCTTGTGCTCATTGTGATTTAGGACAGAAAGACCAATTGGATTCCAGGGTTAGTGTGACCTCCTAGGGACTCTGCTCGAATATCAGACATGAATCAGGTGATATGCCAGTCTGGAAAAGGCAGTTTGGCTACTCTTTCCCCATTCAACTCAGTCTGGTAGCTTCACTTAAGCACTGGTACAATGGCATTTCCCTCTTAAGAACTCAAAGGTACAATTCTATTTAGCATAACCAGTGCTCTCTACTGTGCAGCCCGCTTTAAGGGGGTCTCTGTAGAAACAGTTATCACATGTGCATCAGTGACTCTATAAACATGATCTCTCGCAGATAGATCTCTGGGCTGTGTACTCCTTTTTCAGGAGTCACGTCAGGTAATTGAGGCTCGCAACCCAAAAAGCACAGCTGACAGCAGAGAAGGATTTTTTTAAATCAAAGCCAAGAAAACAACATTAGATACGTCTCCAAGGTTTGTGACTAGGATTCCTTCGATTCTTCTGTTGGACCTTAAGCCTCCAGCTGTATTTTTAACTCTGGCGGGACATTGAAGTCTATTATGGTTGTTATTGGAAATCAGTTTGCAGCCAACTGGAGGGGATTAGCAGAGGCCCGAGACAGTGGTCTTTGGATGCAGCATGGGATTCGGGTCGATGGTCGGGCAGCCGTGACGTGCGGCATGGTGGTCCAACCGTTGAAAAGCCCATCGGTTTGCCGTGCGCTGTTGATGGCTAGGCAGAGGAAATCAAAATGGAGTGTGATTTTTGGAAGACCAAAATTCTTGGATAAAGCCGCCTTTTTCATTTACAAATGGTATCACTTTTTGGCAAATTGGTTTTTCTCTCTCTCTACGAAAGGGAGGGAATTATGTCATTTTCTTTTCATAGTGCTTTTCCGTGCTTCGGCGCTCTTGACCGCACAAGGCGATGCTGTAATACAAATGGATCTTATCAATTCTGTGGTCAGGTTGCCACGGGAACCGATGTAAAGAAAGAGGGTTGTTACAGCAGAAAAGGAGACCCCAACATCCCCTGTTGACAGCTTCCAAAATCCAGGTGTGCTTCTCGCATGTGGACAGTGGGTCTGAAGCAGGAGCCCGGCCCCAGGAAATCAGAGTCAGAACTGGCTCGGTGTTGATGATGCCCCGCCCCATTGCTCTGAAGGTGGCACTGACACATTTGAGAGGGTCGCATTCCTTTGGTCGTGGCTGTATTCTGTGTCAGTCATACCAACCCCGTCCAAATCTGCAGCTTAACCATCCTTGTATGCGATGGCGAATGTTAACAAGCCCTGATGTGTCAAGGAGAGCGTTTCAGCGCCCTTGGCTTTCATTCCGTTGTTTTCAATGTACCGCACCCTACTTATGCCTTAGAAGAAAAAAAGGCTCGCATAATTCAAAAGTCCAATGTTTGTGTGCGTTTAAATTAAATTCATTACGCGGTGACAAAGTATCGGGGGAGAAACCTTTCCCACAATGCTCTTTCGGGCGTCCCATTTGTCTAAGCAGCTGCCAGCACACAAAGGCGAGGGACAGGATATCAAAGGCACAGTTCCAGTCATTGACACGAAAATCACATTGTGGCGAATAGCGAGCAGGCTAACGGGGACACAAAGTTTCATGTCTAGTTCTGGGTTGTTCTCTTTGTCTGTGGGTCGTTGGCACCTCCACGGCCGGAGGGTGCCGTCCAGTACAGATGGAAGTTCGGCATTTGGCATGACTAATTTGTAGGAGGTCCTTGGCTATTTTAGCCTGGGTAATTAATTAATTGCTGGGTAATTATGAGCCCATGCACATACTGTAAACGGTTCTGGATAAGGCAATTTGCCAAGCATATAAATAATGGCAGGATACTCTGAAATTTGGGTCTCGCAGGATTCAGCGAGAGCCTCGGGCAAGCATTTGTTTGCATGCCCTTTTTCATGCCAGTCAATTGCCTAAAATACGGGGGAACCGACACCACATCCACCTGTGCTCTGAGTTTACGTGTGGCGCCGTGGAAACCGGACCCGAAATGAGTGCATTCAGCGTAGGTGGCCCAGTGGGTTTTTTTTTTTTTATACTAGAAATCTCCATGTAACTCAAGAAAAACTCATTTTCCTTCTGTTTATACACACGGCCCGGCCGCCGCATGAGCACAAGCGAAACCCGACACCCTCCACGACAACCTGCATGTACACACACTGGCTCACGCACACACACACACACACACACACACTTGACTCCACCTGTGCTGTGAGGGTGGCATGGCACCACGTGACCTTCAGTCAGACTTTGAAGCATTTTAAAAATGTTGCTGTTTTTTGGTGGCACTGGAATGAGCCAGGGTAAACAGAAATATACATTTCCATTCAAGGACCATCCAAGCTCGTCAAAGCTGGATGTTTTGGTGGAAAAGTAATACTTGAACCACAAATTTAAAAAAAAAAAGAGAGAGAAAATTCCGAGAATTATTTCCAGTGCACAGACATGCATTAAGTATTTTTCCAACAATACTCTGGGTTAATCAGGTGACTGGGCTGTTCCGTAATTCCGTGGAGCGCAGGATGGGTGCCAGGTTTTTGTGATGGGTCGAGCCCCACCAATAGCCACTAAGTCACCCTCACTGACCAAGGGACACTCTAAAAGCTTCCTCTGCCGCAGTCACGCTAGGCTGCAATCTGTAATCGGTCAATTGGTGCGGGGATTAAGGACATGGACTGGTACAGTGAAGGAGGAGACTGCTGTTGTACCCTTAAGCAGGGTATTTAATTTGGTTTGCTCCAAAAAAAAATACTCATCGTGGAAGCCGACAGATAGAGTGACCTTCTCAGAAACACCGTGAAAGTCGACGGTGCTGTTAGATGAACTGACAGTTACACATGAAGGACTCCTAATACAGAGATACATTTTACACAAGACCATCGTCGACGTTTATCGGAGTGCTGAGCGTGCTCAAATGAAAATGGTAACCTGCCCATAATTGCTAGCTGGATCTTCATTTTCACCCTCTCACCTGCATTTCCCTCTGGTCCTATGGATACAATACCACGCTTTGGAGAGTTCAGTGTGTCTACTGAGAGCTGTGTTCCCGGGACTAAGATGGGATTTGGGGCAGAGGGGGGTGAAGGAACTGGGTTAGAGCAGCTGACATAGCACACGTTTTGTGACAAAGCCATCCTGAAATAAATGCCAGTATTACGATATTGGTTCAGATGTGGATTGGCTGTAATATCATTTCCCCACTCTAGGGGGCCTCAGCATAAAAGAGCCACTCGGCCAACTGAACTTCATGGTACCTTATCTGACAGTCTGGATCTTGTTTCATTGCTAGCTAGGTGCGCAATGTATATTCACTTAGGTAATCATTCACCAAGAGACGGTCGCAGAGTGCTATAAAGATGGACTTGTAACTGTAGGGGGCAGTGCTCTCTGATGTTTTCCTTAGCAATCCTGTGAGGTTTCTCCTTTGCACAAAGTAATAAACCATATCATTTGGACCACTTTGGGCTGTTCTGATCATCTGTGACTACTGAGGTTATTTTTGCCTCGACACCAGTAGTTCACCAGGATGAAATTTATGAATGAGAAGGTGGTTACAGTCCTTCGGTGAGTAGAAACATTTCCCGTGTTGTTTGCGTGACGTCCTCGTTCAGACTTTAGGCCTGGATAGAGAACATTCACAAACACTTTCACCTCAGGATTTCTACAAAAACAGAGCTCCGCCCAGCAAAGCCACAGCATGAATCCATGGTTTCTCAGGGAAATTTTAATGACTGTCTTTTTCCCAATCGTTCTCATTCTCACGCCTAGCTCTCCTGACGGCTCTAACTGACGACTTTGGGGCTTTCCTCTTTCTCACTCTCTCCTCCCCAAGTGTGGCACCACCAGCACTTCTTATAATAGTAAAAAGACTTAGTGAAAGCCTACAGGTAAGAGGGAAGGAAATAGGAAAGAAAAGCTATTGGATCTGCCTTTGCGGTGTCACTCACAATTGTTAGTTACCGCCATGCTTTGTGAATTGCGCTGTTTGCTTCTTATCCTGACCTTGTTATGTGAAAGCTGATCGCGCGGCTCAGTGGCCCCCCGGGGTGAGACGAAGTTGAGCCACCAAACGGAGACGAGGGGGGGTCATACGAGGGACACACCGTAAGTGATGCAACAAGATGTTCCCTCTCATAAAATGTCAGCCCGTCGTTTATGAATCCTGTCGCATTTGGTCTCGGCGTGCGTTTGCTTTAACGTGAGGGCACCTGAGCATGGGCACAACACCCCACCGCCTCATCACGCCCGCTCCCCTACCCTAAAACCTGGGAAAGACCAGAATTAAGCTGTACGCATAGAGGAGCTGTGAGTACCTGGAAAAAATTATACAGTCTAAATATATTCAATCTATTTTTACCTCCGGCGTGAAACGTGTTTTGAGAGGTTCTCAGGTTATTTTCATGTGCAGCATGGCGTGTAATTAGCGTGTACGCTTAACTAATTCCCAGCTGGACATTTTAAACACTTTCCACTAAGGCACAACCTGAGCCGAGCCGGTGCGGAGCTCACTGGGCTGCACACGGGTACCGAGGCCTAGGCCTGTGTTGACTGTTTTGCTAGGGAGAGCCCCGATTGATTAACAGTGTGTTACTGGCTGGCCATGGTGATGGAGAACGGCCCGTGAGCAACACACAGGCTGTTCCGGGATCAGCAGCATGTCAGATGCAATGCTGAACTGTGTTTTTTATTTTGAACTGGCTTGACCGAGCCAGCCGTGACCACGGCTGTGTCACAGAAACTTCTGGAATGCTGAGTCCCATGACGTGCTCCCTGGGTTCTGGGGAATGCTCGGGGTTTTGGACCAGAGTCACAGGAGGCCTCTGTGAGGCCTGCCTCATGCGATGGAAAAATCAGACCTGTGACACGCAGAGTGTGTATGCGCGTGTGTGTGTCTGTGAGAATACGCGTGTGTGTGTGAGTGTGTGAGTGCCCATGCACAAAGCATCTGGATCTGATGAGCAGCCACATGGTCTGTCGCTGCACGGGGTGCTTGACGATGAGAGAACTTTCACGGCAGATGAAGGAGCCGGCTGAGTCTAAGCTCAGCTCACGAGAGAGACAGAGAGAAGGAAGGAAGGAGGGAGGGAGGGAGAGAGAGAGGGAAAGAGAGAAGAGAGAGGAGAGAGGGAGAGAAAGAGAGAGGAGAGAGGGAGGGAAGGAGAGAAGGAGGGAGAGAGAGAGGGAGAGAGAGGGAGAGAGACACAGAGAAAGGGGGAGAGAGAGAGGGAGGGGGAGAGAGAGAGAGAATGACAGGCTATGCGGTAAGAAAGCTACAGCCCTTATGTGAAAATTAACCATTACCCTGAAACCCTTTTACCCTTTTCAAGATTCTCAAAATATAATCTCTTTGTTGGACAATATATTCAGAAAATCTTCTGTAATTAACAGCAGTCATGCTACTTCAAGCACCCACTTGCTGATTAGAGGCGTAAAGAAAGCAAGGAAGAAAAACTGAGGGAATCGAAGGAGAGAATGTAAAATATTCAAGAGGAGAGGAGTAGATATGAGCGGAGAAGGAAGAAAGAGAGGGAGAAAAGAGGAGAGGGAAAGGAGAGAACGGTGAAGAGAGAGGAGAAGGAGGTGTAAGGTGACGGTCACTGAAAGAGGGCACCAAACGACAGCTGCGAGTTTTCATAGGCTGTATGTGGCATGGCTGGCTGAGTCGATACCAGTAATCCCAGTTAAATGTTTATCTGGCCCAGGCAACGTCAGCTCATTAGCATGTGGTGTGTGCAGAAGGAACATGTGGTATCAACATGGCTGCATCCATTGACACGGCGTGCCGTGCACGCAAGCCTAGACCTGTATTCTTCGCTGCACCCCGACGTGTCACCGCACATTTTGTTTTCATTTTCATATTTCTGATTTCTATTTTTTGAAAAGCATCTGCAGCAATTCAAATTCAATTCAATTCAGCGTTCTTTATTGGCATGGAAATTTAACATCTACGCCACCAGCGCACAAGTATGAGTGTAAACAGAATAACGATAACAATTTCATCAATACTAATAGTAGTGTTAACAGGAACAATAACAGTATGAGGAGCAGCTCTACTACTCCCTGGCCACCAGAGCAACGATAACCCCGGGGTTCATGACACTTGCCGTCACATGCAGTCCTTGAACACGGGTGCCATTAAAAATCTAGCTGCATCACTGCTGCCTAATGGAATGTTTCCCTACCCCTTAGCCATTCGGAAGCTCTCCAAAACTAGATCTCATCTTTTTTCATCCGCCACGATATCCATTTTGGGCAGTTATAGCGATCATCGGTCGCGGCGGTCGACGTTTGCGTCCACAGTGACCGCCCACACAGACAAACATTTCCTGAACGATGGCAACTCCGTCGCTCGGCTTGGACCTCACAACCTTCTGGTCACCTGGTGAGCGAGTGGCGGCCTGCAGGTTAAAATAGGGCTGATTATCTTTTATATTCTTACCCACAGCTTGGGATGCAAGTGCAAACAAACATGCCAGTCTGCTTTCGGTATCTCTTGAGTATTTGTTATGAATAAGTCACTTAGCTGGGGATGCACTCGCCTCTCCCCAACAACACAGGCAATCTGAGATCACCCCCAGCAGGACTCCCTGAGATCAGAGAGGAAGCTGCACAGATCTCTTGATCTCTTTTCTGCCCTTTTGATTATTGTTAGAACCAAAGTGAAAAAGTGAACGGAAAATATGTGCATTCCTGGCTCCCCTGCAGGACGGCGAGGCCTACAGTGCATTGAGGCACACTTACGCACGGCAGGGGGCCTGTTTTTTCCTGGGGTGTCGCAGGATCTGGACATAAACATCTCTCAGGCCTGAAGACCACCTTACGTCACTCCTGTCAGGTTTTCATACCTTTTGCTCCCCGATCGCCCCTTTCTATCTCCCTCGCCTTCTCTCCTTCCTCTTCTTCTTCATCAACTGAGATATGTCAACCCCAGGATTTGACACGTCAGGCCTTGTTTGCCTTCAAGGACAGTTTTGTTGTTTTGGCCGCCAAGCCTAACAGAATGACACTCTGACCGAATACCGCGCCACTCAGGCGATAGGGACAACCTTGCAAGAATGTGGAATGAAAATGGTTAAGTCCCATTTATTTGGAATCACTGAGAATATGCAGTCATCTGGGTTATGAGGTGCTGGTTAGCAAGTGGAGATGGTTAATTTAAATGTAATTATTAAAAATGTAAGCACAACTGTGAGGGATGAGAGGGCCATGGAGCCCGTCGTGTCTGTCAGGATATTTAGAGTTTGTCCCCCATTGGTCGAACCCATTCGAGCTGTCATGACTGGCCATACAGGAACACTGACTCCACAGCCCCAGGTCTCTCTCTCTCCTCCTTCGACCCCTCTGCAGTCCTGCCCTATCCTTAACCCCGATGTCCCTTCCCCTCTTCCACTAGCGTCTCCATTCACCCCCACTGCCTCAGTCTGTCTGCCCCCCCCCGAGTCCATTCTGGCCAAATGCTCGTTATGCTCACCCACCAGAATGTGGAACAGCTCCACTTCATGCGAGGAGAAACCGCAAGTGTTGCTCGATCTGGAGCGGGCCCAGTATACTGCCGCGGTTAAGAGGGGCTTTGGTTTGCACTCTGACAAAGAAAGAAAGTTAGAAAAAACAGTCACTGCTCTCTCTCTCTCTCTCTGTGCCACGACTATTCCCAGGCTGCCGCTGTGTGTCTGTCACATTCCTCAGCACACGGAAAATGCCGGGTGGCCTGGACTTTAGGCTGAAGTAGCAACAGTAACTTGAATAACACAGATGACTTTCGCATTACCATAGCAGTAATGTTATTTGTGCCTTACAAGTTGCATGAAAAAAAAAAAAATTATCTTGAACCTCAAGGGTTGAGGGTTCGAGTCCTGCCTCTGGCTCTGTGTGCGTGGAGTTTGCGTGGTCTTCCCATGGTTCGAAGGTTTCCTCCAGGTACTCTGGTTTCCTCCTGCAGTTCAAAAAACATGCTTTACAGGCTATTTGGTGTGGCTAAATTGTTCATTGTGTGTGTGTGTGTGTGTGTGTGTGTGAGTGTGTGCATGATTGTGCCTTGCGATGGGTTGGCACTCCATCCAGGGTGTCCCCCACCTTGTGCCCTGGATATATCTCTCAGTGTCACTGATAGAGGCTCAGCAGGACCATGGCTTAGATTAGGTGGAACTATCCAGCGTCCCACATCAAGTCTAGGACAAAGAAGACCACGTGTCTCAGCCACCAGTGGTTCAATTTCAGGTTGAACAGCACCAGGCCCTGCTGACTGCAGACCATAAAACCTGGGTTCAGACACCTCCTGGTATCAGGCAGAAGATGAGCCATGTGGAGGAAGCCTGGACTGTCCTGAACCCTGAAAGCTTCATTGACTCCTGTGACGCGAGTATTGCTTAATATGCGAAGCAGGACGTGCTCATGGGTAAATGACATGTTCGATGACACGTGGGCTAGGTGTGGAGCATATAAATACGCCCTCCACACCTTGCATCAGCCTCCCTGTTAAAATAACACAGCTGCAATATGGAGTAAACTAGCACCCTCGAAATAACCTAATATTTCGTGACATTGCCTTGCTAAATAAAAAAAAAAATAATAAAAAAACACCAACGAGTAAGCCAGCCTCACAGTCTATTATTATTATAAGAAATATTTGTGTTCATTTTCATCTGGTGTTTTTTGAATTCATGTAGTGACGGCACAGTTTAAATATTCGCTTCTAGGTGCTTTCAGTGCCAAAAAATGCACAACAATAATGAGAGCTTGGAGGGTGAAAGTAGCAAGCTTTCATAAAATAAAAGTAGTTAATATTAACTTCGTCCAAAATAACCAACCATTGTAAGAAAATCAGTGTAATGTGGGGCTATTTTCTGTAAACTATACTTATATTTCTATATTTATATACTTTTCTTTCAAAGGTGTCACTTCCTATTTAGTGAAAAGAAAAATGTGGACCCAATGCTGAATGGCGGGCTTCCTGCCCTGCCAGACAGAGATCTAAAATTATTTTAGCAGAATCAAACTGAGAAACTTAATTACTGAAGAGACCACTGTTTCGCCAAAATGGAAAGCAAGGAATCAATTACTGTGCCTCCTCCCCCAGCACACCATGGTTCTCTACGGTCAGAATGATTGACAACCGCTGTGGTCCAGGGCCACTTTCATCTGCCCGGTGAGATTGACTGCTCTGCTCAAGAGTTCAAAGAGTGACAGTAAATTCTAAATTTGCCAAGGAGACAAGAGAACCACATCATTATTACAAGTCAAACCACCTTCTTTAATTGTCTGGCGTTAATCAGATGGCCCCTGGGTCCTGATGGCTCTGTCCTCGCTGAGTATGCCATGGAAGTTAAATCATTTCTGAAAAGGTAAGGTCCTCAGATCTTCATCACGCTCAGAGATTAGCCTGATTGAGAGCTTGTTAATGGCAGGCTTGTCTGATGAAGTGGTAAAGCCTGCTCAGATGCCTCCTGGAGGATGCCCTGCCCTCAGACACCCTGTGATCTGTGGCAAGAATGATAGCAAGGCTGTTATTGGATTGCAAATTGCTTGTTCATGGCAGATCCAAACTCTTCGCTGCCCTCCTCAATCAACACCCTTCAAAGGCAGCAGCTACCATCTCACACAGGACCTCCAGACAAGTTAAACCCTGTCCCAGTTCTGGCCAGTTAAGCATGATGTTCTTGCCTCTAACGTAAGAGGATACCTTAAGCCTGGAACTGGGATCAGCTGATGCAGACATTAAGCCTGGAACTGGGATCAGTTGATGTAGACCTTCAGCCTGAGTTTACTTCCCAAAAGCAGCCCCGAATGAATGATGTCTTTATCGTCATATAGATGAGCGTATGTATACATTCCACTGGTAAACTCCATGAGCAAATCAAGTCTGAAGATGTTCCAGAAGGCAGTAGACTAGGCAGGTCTAACAGGTCTACCATCTAGAAGATTCCACATTGTTATCTTTCACCCTCTGAAAGCCTTGTGCATGATGTCATTTGGATGTCATATGTACACTTGGTCTTGAGTCCATTACTAAGTGCTGGTAAGATGCCATTCTGGGGTCTTCAAAGCTTCTGTGCAGTGGACAGCAATGTGATGATGCCATACATGAAGAATGATGTCAGCATTCCCAAAGCAGTCTTCAGGCAGGCAAAGATGCCCTTCAAAGGGGGCTCAGCAGGTTCTGTTCAATTTCACATAGCTTTCCTGTAGTTCCATGCTACCAAACGGTTCCATATGACACAAAACACATCTCTATATCATGTTTCTCCATAAATCGTTTTACTGCCACAGAATAAAGGCAATGGGTAATGACATCGTACTCTGACATGCTTAGACGTTGGTGATGATGTCATAATAATGCTGTTTGGAAGGTGAAATGGAAGACGAAGAAAGTTGCTGTGACAGATGTCATCTGGAGAAAAATTCATTTGGTTTACTATTTTTATCCCTATAATTAATAATTCTCAAGCAACACAAAATAACTGAACAATCTGTGATAGAATTATAGTCAGACTTGGAAGAAACTATGGTGTGAAAAAAGTCATGGAAAATATTAGCAAAATGGAAAATATTGCAGGTACTTGGAATCAGACAGAAATTTTAGTATTACGATACATTCTGGGCCCACAAGGACTGGACTTCCAGTGAAACACGCAATGTCTCACCCCGTTTGCCTAATAGGGGGGCCTGGCTAGGGCAGAGTGACACCTCAGCCTTCTGAAGTCTTTGTAGGGCTCCCACAGGTACATTTGTTAACTGCTGGCCAAAAAACCATGGAGAAGTTCAGGGAAATGTTGCCTTTGGTGTCTTTCCTTCATATCACCTCGGCGAGAGGATCTGTTGTTGGTGGGCGTGGACTGCCAGGTCACACCCCCAGCCTACCCTGTGGTGCTCTTCTCCAAACCACTGGCACCAGGGGACTGGGCTTGCTCAGTGGGCTTGAAACCAGTTTCAAAAAATGAGAGAGGAAGACATGAGGGCGGCAGCGGATAGGGAGGGCAAGCAAGCCGGTAACCACCTGCAGCTGCTGTGATTGGTTGGGCGGCATAAATTTATAACAACATCAGAAATTATCCATAAAATTTACAGCTTAGGAAAGCTCTGTGTGTGGCCGTTTAATGGCCCTGAATCAGTGGAGCCTCTTGTTAGACTGTCCTCAATGAATCCAGCAGACATAGAGCCATATTATAATTTTTTATTATTTTTATTTTTTCTTCTTGGGCAGAAGCATTTGGAAGACTGGCATGCGTCAGCGAATCGCCTACCTGTGCACAACAAATAATAAAAATAATGTCTCATAAACATTAGAAAAAATACATTCTATTTTCTCTCAAGATGCAAAATTTAACGTTTCCAGTCTGCTCGCCCCGTGACTTCACATGTACACATGCTGTTATACGCAAATATAAAAATGAGCCTTTAAAATCGAACCGCTGTGCTGTCTATCAATCAGTGTAATGAGCTCGAATGACTTCAAGGCAAAGTTATGAGAACCAGGCAAAATACGAGTCCCGAAATATTTATAAATATGTTTCTTAGAAACACTGGGTGGCTGTTAAAAAAAGGCGCTGCCAAGTCTTGGAGCTGTCTGCACATCTGAGATGAATAAATATGTCTGACCGTTTACCTGTCTGTCAGCTTGCACAAACACATAGCAGTGAGCTACTGTATTCGAGATGCCAGCAGTCAAAAGCCGTAATGAACACAGAGGCTCTAAGTTATCAGACCAGCAGTAGGGGCCTTGTGATTCTCATCTATTTTAAGCGACTCTTTCTTAAGGGAAGGTTACAGTGGTGATATGTTGCTGCTTTTGGGAAGGTTTTGTTATTTTCGTTTGAATTCTTGACAGGGGGGTATTTGGGTTGAACCTCAAGCAATGAGATCAGCATGAAGGTGGTTCAGCACTTCTGTTCCTGGACTGTCCCGGGGACGGCCCCCGGTAACAACCTGAAGTGGCTTCAGAGGGACAGGCACTGCTGGACAAGCACTGTTCTTATGACAGGCAGAGCTGTAGATGGAATTTCACCATCCAGCTGATACAGATGTAACACCTGTCATCCCCAAATTGAGGGTCAGTTGCCATTCCACTTCCCATTGGGTGCTGTGTGCCCCTGAGGGCTAGCTGTCTGCGTCTGTGCCGGCATCCAGAAGGTCGGTGGTTTGAATTCTACATTAGCAAAGTGCACGTTTCATCGTTGGGCCCTTGAGCGAGGCCCTTAAGCCCAAAACTGCTTCAAGGGCATCACATAAATGGCTGGCCCCAACCTTCGCTGTCACATGTAGGCAGCACTGATTCAGCAGAGGGCTTGATGGCACCAGCATCAGCCTGTCTGCAAAGAGTGTGAGGAACTCATGGAGAGCCTCGTGAAGAGCCCAGGCGGAGGACTGGAGATGACACAAGCACCTCCCCTCTCCTGAATTATCTGGCTGACATGGCGGGAATCTCAAAAACAAGAAAATGAGAAAATGGTGATGTTTTGGGACTCAACACATTACTATCATAAAAAACGATGATTGTAGTCATCACGCTGTTTGCGGAGCTGGAAAACTGTAGTTCAGGTGCCAAAAGACTGGCTGAATTATTTGGAGGTCTGTCTATTTAAAAATGGACCATGTAACCTCAACTTTTTCACACAGTCTATCTTGCAAACGCAGACCATCTCTGCCGCCGTCTCTGTCTGTTGTCTCTACACAATGATATCGTGTGCTTAAGGAACAGCAGTATACTCACGCGTGAATCAGATTGCAATGACCATGCAGAAAAACTGCTGTAAGGCAGCACTGCCTCCTTTTTCACTAACATGAAGGGCATATTTATAGACGCTCATCTATAACTGGCCATAGCATGGCCATGCTTTGATGGAGCGTCCATCAATACCCGCACTGAAAAGCACAACACCATTGAGGATGATACAAAATGCATAGGAACTCTACTTCTGACACTTGATGATTAAGACATTTCCCCTGGTGGGGATCTGATCTGATCTGATCTCATCTCATCTCATCTCATCACACCATCCACAACTCAGCACTGGCTAATGGTTGAGAATGGCGGTGATCATGTGAACGACGCTGAGAGGGAAGCCTCCTGAGCTGGACAGCATGAAGATGGAGAGAGAAACAGAGGTGCTCGTCCAGGTAGACTGAAGATGTTAAAGCTCACCCAGGCCTCCGAAGACCCACAGCAGGCCTGGGGAACATACCATTCTGTTTTCATAGAATATCCCACTTATGTAATATTTAGAAGACTTGTGAGACCGCGCTGTTTTTATTGGTCTGTTGGAATGTTTTGACAGTTTATTCTGCAATTGGGTAGGCAGACAATAACATGCATTATAATCAATTACTTGGCCGTATCTCTCAAGGCACTCTTCCTCAACAACTCAGCCCTAAAGCCCTGCCATTATGCCTACCGATGAGGTCATCCCGGGACAGTTGTGCTGCTCCCTTACCCCCCCCCCCCCCCCCCCCCTTGCATGGCGGAGACGGCTTTAATAATACAGTAATTACCGCCCCCGGGATATCTACTCTACAGACCCATTTCCACTTCATCTATCCTGATCGTCCGTTTATGGACAGCAGGCCAGTGCCTATAAATCTGCCTTTTAACAAAACTTTTAATACTTTCCCTCATTGTTTTCTGTCTGTGTGTTTTTTGTGTGTGTGTGTGTATGTGTGAGCAGACAGGCAACACGGGCATCTATTTTCTTTCCGTTCATTCATATCACCTCAATGCTCCTTCGAACGGCAACCTGCATTAAAGTTATGTGGGGTTCTATTTTTTTATGCCTTTTCTTCTGTACCCTTTCATTTTCCTCACACTTCCAAAAGATAAACATCTATTTACTCTCTAGGATTTAGGATCTAAATCCGGTTGAACCATGGACTAGAATGTGTGTACCAACAATCACCAGAACGAAAATCGGCTCTAGTACAAACAGGTACCATCACACCAATACCACACGCAACACGAAACAGTGTTTTAGAGCAGAGAGCTCAAGAGGATTCCCCCATGCCCTTTAGTATCTTTTTGTTCATCTGCTTCTCCTTGGTGAACTTCACACGTACCTGAGTCATGACTGGAGAGGCCACAATGCGGCGAGCGGAGGGAGCTCAGCTTATCGGGGACGTTTCTGAAAAACAACCGTCACCGTGCTGCACATCGCGCCCACAAAGGAGAGCAAGGCATGGAAAATTTCAAAGGCTGGAAGCACTTACAGAACCCCGTTCGAAAGAGCCCTCTCCTCCTCTGCTTCTAACTGCAAATAAAGTCCAGCAGATTTTCCAAAGCCGTGCTGAAGTAGGGAGAACAGAAAGGGGGAGAGAGGAAGGAAACTGTCATTTGACTTCCCCTTTTCATGCCTGGTACATTTACTTTATTCCTCTAAAGATGCCCAGATGTTTTTACAGATTGACGTCTTAAAGGCCAGCAGGAGGTAACTGAAATGCTCCCAGAAAACGCCGGGCAACATGACTGCCTACTTTGGTGAACGCCTAGTTATGGGCTTGCATGACCTTCTCAGTAGTATCCCTTTGGGTTAGCAACACTTTGTTTGACCCATCATTTCGAGCCATTTGCAGATTGTTGAGACAGTTCTCAGAATGACGCAGTCCTGCCCAGCCCCTTCTGGAGCGTCACAGCAGCGTGGATCACATTAGGTATTTTGTGGTTTCACGGACTTTTGATGGACATTTTCTTGACGCAGTTAGATGTGACGCACCAACACTAACCCTAGATCCCAGAAAAACACACTCAGATGAAATGATGTGTGAAGTCTGGGTTTGTCTTGGCGCCTTTTCTACTGAAGGCGTAATAACTTGAAACAACAGACAACACCAAAGAACGAGACACGGGAAGCCATGTGTGTACGACTGTGAATATGTGAGAGCATACATGTAGGTAGTCAGGTGAATTCATGTCTTCATCCACATTCCTCATTCTTCAAATGGCCTGATTTTTTTTAAGCTCTCGTTTCCACTCTGTCTGTCTGATAGGAAGACGCTCTCTGGCCACACCTTCCCGCTCCCTCCCACTAACACCACCAGAACCACACGAACTGAGGATAACTGTGTATGTGACAAATAAATACGTTTTAATTTGAACCAATCAAGACCGCTCGGCAGGAAAAGTGAAGACCTGATTGGTCGAGGCTGAGTCATGCAAAAACCAGGTCACACCGAAGGTTTAGTACTTCTTTGGGGGAGCACAACGGTTAACATCTCGGTACGGCGTATCCCCCCGCCAGCCTGACGGTTTTCTTCACTCAGCGATGTCGCGGGGAGCCAAGTTTTACATGCACTGGGCATATCAAAACTGACAACCGGAAGCCTGCAGGTGCATCCAACAGAAACATCCCGACTGACTCAACAGCCTCCACACTGGACATCAATGGCGGCGTGTCTGCGTGAAACTGCCAGACTGTTGGCAAAAGAATATAGCCTTCAGAGCTTAGCTTAGCTGTTACCTTCATGATGTGTTTAGGCAGAGCAATTTCTCTGGCTGAGCCTCTGAGAGGTCTCTTCCTCTCAGTTCCCTTTTTATATAAAAGACTGATGTACAGAGCTGAGGATGTAAATCAAAGAGATAAATCAAGACCTTGTTTGTCCATTTCAAACCTATAATCTAGCTTCCATAAGATGAGCCCAGCCTAAACGGTTGAGCCTTTCTGGGTCGTCTCTATGGAAAAAAAGCTGGCAATGAGAAATCTGAAATTTGAAAACGCTCCTAGGTATTCAAGTTGTAGCCCACTAAAAATTGCCCCTACAGAAACATTACTCTCCTTCAAACTATACGACTGAGTCAGTTCAGTGGTTAACTTAAGATCCGACGCTTGTTAGCTTCGATCAGATCACCCTGCCACTGCTTTCATATCAGACTAGAGAAAATCCTTCAAGGCAGCAGGCATCACCATGGTCAAGAAGACTTGTAAGTTCACTTGTATGTTTGAGTCACAGAAGAAACTCTATCCTTGTTCATCTTTAGTCTAAATTTCTCCAGTGAACTAGTCAGCAGTGGAAATGAATGAAAATTCCTAAATTTCTTCCAATGAAGGCATTTGATAAGCAACTAAGATGGGAAAATTTTCTACTTTTTTCTGTCTAAATACCCTCAGAGGGAGCGTCATAAACCCTTGAGATGCTCGATGGCCTGCCAACCTCAGAACACGCCTGGGCTGACATTTGCCATGAAGGACGCGATTAACCTAATTTCTCGTGACTCATCCGCGAGAGAAGCGAGCTACCGCCGTATTCCAATGACATTTTCAACTAAAACCGCCACAGTCAGCCCGGCCCATCTTGAGTGTAAGTGGACACCTGAAGGGGTGGAGTGTACCTGAAAAAAGATGAATACCATCAAACACTCTCCTGGCAGACACAGTTATCCTGGGTCACTTTCAAGATCAGCTCGGTATACAGTATCTACGACTGTTTACTGCAATCAGTTTCTCACCTAACTAGGCCAAGTAATTTGACCTAACGATTGATTCCTTGGCAGTGATGTGTTTCAGCTGCATGATGCTGGCTTTTCTGCGGGGATAAGGAACAGCTCTATCCTCCGTGGAGGATTACCACCTTTAAACCCTAAACTGTTTACTTTGGCTTTTTTTCTTCCGCTGTTAACATGTTTACTCCGAGGCTTCGATTTTTACACAATAAACGAATTAAGTCATGAAGATTTTATAATTCTTGAAGCTTCCATTCAGCAACCTGGCATTTCGCACAGAAACCACTGTTGGTATTGTGTACAAGAAACAACAAGGAATGCCAATGACACTGATCCATCTGTGTTGGTGCCTTTGGCATTCTGCTGTTGCCTGTGTGTAATGTGATAAACTCTCTTGTTTATGTATTGTGGCCTGTGTTTCTGAGACAGGCTGTGGGCAGTTCACCACTTTCTGCATAAGCTCCAGTAATGGGCCTCCCAGCTCATGTACTTTTACCAGTCACTCAGTTATTCACATAAAATGATGTCTTGAACGGAACTGCTGAGCAACAGTACAGCTTGTCTTCGAGTTTTTTCAAGGCTCATGGTGTCTTTAATATCTGCTGCCTTTTACATAAAGCTACAGTCTAACTGAAATTACATTCCAACCCACTTTCAAATATTTACATTAAGTGCTACATTTTTTTCAAAGATATATTCTTTTATTTTTAAGAAAGGAAGGGAATTCTAGCCAACATCTAAAGATTTATATTTATGCAATCACATGCCATTAAAAGGTTTATTTTACTCACCATAAAGCTTCATAGATAGAGCTTGGCATTTTACTGTATTTTCCCCTTCTGGTATCCAGGCTAGTCCCACAGTCTCAGAAATACTCCGGGAGATCGGATACAGACATCACGAGGGACTTCCTGTATAGATGTTCACTACTGGTTCACAATAGGCTTAGTCACACACTGTGCTAGGCAGCACCGTCAACCTGAGTTATTCTTTCAGGTGCAGAGGTTAACCCACTAAGAAATGAGTAACAAAGGAACACTGGATCAGGTAGCCCATCACTTTGTATTTCATAGCCTTCAGGTGGAGGACAGCAAACAGCAGTGAAATCCACAGGAGAAAAGAGGTTATTTTCATTATCCTTCTTATCTTATCTCAGCTTGGTTTTTCTCCTGAACGCTGCTATTTTGGATCGTCTGAAGTTATTTAGTTTTTATGCCTGTTGGTTGTACACTTCCATGGGAAATATTTATTTATGTAACATTCTGTGGTTTGTAGCTGAGTAAATAGACAATAATTCATTTTTATCATGGACAACAGTTTTGTGTTTTCCATGACTACTCTAGGTTTCTTCCAGCTAACTGCATCTGTGCCGTACACCATGAGCCTCCATTCATTTCCTTCTCCGGACTTCCCAGACGCTGCAACACGGAATTTCTGCAAAAATACGTTATAGAAGAAATGAATAGGTGAGCCGCTACCATCCATTGCCGAGGGAGTGGAGACCTGTCAGGTACCTGGGCTGATCCTTCGCGGCTGTGCCGAGTGAGTGGAGATCTTTCCCCCCCCCCCCCGGTCTGGACAGGTACCCTGCATGCAGGTGTATCTCTGCACTCACTCTTCTTCCTCACAGCTGGTGCCATTATTGGCAGTTCGTTCATCTTGTTTGCTCCAAGGTAAGCGATAAACAGGTAAAACAGACTATCTGCCATCCACTACATCATCACCTGGCTGGATTGTAGCGTTATCGTACCTTCTGGCTGCATGATAACAGTACAGTAAGACAGTAAGACAATCTTTGGTAATCAACCGTTACCAAAGCATCATCTCTGAATTATGCCAAGGGCCCCGAAAATGCCTTTGAAGATAGTAGCGTGGGGGACTGATTTGAAGGGACATGTTTAAGAGCAAACTGAAAAAGCCCACTATGGTTATATTAACAATTGATGGCTTGAGTCACGCCCCTTGACTGGAGGTTACTATGAGCACGAACTGGTGATGCAGATCTCCGAAACCCAGACACTCATCTCCGTCTCCACCTCCAGACCTCACTCTTTTTGTGGAAAAAAAAAAAAAAAATGCTGTTTACAAAGAAGCATTCAAATGGTGCTTCACGCCTCTTCAGATGGTCTGGGCTGAAAGGCGAGTCCATGGTAATGTCATTTCTTGAGTATATAATGCGTACATATCCGTTCCAGTCTGCATATAACATAAATCCTTGAGACATAAGTTTATGGTGATAATGTTTGACTTTTCCTGTTGGGGGAATCTCATCTCTTAGCGAATCCACTCATGGTTCGATAGCGTGCGTTCATGAAGAACTCTGTTGATCTTTGAGGAAGCTGAAGCCTATCCGACAACATCCAAACCAAGCAAGTAAACTCCAAACCGCAGAGGCACAAAACGACCACATTATTTTTAGTTCTATTGGAGTCAGAGCAGTTAGATGATACCATTTCCAAATGGAGGGGATATTGTTTTTAACCGTCACTGAATAGTCTGGCAAAAGGGAGCTTTGTGAAATTGAACGGAAGAAAAACAGGAAAAGAACACTTTTCAAATGTCTTTATTTTCAGCTGTGTTGTAAACTAATAAATGCTTTTACACAATGTAATTCAGGGCAAATGTAAAACAACAAATCTAACAAAACCTGAGTGTTTTTCAGCCTTTAGTTAAAACACAACCCGCTTGAGGAACTTGATTCCAGGGCAGTAGGGAGTTAATTCTTTACTGATTATTAATATTAATAAGAACTGTACTGGAGCCTGACAGAGCCCTTGTGTGATGCCGGTAATGTGGATGGACAGCACTGAGAGGCTGTGATGCAAACCAAGCCGGTATTCTGAAGGTGACACTTAAGAGTAAAACAGCTGTCGTGATAACAGGGATAAATCGTTTTTCTAGAAAGACACCATGGGCTGTGAGCTGGCTTCTCTGCGGATGAGACACTAACCAAAAGATGGAAAGAGGCACGAGGAGATGAGCTACTCTCACGACAACCTCAAGCATTTCACAACACAGAAAATGCTGACGATGCCTTTTTACTTGTGCGCTGTATTTCACCAATCAGTTTGGTGTCATATTCATCATAAACTGGCAAGGCATGCCAAGGTCAATTTTGTTGGCATATTGGTATTTCATTGCTGATGCTTTCACCCGAGGCACCCTTCCACCTGACACGGTTACAGGAGCAACGGGAGTACGGCTATAAAAACAGACCCCCCCCCTCCCTCCCTCCCTCACACTCTCTGCTACACCTGACGCGTATCCAAGCTCTGTCACAAAGCTTAAGGAGCTTATAATGTTCAGTGCACAAGACTGGGAGTAAAAGAGTCAGAAAACTCAGCTTACTCTGCCACGCGCCATGTTTATGAGTAAGCAGTACTCAGTACTTACAGAGTATAATTCAGTCAGGGAAAGCATTTAATTGCTTGTTTTAAGACTCACCCCAGCCCCTAATGCAGCTGGATTTTCATACTCATATTTTCATAAATATCTGATTATTCTCCTTTTTTTTAAATCAGGTTGTTAATACAACAAGCTGTTTTTTTCTATTTGAAATGTGAACAATGGTAGATCACCAAGGCTTAGTGAAGTGGTACTTGGTTATGCAGCCTTCCCACAATGCAGTGCTTCTCCACTGTGTGTGTGTGTGTGTGTGAAAAAGGAAGCGCGTGAGTGGAGGTGTCAGTTATTTCACTGGCTGTGGATTGGAACAAACTCCAGAGAATAAGATCTGGGCCTCTCCAGTCAGAGCAGGAAGTTAAACTCAGGCAGACGGAAGTCTCAGGTCTCAGCTTGTAATCCGTACGATTTAATGATCTTATTCCACGGTCTGATATCAGAGCTAAACCTCATGTTTACACTGTTGTATGTTCACCAAAAAAAAACTCAATGTGTTGTAAAGGACTTAAAAGCAGTTTTTCTTGAGCGGCTTAAACAAGCATCTTTCGGGTAGCTTAATTAAATTCACATGAGCTAGTCAATGATGAACAGGTTTAAAAATAGCCTTACATTCAGCTAATGACCTGCAGCCCGGTGTGTCAGCGAGGACTGGCCATAGTTGTTGTTCTGCTCAGTGTTGTAGAAAGCATAGATCAGGGGCGGACTACATGGGTTCCGCTGGGTTGTTCTGAGTCATTAAGTATTAAATGTCTTGAACACAAACATACCACACATTGCACACAACCAGATGTACACATAATGCCCTTCTTTACTCTCACACATGCAGTGTCTCTATATTTACATCTTTGATGAGTGTATGCAGTTTTTTTGCACACACACACACACACACACACACACACACACACACACACACACACACACGCGCGCGCGCGTTTCTGCTTCTAACCTTGTGGGGACCTTCCATTCATTTCTATGGGCCAAACCCTAATCCTAACTATGACAACCCTAAGCCTTACCCAGCCCTAACCTTAACCATAAGGAACCCAGCAAGATACAAGACTTTTGGCTCATTCGGTTTTTTGATTTCATTAACAGATTTTTTTTTTTTTTTTTTTTTTTATTAAGTTTTCCCTTGTGGGGACATGATAATGGACAAATGTCCTGACAACGTAAAAATGTCAGGTTTTTATTACCTCCTTTGTACACACACACACACACACACACGATGCTGCCCCGTGAGATAAGAACAGACATGTACCTCCAGTTTATGAGATGGTGGTGGCTTTGCTGGTAGCTAATGACGTGAAGAAGGGGACTGTCATGTCGTTCACGCCCCCTGTAGACACCATCCAGAGGGGGCAGGATGTCGGACACGCTGGCTTCCCGCACAGTCTAAACACAACTGAAAACAAAGTGGCTGACCTTCGACCTCCTAGACCTCAGCATACATCCCTAAAAGTGCAGAGTGCCGTCCAACTGTTTAATCTATTTTGCCTGCTCATGATGCATTTCAATCCTCCCACTAACATATGGACTCCAAACACAAAGAAATTAATCATTTGTTGTAAAAAAAAAAAAAAAAGAAAAAAGCTTAAACATATGTTACTGAAGAATAGTTAAACACTTAGTAATGGCTGGCCCAGTAGGATGGTTAAAACCACTGTAAAAGCAGTGAAACTCTATGACCCTCAGCAGCAAAATGACACATTCTCTAACTATGTAGTCAAATTATGTAAAGTGATTTAATTAAGTCCCTTAAAAGAGGAGGACAAAATCAAGCACAAAACTGAGCTGGAAAACAGCTTGCTGGAAAGCAAGCGCCTGGTTCAGAGTCATTTTCAGAAGCACATCGGAGGTCATCTGAGGACCACCAGGCAGCTGAGCGGAGTAGGGGTGAGGGTCAGGGCCTGGCCCGGAATGTTGCAGCTTCACATTCCACATGCTACACCTGGGGATGGGCCTAAGATTATTCCTCCAGCTGTCTGAATGGGAAATCAGTAAAGCATGAAAAAAAAAAAGTTACTAACTTAGAAGGAATTTTTATCTTTGGTTCTGATGTTTCTTGCTCAGATCTATAACTGCATTCAGACTTTATCAAGTTCAATCGTGGGAATCAAAGTCAAGTTAGATAGCACTGAATGAGCAGTATGATGGAGAGTTTCTCCCCATCAAAACAAAAATATCAGCACTGTAAATTAAAACATGATGATGTTAAGTGCTGAGTATCAGATAACATACAGAACTTCAGAAATCCCTGCAATGTACAATGCAATAAAACCTTTAACACCGACTCACTCCTTCAACAATTGTATGTTGGTAAAAAGCAAGTAACAGGAATAAGTCTAGGTGGAGTTGGCTAGGATAAAATCATTAGAAAACAGGAAATTATGAGAATCAGCATTAAATCTAACCACTGGCAGAAAGCATCGTAACCTTGTTATCATGAAAAGGCTGTAAAACATTTTGCTCGCTACTCCACTTTTACAAACTCCTTCTCCAAACCTACTTTCACACAGCAGGCTTTGGCAAGAGCAAGACGTACTTAGCGAAACTCAGAACTTGGCCTTGCACAGGTGTTGAAACCTTTAGGTTGTAGTGCTGACTTAAAGAGTAACCATGGACACGTTCTACAGAATTGCAGAGTTGTGGCAATACCTCACAGGAATGACCAGGAATCTGTGGCTTCAGAGTCGTCCGTGGTGGCCACTGTGTCACTTCGCCAGTCAGCACTTGGCTCTCCCACACTGCGTCACGTGACACAGAGTGGGAAACAGCGAGTGGACTGGCAGAGAATTGGAGGGGCACGCGTCAGCTGCCCGATGTTTCCTGGCAAGTGGGGAGTAGACAGCTGAGTCTGATAATGCATCGGAAACCTAAATACTGTAGGAGTCAGCAGCAGAGCCTCACACTGGGATCTACAGCCTTTAGTCCTGCTGGATAGAAACACACTGACTGTCTGGACCTGGGATCTATATTTATTATTGTTCTGACACTATTTATTTTCTCAGCAGAGGTCTTTTTCCAAAGCCACTCACATTGCTTACACGTTCACCCGTTTTCCCATTTGTACAGCTGGCTATGTACGAGTTCAGACTAGTCTGCTCAGGGGTACTAACAGCAGGTCCCCCCTGAGATTTGACAAATGTTTCCCACCTCCCAGTCCCTCCGGGTTCCCTTTCGCAGACCTCAGGTGGGGTACGATCAACAGGCCTTCTCTTTTTGTGGGGAACACAGCCTCCCAGAGCTCCTCATAAAGAAAAGGTAGATGGACGCCCCCCCCTTGGTGAGAACTTACCTTCTACTTACACCTCCTTGCTCCTCAGTACATGCAAAGCACACAGACACCCACAGGATTCCTCTCTGAAGGAGGAGGCCTACAGTGGAAATTGATCCACATGGCTTTTCAGGTCGCAGATCTCTCAGGGGGTGTCAAACAGTATATATCAGTGTTTTTCATCAACACTCCCAAAACATACATCAGGCACTCTTTCATTTATGTCTTTAAGGGGTCTTCTTTTAGTGCTCATTTCAATAGAATTCTATTTCTATCTGTAATGAATACCAGGATGAATCCAAGTGTGCAGATAATGATGTTTAATCATGGGGCGCTCACAATACTCGATGGTCCTGGAGCAGGCAGTGGGTCGGTGCACAGGAGATTCAGGAAACAAAGCATACAAATCCAAAACACGATCCTCAACAGAATCCAAAGTCCAGGCAAGACAGGTTCAAAATCCAGGAAGGCAAAACACAGAGAAAGCGGCCACAATCCGAACAGCCTAAACAGCCACACAAACCACGGTCATACACAGGTCATAAAAAGCACAGAAATAAATGCTCAGCAAGGTGAAAAACATTCAACACTGAGGTTGGGAAACAGTGAGGTAATTTAAAGACAGTCTGATTACAAACAACTACGCTCAATATTCAGGAGATGAGAAACGACGGTATGTTGGGCATGACAGGTTTGGCGTGGGCGTGGTGGGGCTCAGCTAGCTTGGCATGATACTCTCTGCAAGAAACCAATAAGCATGGATTTATAGCTAAGAAAATGTTTCGGCAAAATATGCTGTAAATAAATAGAGGAACGATGCTGTTTTGTGGGGTTGTCCCAGCCGTATTTATCGGGAGAAAAGGTAATAAAAACGTCCTCACAAAGATTCCAGATTCTGTATTTGCGCCTCATTGAAAACTGTCACCGCAGATCCCGCTTGGACTTGAATGCTACATGTGGGTATAGTCTCCATACCCTTACAGTTGGGTTGTGTTGTACCATCCAAGCTAACTACCCATTAAGGACCCAGAGAGGCCATAAGTTTTACTTCCAAATGCAGACCATGGACAGTTCTGCTCCGGCCTGCAGATGAAACCAGACACCTAGCCTGCGTCTGCTTCTACAGTAAACTCTCAGTGGGCTTTGAATTGACAGGTGCTCATGGAAGATCAGAGGCCTTGTTCGTACAATCATTCGTTTTCATCTGTTTTTTGGCTGCCAGCATTAAAAAGGGTCCAATTTTATTAGGCACTGTCCATGTCCTCCTTGATGCTTGGACCTGGGACACACTGACACGAGACAGGCCTGCTAGTTATGGGTAGCAGGCACCAAACTTATTAAATAAAGACAAATGATAGATAAGGGAACCTGCAGGCCACAGCAGCCCCAGGCAGAAGAAAAGGCAACCCCAAGTGGCCTGCTTCACACAAGAGTAACACAATGAGAAGGTAGAAAAATGTAACGTTATCACAGTGTGAGTCTCACAGCCCATTTAGGGAACATTAGGGATGTCCAGGAAATGAGCTCAAGTGTGTTATAATTCAGCTTCTCCTTCTCAATCCCTCAAACAACAACGACACTCGCAGTGGCAACATGTTTGCCACAGAGGTCAGTTTGGGTGAAACCCTGCAAATGCACACAAATTAATTAATTCACAACCACAGTTGGGTTGTTTGGACACAAAGACGCTGGCATGCAAACCAGCTAACACTGGTGGTGAAGGAAGATGGAAAAGACTGATCAAGATGGAAACAGCAGAGCTTATTAAAAGACTGCTTTTCTCTACACGACCAGGACAGCATCATCACAGACAGTTCACTCTGACCTGGCCTCCCCTTTTTAAATTTGAGATTGCCATTTGAATGCTCTTTGTTGCCTTGTCTAAAACTCAAACAAAAGATGTCTGAGGTGGAACAGAGGTTGTCCCTTGCAGATAGCCACAGGAGATTCTGGGTGCTTTGCAAGAATCGGAAATGGTGCTACTGCTCCAGGCCATTATGGAAACACAGAGGCGTACTTGAACTGGACTGGAAAAGAGTCAATAATGGTATTCTGATGGGACTGAAGCAGATCTGAATGTGGGAGAATCAAAGTATGTATAGAAAATTATATTGGCATATAACCCACAGAGTCTCCCTCTGCTAACCTGCTTTAATGAGTCAAAAAAGTTCAAAGACAATCCGCTCACAAAGATGCATAGATGACAACAAATGCAGATGTACGATTGCGGTTCATAACCAAAGAAAATTCAATTTCTCTATTACTGTAGAGATCCTTCAGATTTAAATTCTGTTGTTTTGTCTTTGGAAGTTATGACACTTGGCAGATGGAAAACATTGCTGAAATAACCCAAGCATTGTGGTTTTAAGTGGAGAAGAAACATTACCGTGGGATACGCGAAGAAAATCACGGGTGTAATTTTACACAGAAGCTTCTAGGTTGGTTACCACAGCAGGTCAAGCCCCGAGGGTGATTGGCAAATACAATGGAGTCCTGGATCACAACCTCACATGATCGCATGCTTACTCAAATGTGGAATGGACTGACCTGGTCACCACTGCAGTTAAAGGCCTGGCCAGCAGAGTACTGCACTTCAGGTTGGACAGCCTGCTTTGGCAGAAAGAGTTGCTACAAGAAAAGATTGCTGTGACCAACAATTTGGTTTGAGATGATTATAGAATTAGAGCCAGCTTGGATGTAGTATCAAGGTCAAATCAGTGCTCACACATCTTTCCCAGTCCATTGCTTCATCAGTAAGACAATGATGGAAAGTCTGTTGTGTTTCCAGGGCTTCCATGGCTTGGTGAGTTACTTTCTGAGTTGATAACATCAGTGGGCTGGGAGGAAATGGCAGAGTGACCTGTGGTCACTTCTGTGGGGCCATCACTGGAGCCAGTCAGACTTAATAGACACTAGAAACTGCTGTGGGAAACCAGTTTTTTTTTTACATGTGAAACCCAAATCGATCTTGTTACAAAGAATAGAGATTAAACTGAGACACACCCGTGATGGAACGAGGAGTGATGCAAGAGCCTGTATCATGTGTCAGCTTGCCAGAATGGCTCAGGCAAGGACCAATAGTCTCACAATAGCCCTTGATACTCTAAGAAAGGCTTCACCTCACCTCTCCCCTTATTGATAGTGTCACAATGTTGACAACAAAAAGACAAAAAACAGGTTCTGAGTTCTATTGTTGTCTGTCCTCAACCGGGTAAACAAAGGTGCTGTTTTACTTAATGTCCTGGGTGCAACAAGAGGTTTAAGTTTACTAGGAAGTGGGTTGGATCCTCTTAATAAAACAAAGAGGTTGGATATAAGAGAGGTCTGATAGTTTTGGGAACTCTGTGAAGCAGTCTGCATTCACAAGAGAGCGAACAAAGATTAATAGTGGAACGGGGGTGGGGGGCACATGGCTGTGTCTGAATTGCAACTTAGCGGTGACGCTGTAACATTGGGAAGAGATTCCAGACATGAGCCCTGATTTGCTGCACTGGACATCGCCTGGTGAGAAGGCCTGATCCTTTAAAAAAAACACTTCATTCCAGTGGAGAGACGGGATGCGGTGGGAGGCTTCCCAGCCTCAGCTTTTATAAGCTTGGCAATGCCAGTTGTCAGTCCGGTGCCATACCGGCAAATCAGTAAAATCACTGTGAGTTACACAAGATGCTCAGTGATGTCTTGGTGTAACATCCTGCACTTAAAGTTACAGAAAGGCAGAAAGAATTTTTTTTGCAATTAATACATGACCTTTGCACTAATACTTAATGATTTCTTGCATAAATATTTATAACCAAGTTTTTTGCATTGTATTAATCCAACTCCAAAAGTCAGCATGTAAGTAGCCACAGCCACCCATAATTCTCCACAAGCAAATGGTCCTGGCATATATGCATTAAAGTTGACGTGGCAAGCCCTGCAGTATGATGGAGGGGGGCTGGGATGACTTGGGGTGGTCTGACCTTGCAGGTGGATAATGCCTGCAAAGACACCTTGAGGTGTAAAAAGAGCGTTTGTTTACAGAGGACAGCGATTAGGTCTGATTATGTTTTGAAGTTTTTAAGGTCCACCCATCGAGTTACAGACACAAGGAAGCACACACACTGTACACTTACCCATACAAACAATGCACAAACTATTCAGGTCCAGCTACCTTCCTACCATGAAATGTGGGTGGGTGTGTGTGTGGGGGGGGTGTGTTAATTTTTACCTTTTGCAACAGCTAGATGCCAGGTTCATTCTGATACCTCCTGTTGCAGCTCGTGACACTCCAGACAGACGGACAGAGCGAAGGACCAGCATTACCTGTAGGAATACTGACGAAGTAGAGGTAAGAAGCTCTGGTGGTTGTTTCTACGGACTCTGTGTCCCTTTCCTGCTAACTCTGGACACTGCGTCTTTCTCCATGAAGCTGTTTCATCCTGATCTTTTCTGCACACAATGAGAAGACAGCCATGGTCAGACCTTGGTCCAAAATACTTTCCTCTTTTGGAGTTGGTCAATTTTTGTCTCATTCAGACCCACACGTGTTTCCTTCTTAAAATGATATCTGCACAACAAATCTGATGATGTGCTGTCTGTGCTTTAGCATGTTTGATTTTGACATTGTGTGTGTATGTGCTTGTATTAAATATACTTATACAACATAAATATATGAATGTCTGAATTTCATGGCACTACCATAGGCATAAATGTAGCCACTAAATGCACATAAAGTTGGGGCATTGCCTGCCTTATAACAGGGTGACGCAGGCGAGAGGGTCGGCCTTATAACAGGGTGAGGTAGGTGAGTGAAGAGATCCATTTTGTGTAGACCAAAGTGACCTGGAGTTTCCATTAATGGTGCTGAATGTTGTATTAGATCACAATCCCAAAAGGCACTATAACAAAATATGCAGCAAATGTGTGAACGGAAGGGGAACAATTAAAACCGCATTTGTAAAATCTACAGTGTAAATGGTGATGGAATTAGGTTACGATGCAACCTTTAAACAATGGAGTTTGTTTAGGCATACTGCACTCAAGTCCCTATCTGGAACAGCTTAAAAAGCCAACTGAAAGGTAGAAGAAAATGAGCCTATGGACGTATGCAAACCAACACGAGAGAAGCAATCAAACCCTTTTCTGGGATTTGTTTATAGCAAACCTAATTTCCTATCATTCCAGAAAAATCACTTTTATAAATACTGGCCTATTGATCTTGCAAACACAAACATAATGAGGAATGGGGGCATCCAAGCAGAGGCTGACTGAAGGGCATTGAGACTTTTCATCAGCAGTATCTTTTTCTTTCTCCATTCCTGTGGACCCAGACAATGCTGAAAATACATTATGAAAGCACTGGCAGATATCTGACAAACTCAGGAATAGCATGCTGGTTGTAGTCGATAAGTACTTACTAACCAGTCCACACTAAACCACCACTTGGTAGATCAACAACTTCATATCAAACGTGCAAATTTTCAAGTCTTTAGTCATTCAGAACGCAAGTTGCATGTCGACCTTCAAAAAGTACTGGATATTGCATTATACATATAAAAAAGGCTGAAGGGCAACCAAAGCATTGCTGTAAAGTCTCATCCCTGCCTGGGTAATTTTAAACAGACTAAAAAGTAGCACGTGACAGCCTTCAGTAGATAAAAATCTTTTATAACATGATTGTTCTGTCACATTGTTAATTACAATATTTTTAGTCAAGCAATGGCTATTAGAAACGTGGCATTAAACACAAAAGTTGTATTCGCCATCTATTATGTGCAAATTTTTTTTTTTTTTTTTAAGAACCCATTGCCTAGACTTTTAATTTTGATACTCTTTTCACATTCTGGCATTCTCATAAAGTCGCTTCGTGATGTGCTAACGGCTAAGTTACACCTGAATGGAATGTTCCAATTCAAAACCCCTTATAGGGGGTTGCGGCTATGCAGTAAAGAAATTAGCTTCAGAAAACCTTACACATGCTTCCTCCATCTTTCAACTGCTTATCTTGGACAGGGTTGAGACAAGGCCTAGAGCCTATCCTAGGCAACACACGGCATAAGCTTGGGGTACTGGATGGGATGCCAGTCCATCACAGGGCACGCGCGCACGCACGCACGCACGCACGCACGCACGCGAAGCCATGATCACAACTGGTCACATGACGCAACAGGGCTTCCCAGCTACCCAAACCCAATCTGCTTTTTATCTACATTTTAAGCTGTTCGAGGTGCTCTGCATAACATGATTCTTGTGCAAATAATAATAATATGAATTCACCCAGCAACACTCCATTTTGTGTCAGTCCCTGTGTGGTCAGATTACAAGCCTGTCAGGTTCAGCCACCCAAGGCGATACCCAGCACAGGGCAGACGTTACATAAGAACAACGTTAAGCACTGTTCTGCGTCATGTGCCTTTTGGGCAAACATTTTCCCTGAATGCAACATGCCCTCGGCTGCCAGGCATCTAAATTCCAAAGCGGTCGAAGGTCATAGTAAGGGTAACCACAATGGGACTGGGTGACATGTGGGGCAGCTAGCTCGACTGGGTCGGTTTCACCTGGGTGGGCGCTGAATGGCTGCCTGAGTGTGATCCGCATCCAAAGAGTATGTAATAGACCTGTCGGAAGTCCTTGCAGGTACAAGAAAAAAAAAAAAAGTCTGTAAGCACATGCCCCCCTCCCACTACCCTAGGGAAGGTGATGTCTTTGCAGATGTCCCTACCACACCCAGGAAGAGGGACCACGTCAATTGACAGCACTTTCCTTCAGTTTTGAATTCCCTAAGAGGAATAAGGAGACGTAGAGCTGCACACAGCCACCACATCACAGCGGTAAAAGGGCTATAAAAAGCATCCAAATCATTCAACATAACCTATAATTCATCAAAGTAAATCGTTACAGTATAGTTTTCCAGTTGTTCATTCACACCTGTGGATAATATTATCGGGGGACCAGAAAATCCAAGAAGAATCTAAACCAAGTATGGCAAACTATAAAAAAGGCATTTCAAAGCCTGTTCAAATGAAAACAGAACTCACATGTGACCTGAGTTAGACATAGCCTGGAGCTGTCTGACCTTCAGGCCTCTATGTTTGGCTCTGAGCACCCTTAAATGTTCTTGATATTATTGGCCAGCGCTTCTAGCAGAGGCATAGTCTGGTGCACGACAGAAGCCTGTCTTTCAGGCTCCAGATAACCGTTCTCCATTCTTTACTCCTTGTAACGACCATTTTAAAAGCTGAGCCAAACTCAGAGCTGACTCAAGTAAAAGAGAAGGTCTGGCCTGCTCAGTGACTGCATACACACGCCGATTCGGCTGAACAGCATGTCCTGGGAAGGCAGAAGGAAACATGAATTAGCACATGGAGTACAACTTGTGCCTCATTTCCTTTCACTTAGACGATCAGCTATGGATCAGGGACAGAACTGCTCAGGAACCATGTGTACCCTCTGCTCTGGGTGAGCATCCAGTGACGGCGGACGATGCCAGTGGTGGGCTTGCTTGAGTTAGTGAACAGAAGCACGTTGAGGAACTTACCAGAAGTATCGTCATTTACAAACTAGCAATTCCTCTAAAAGATTCATTCTAAAGCTGATTGATCAAACTTCAGTTTTCTTTTTTGGTGGAATAATATTGCTGTCCCCCCAGTTGTAAATGATATCATAAATTTAGAGATTACAGTTATCAAGTTGTCAAGGTACTGGTGGACACATAGCACACAATCACACCTAGCAAGGCAGAAACTGGTACTTTGAGCAGCTCAACCCTTTTAAGACCCAAAGGGCAGGGAGGCTCATATATAACCAGAAAGGCCAGAGAACACCAGACAGGCAAAACATGGCATGGACAAGGCAGAGCATGGTAACAAGGGAACCCAGAACAGGGGAAAGCTTATCCATCCTTAGGCATGGAGTATCCATAGATCAGGGTAACCCTACCACCATAGGCTGGATCACTCTTGGCTACCCACATATAGTAATACGAGTCACTGAGACAGGCAGGCATACCATGGCAGGGCCTAAGCATTCAAGGGAGCTAGAAGCTGCCTCAGAACACTTCACGAGGCAGTATGATCAAGCAGGAGCCACCAGGCATGCTCCCAAATCAAGACTACACCCCCCCCCAACCAACTGAGCAGACACAGGGAAATAGGCTAGGGAAGCAGGCGACCACGTACTTAACGAGGCAACCAGCACCAGGTGCGTAACAAGGCAATTAACATCACCATAGCAACCAGGTGCAGCACGAGGAAACCAGTCAGCAGGGGGAAGAACCAGGGAACAGGAGAGAGAGGGCATGACACAAGTAAGGAAGTAGAAATTAAGTGACACCAGCAGGTTAAACTGTGCTCTCCACTGCTGAATGCTGTGTTCGTAGGCTAGAGTTCCCTGCATTATTTGTTCAGTTATTGATAAAAACTACGAATCATTACAAATCCACGATGAACTATTTCAGAGGTTATCTAATCCTAGCATTAATCACGGTACAGTATAATTTAAACTATTATTTCACAAAGGCAATGAAAATAGGGCCGTTTTCCAAACCGCTTAATGCTATTCAGGGCAGCGGGGTAGCCTGGAGTTAATCCCAGGCAGCTTTAGGGTACAACAGAGAGAGGACAGCTAAAAACAAATAACATTTATTTAGTGCACGTTTTTAACCAAAGTAAAGTACGCTTGAGGGACGAGAGCAGGGCCAACCAGTGACCCTGGAGGAGTTCCCTTTAAGGATCTTGCTCACAGGTCCAACAGTGATAAGATTATTCCAGCAGCAGTGGGATCTCAACCCAAAACCTCCTGGACACAGCCACAGGTATCTACGCCATCCTAAAACAGACAGATAATATGACAGTTTCTTCTGTTGACCCTCAGCTGCAATTCAAATGTGTCGTTATTTCTAGGCCATTGGTTACAAAATTATTACATGACAAGCTATAAACAGCAGTTAAAAAAAGATACAGGAAAAGAACGAGATCCATACCATTAGTATACTGTATATACAGCATAACAATTGACAAATCTGGGCTTACTATCAGAGCCAAACTTCTTTCATTTTAAGTTAGTTCCATTTTTTTGGTGTTTGACACCATTGCTCATATTTTCAGTTTTCATTAATCTTGTTTAGTCTCTTCTTTTTGGTCATCATGAACTGACTCCAAGCAGATAGCAGTGATTCAAAACCAGTTTATTTTGGGTGGGCCTGTTCTTATATCATTTTCTCTGTGGTTTGGCTCTTACTAACTTCAGGATGTCCATTTTGGAATAACCCAAACCCTAGCGAGCCAATAAGCTCTTACAGTTGTCAATTTGGGAGATCCGCGAATCAGAGCCAATTACAAAACATGCTGAATTACACCACATTTATAGGGCAATGTACATTTTTGTACATTTTTTAAAGAGATTTTCTATATACGGGTCTCGGTGCCGGCATTGTTGACTCTCCCATTCAAGACAGTGACTCCAGCTACCATTGAGTGTTGAGTGCATGTTCTCTACCCCCAGACTCCATAGGCTCAGAATGACTATAGGGAAACTCCTCAGGGTATTCAGGCTGCCCGCCGTTTGCTGCTTGGTTTCTCGGTGTGAATAAATGCCGATTATACATATATAAATGCCATAAAGTCTATGTATGCCGATATCAGTTTTCAATTCGATTAATTTTTATAGTGCCTTTCATGACACAGTTACCCCACCAGTTGTCTTTCACCATTGCCTTAAAAGTGCCCCAGTTTGAGGCCCATGTTTTCCCTCAGGCCAGAATCTAGCCAAACTACAGTATCCTTCTGAGCCATGAATGACACACAAGTGCCATCATAGAACAAAGGCCTCCCAGAAGGGACTCAAGCACAACGCATCCACTGCACTCTCCTGCTCCTCCCAGTGTATCTGAGAGATCCTCACTCACTTCCTTCCGATAGCGGCCTCGGCAGTGCTGTTCTGGCCCGGGAGCTCTAACAAGCTTGACCGCTGTGTGGCAACGTTACTGGTTACAAGTTTGGGTTTCTAACCGCTTCTCGATGGACTTAATGATTAATTAATTGGTCTTTGGCAGGTGACCTTACATCATACATAGCCTTCATTTAAACCTCACCAGCTGATGCAGCAATGTCTTTTTTTTTTTTCTCAATCACGCACCTGTATCCTCAATTTGGCATTATCAGCGTGCTCCTTTGTATAAAAAAAATTGATATTCTGGAAAACTAGTCTTCCTGGACTGAAAATCCGGCTCACACAACACATTTAAAAGGATGGCGGCGGCGTTGAACTGGAACCGTGAAACGAAGGCGAAAGGAGCCAGGGCTCGTTGTTTGGTGATGTGATCATCGCTGTTTACAAGATATAAAAAATTATAATGAATAGATGACGATGAAAGGTATTAATAATAAACAGAAAACCTTTCGAATAAAGCCTGAGTGGAGGACCGATGATGTAACTGTCTTTGAATTTCATTTGGTTTGGAAAGACTTAATCATGGACAAAATTACAAACAACTTGTGATGGGAACGTGTTCAGAAAAATAGAGCAACAAATGAACTTTTCTCTTCCAATCTTAATTGTTCTACTCACTCTCAGCTCTAGTCAAGGCCTATCGGAGCCCAATAATATCCTTACAATGCATGTTGGTTTACGACCCAGCCGAGTCAGTATGCCGCCATTTTCAGCTTGAATGTGTACGACGTAATGAAGCACTTCAACATAGCACCGCTTGTCCAACGTGGACAAAAAACCTGATACACGGAGTGAAATTTGGCCAATGACCAGTTTCATCAGCTGTTATGATACTGGATGGCTTCAGTACAGGTGCCCATAAGTCCTGAAAGATACTTACCAAATTGTTTAGTATAATTATGTGTGTCACCTTATTATGGAAAATAATTAAAATGACATCAAACCAGTTTGCCCTTTGACATGGTGGTGACGGAAATAAGGCTTTGATACTCAGGAGTGACAAGATTACTCTGCTCTCTCCGATTTCATACGTTATTTATTGGTTACGCTGTTGATTCACTTTGGGTTTCAGACAGACTATAAAGCCTCCCTCTGAAGCCTCATTTATCCTGATGTTACATAACATGGTGCCTTTGTAACTGAAGGGTGAAAGACCTCAGGATTGGAGCTGTATTTATCACTGTTGTGGAGAAAGAGATGACTGAGTGCAGAGCCATGGAAAATGCTGGAAGGTAAACTCTCAGCTCTGCCACACTGTACTCTTGATGTGTTATGAAAGCTGCAAAAAATCCATAGCCTTTGCCATCTGTTGCTGTAGGTTCCTGCATCTCCAGGCAACTGCCTCATTATGACAGTGTACTGACAGGCAGGCGACTGTATTGACAGACCAGGCAGGGCGGGGGGCGGGGCTACTTGCTAAACAGTCCCGGACTGACATCTTAAAATAGGCAAGGGACCAGGCAAAGAGCATCACTGGACTGCCAAAGAGAGAGGATGCAACAAATATGCACACCACACATAAACAAGATTAGGAAAGAAAAAACACTGAAAAGGTGTGAAATGATGCTAAGGGCAGAAAAATTAGGAAGACTAACTCGAGCAATGGCCTTGCCTTCGAAACGTGGTATAACGTTTTGTCTAAAAGCTTCCTTTGATAGAAGCTGTGGGAGGGAAAGTGGGAAGGAAGCAGGCTGGGTGTAAGAGAGCAGGCAGATGGGTGGCTTCGAAATTGAAAACTGGGCACTTGGGAACACCAACTGCATAAAGTATGGGGGAGAAGCAGGCATTCCATGCCATGTGCAACCGACAAATAGCTACGGATGCCTAACGGATGTTCCAGAGTCCGCAGGCATGAAGCATGTTCATTTTGAGAGTGTGAGCCTTCATGTATGTATGAGTTTGTGCTCGGGGATGTATGTGCATTCCCTTCTGGAAATGAGGGAGAAGAAGCATATCGAAAACAGAAAGAGACTCGAATACTTTCCTCCCAGAGTGTGTTGGACTGGATTTTCCACTTCCGATATCTTTGGCCCAACTGGAAAGATCCCCGCCTATCCAGGCAGGCGACACACGCAAGGCGAGGTCAGAGGTCACAGAGGAGCAGAATAAAAACATGAAACAGAAGTAGTACGTCAAGTGCAATTATAAAAGCCGTTCTTGACCCTGCTATGTTAAACAAGACATTCCTTATCATTAGGAGAGTGTGGAAAATTCGGTGGAATGTACCAATGGAAGCGAGCCCCGTGGGGGGAGTTCAGATGAATACAGGCCCATTCCTCAGCCGCAGCCTGTGTGTGTGTGTTCCTCCTTGTCAGGGAGAAATGGGAGATGGGTGGTGGGGACTGAAAGTGTTTTTGGTCATCCAGGTCTCTGATTCAGTCAGCACGAGGACTCATGGCCTGGGAAATGAAGACAAGTTGCACAATGGCCAGGAGGAGCTCCAAGTTGTGGTGCTTTGGTCTTTTAATAGCATGATTCTGCATACCGGTGTGTCTAAGACAGAAAGAGAAAGAGAGATGGTGAGAGAGAGGAAGAGTGAGAGTGAGAGTGTGAGTGAGACAGAGAGAATGAGAGATTATCAGACAGTCACAGAGTGTGAGAGAGTGAGTCACTGAATGAGTGAGAGAATTACTGTGAGTGAGCATTACGTGTGAAAGAGTGAGAGAGGGTGAAAGAGAGAAAGAGTGGGCGTGTGACAGAGGGAGAATAAGAGAGATTGTAAGAAAGTGACAGTGAGTGAGTGAGTGAGTGAGTGAGAGAGGCATTTTGTGTGAGAGAGTCACTGTGAGTCATTGTGTGTGAGAGAGTGAGTCACTGTGAGTGAGTGAGTGAGTGAGTGAGGCATTGTGTGTTGGAGAGTGAGAGTGAGTCACTGTGAGTGAGTGAGTGAGTGAGTGAGTGAGGCATTGTGTGTTGGAGTGAGAGTGAGTCACTGTGAGTGAGTGAGTGAGTGAGTGAGTGAGTGAGTGAGTGAGGCATTGTGTGTTGGAGAGTGAGAGTGAGTCACTGTGAGTGAGTGAGTGAGTGAGTGAGTGAGGCATTGTGTGTTGGAGTGAGAGTGAGTCACTGTGAGTGAGTGAGTGAGTGAGTGAGTGAGTGAGTGAGTGAGGCATTGTGTGTTGGAGAGTGAGAGTGAGTCACTGTGAGAAATGGAGACAGTTTCAGTTTTTCGCAGTGCTAGTTTCACTAAAATGAGCCTGACCTTCAGATTTTGCACTGTCCCATAAAAATGGCCTGTAAAACTCAGAAGAGACGCAAAAACACACAGTCATAGAAACGCACAACAGAAGCACAGCACCTCAGCCTTCCAGTTTTGGCCAGGAAAACCAAATCAGCAGCCGGAGCTGACGTTTTAGGTGGCCTTCTTTTCTGCCAGATTAAGTGGATCAATTTTCCATTGACTTACCTAGCAATTAAAGCTACAAGACAGAAACGCTTCAATGTACAAAACACATTTACAGCACTGTGGTTAGCCCACTTGTGGAGCCTATTAACACTGAGCCACAGCAGGATCAAAATTAAGAAAATGTACAAAAACTGAAAATGTTGTTACGCTTTGTGCATCTGCTTGTAGTCAGTTAACATGGTTAAATGGCTCCTGTAATTGAAAACAAACAAGCACAGAAAACTGTACCTTGTTACATAAGAGTCTGCCGCCTCCCTCGGGGACTCGAATCCACGGCGAGCTCCAGTGCACCAGGTGCCGACATCAGTGCGCGTCAGAACACCGAACATCTGCTGGAACCCGGCAGCTGACGGCGGACACGCGGCACTTATGGTTGGTGTGCCAGACAAACACATCCATCAGTGGCCCAGTCTAACACTGGCCCCTGAGAAGGCACCTTTGTGAAGGGGTCTCTTGCTCATGGTGGAGTTTCATTTTGCTCATGCAGGTAACTCATTTTTGTTCGCAGGGGGGACGGCATGGCTGTAATGGAAACTGTACACCTCATGCCACACCACACTGGCAGGGTTATAGTAAATATTGGTGCAAGATACAGTGCTGTAAAACCTGACAGAGATCCAGACCAAGGAAATCTACTTAACAGAAGTTTCATTTACCCCGACTCTTCTCAACGTGAAGTACAACAACCTTACATGAAACAGAGTCAACGGGGCATGTGCGTACAAGACGCATGTCTTCATTTTTGGAGAGATGTGTAGCCCAAAGAGGCAAGCATTCAGTGCAAGGGAAAGGCTTACCTGAGGCAAAGCAGCGCCAAGCTGTCAGAACTGGATAAAACAGGTGTAACGCCCATAATGCTACTTAACACATCAGGGGAAAGAATCTGATGAGCTGAAATAACGTGTAAGATGAACAAGCACGCAACACAAGGCCAAGGAGGTAGATCTGGTGGCTCTGCGTTCGCGTGTGATTCTCCCGAAGTGCCTCACAGCTGGGCGGGGACCAACAGAACCCCACCCAGTAATTTGTTACCTCCCCCTCGCATGCACTCACGCCCACACACAAAATGCCAGGCAGCGCAGCCAAAGCACCGGACGAAGATTAAGTCCAAGTGGGAAACACCCCGATGTTTCTGAACGTGGGGCTGTACAGCAGCAGGTTAATGGAAAATTGCAGAACATGGAGGTTGGGTTGTCTACCTGTGGCTGATGCGGCCTCATCTTACATTGCATATATGACACAAGTGGGTCCACGTTCTTCCAGTGTTGGCACTCATAACGCTCTGCGAGATAAGCCTTACCTCCTTAAAGTCCTATGCAGTCACAACGATTCATTCATGTATTAAGCCATAGCGACAAATGAGATAAACGCACTCGTTTTGTGAAAGCTGTTCAAAATTTGCAGGTGAAAACATAAAATCTTCTGGAGATAGATTATGATTCACAGATGCTTTCCCCTAGCTTGTTCATGTTGCCCAGGGCACTCTTTAATGTGGATTAAAAGAACCTGCGAGATTCTCGTTTTTCTTGGCTTTCCCCTTACAGGGAGACGTGAAAGTGCAGTCCTGAGCAGAATGAGCTTCCCGAGCTCCGAATACACTTCTGTCCTTCAATCTGACAGACATGAAGGAAGGCGTCAGAGGTATATTCAGAGGGACGGCAGCTGTAACCTGAGGTTCCACCGTGTGCCGGGAGAATGGAGGCTTTATATGACAGATATCTTCACCACTCTGGTGGAGATCCGCTGGCGAGTCATGCTCCTGACCTTCTCACTCTCATACATCCTGTCCTGGCTCTTCTTCGGGCTGCTATACTGGGTAATCGCACTGATCAATGGTGACGTAAAGGACCCGTCTCAGGAATCCTGCATGGCCAACGTGCACAGCTTCACGGCAGCCTTCCTCTTCTCCTTGGAGACACAGACCACCATCGGCTACGGTTTCCGTGGCATGACCGAGAACTGCATGGTAGCCATCGTTGTAGTGACTGTGCAGGATGTCCTCAGCTGCTTTATCGACACGTTCATCATTGGCATCGCTGTGGCTAAAATGGCATCGGCACGCAAACGGGCACAGACAGTGGGCTTCAGCAGCTGTGCTGTGATCAACCTACGAGACAACCAGATGTGTCTGTCCTGGCGTGTGGGTGATTTCCGCCGGAACCATATGGTAGAGGGCACGGCCCGGGCACAGATTGTTCAACACACAAAACACCAAGCGGGCAGAGTCACAGTGTCCTACCAAGATCTAGACATACAATACAGTGACATCATCCTTGCCACACCAGTCACAATTATCCACCATATCAAACCAGGCAGCCCCCTATATAGAATCAGGCCACAGGATCTCCCAAAGGCAGACTTTGAGCTGGTTGTCTCCTTCACCTATACCAGTGACTCTACAGGGATTCTACACCAGACTCGCACATCCTACACTCCTGCCGAAATCCTATGGGGTCACAGGTTCCAGGACATGCTGTGGGTAAAGAAGGAATTCTACAAGGTTGACTACTCACTCTTCCACCAGACCACAAGGATACTGGTACCAGAGATCAGTGCTGAGGAGCATGACAGGAAGACACAAGAGCTGCCAAATAGTTCTGCTCATCAGCCGCAGCACAAAGAATCTCAAAGCACTGGAGCTGTGGCCCTCAACAAACAGATCACAGAAGCTGCTGAGGCCACTGCCAGTGTTGAAGCCACTGCTGATGCAGACATGGATCAGCTACAACAATCTTCGTAATGCAGGTGGATCAAAGTGCATAGATTCCTACTAGCGGCCAGCAAAGAACAGCAGTAGATCAGAGGCTTTTACGGAGCCACATATCAACACAGACCAATGGAAAAATATTAGATACAAAAATACTTACTTTCTAGATGTAGAGCAAACTTCAGCATGTTGTTAACTTGAAGTACTGAATAACAGAATTGACATAATAACACTAGTATGAATAATTAGTACTACATTAAGATGAAAAATATCATCTGTAGAACAGCACACCGTTCAGTTATTATTCAGTTAACCAACAGCAGTAAAAGCAGATGACTGTCAGAGGCGCCTAGGGTTTCCCAGTTTGCTGAACTGTATGTATTAAAATGATTTTCCCCCAGTATGTAACACATAACACATTAGCGTAGTAGACAGTGCCCTGTGCTCATTCTACTCACCTGAGCCCGTCGAAATAATTCTTTTTCAGTCTTCGCTGAACACATTCCATAACCTTAGTACGAGCAGGAACTACTCCAGGATTTATCATGACGCGTTCTTTTCTGGTATCTGTTATAAGGACAATATCTTAAATTCATTGCACAGCTTCTGCAACAATATAAAATGGGAAATGGACAACACCATGAAAAAGCTTTAAGTATTCAATATATAACCTATAACTAATATCAAAAATGATAACATGCCAAATGGGAATGATCCGGAAGGCAATTACACATTTATACAGAAAGGTACCTTACCCAAGGGTACAAGAGCAGAGCTCCTCACAGGATTTTAACATGTAATGCTTTACCATGAATATCAAACCATGAACATCAAACAGCACTGCTTATTCATGTTGAAATCTCACAAAGACACTTTCCCATCAACAAACAATTGCTGACTCATCCATAGCAGAAATGAAAAACAGTTTAAAAGGCAGATGGTCAAAAAATAAAGAAATAAATTGAGGAACACCATGATATCTTTCTTTGGCTGCATGCTCATATCCGCTGAGTTCCAAGGCTTCTGGTTATAACAGATCAGACCTTTTCAACATATGCATTTTCTAAACACTTGTGTGCATTTCATAAAGCTAATAAGCCAGAGTCACACACACACACACACACACACACACACACACACACACACACACACACACACACACACACACACACACACACACGCACACAAAACAATACACGTGATATAACTCAGTTGTGCCCGGCAATGAACTGGCATCCCATCCAGGTTGTGCTAATGCCTTGTGCCCTCTGCTGTTTGGTCTAGCATCACTGATTGAAAGCTAGATAGACAGATAATATAGCTGTATTTTCTTAAGCAAGGGTACACATTCTTTCCTTTCTCTTTAAGAATCACTATCCCTGTGATTTTACTGAGACTTAAAAGAACAATCTTTAAATATAACCGCAAGCGGTTATGGGCAGGTTCAAGCACACAGTACGAACAGGGATAGGATGCACCATTGACTAAAATAGAAAGCAAAAGCAGTTTTGACTGTCGAACAACGCATAGAGCTTTGATTTGGGGGTTGAAGCAAGTAATATTAAATTAGGAAGTGCCCAAATGCCTATGCCAGCACTGCTTGCTTCAACCCATTCTACCTATCCAGCACTGCTTGCTTCAATCACGCCCCGTGTGCCTATGCCCCCCAAGTGCCATGCGGGCACTGCCTGCTTCAACCCATGATACCCATTCCAGCAATAAGTGGTCAGTCAACTGTCCATGCTGTCACTGTTGACTTTTCATGTAGTAGTAGGCAGTAGGTAGTGCTGGCATAGGCAGTTGGGGTGAAACAGGCACTTGGGGCATGGCTTTCAGCAGTGCTGGCATAGGCAGTAAAGCATCCATAGGCAGTTGGGGGAGCACAGGTGCTTAGGGTGTTGCCTGTGGCAATGCCAAAGGGCACACATAGGATTTTTGGGATATCTGTAGACCAGGTACACCCTCCAGTGCAAGAAGTGTTGATTAGGAGGTTGACGCAAGCAATGCAGGAATGGGTATAATGGGCTGAAGCATGCAGTACTGCCATAGGCAGTTGGGGGTTAAGCACTTTGAGCAATTGGTAAACATGGGATTTTTGGGATAACTTTTGACCAGCTGGATCTCCTGATTACAATAATACAATATTTGTGCAGATTGGATGGAAATCCTTGAACTAGTACGCAAGGCAAATTGGGCAAATTTTGAAAATTTGCCAAAAAACTGGGCTGGAATTATTGAATTCTGATTGGCTGGAAATGGAATTATGCAAATTATAAGATTCTAAGCATTTTGATTTGAAACTCAGTAGAACCTAGGATAAAATGCTAAAGTGGGCTTGAAGCTCAACATTAAAAAACCTAAGATCATGGCATCCGGACCCATCATGTCTTGGCAAATAGAGGGGGAAGAAGTGGAAGTAGTGTCAGATTTTATTTTCCTGGGTTCAAAAATCACTGCAGA
>JAACJT020000035.1:2258938-2286784 GCA_009936485.2 Gymnarchus niloticus
TGGCCCCATTGGTATGGACAAGGAAATTTTCCGGCAGATGGGGGGCATAATTGTTGAAGGTTATCTCCCACCCCCCACGGCACCCGCCCGGGGGGGGGGGGGGGGGGGGGGGGGGTAATTGGGGAAGATGTGCTGGCATATCACATTGCATTGCACAGCTGCCTGTCGTGAAAACAGAAACTTACCAATGCCCTTAGCAAAAGGCCACAAAAGGTCAAAAGTCTTTGTACCTTCCATCCAAAAGGTACAACATCTTACTATATATTTGCAGGCTGGCATGCAACTGAGTGTCAGCCTTAAATAAAAACCAGCATGAAGAACAGAACCTTACAAGATACCTCTCCAACACCACCATCTTGACTCCTATGCAATACAGTAGGATTTAAGTGCTACATGCTACAGTGGGAATTCAAAGTTCTACTCAGAGGCCCACAGTGTTTTCTGGCTCTTGCTGACCCTTAGGTGTTAATTATCGCTCAATGCCATTATTTGCCTTGGAACGTCACTCATCTGGTATGCAGGCATAAAGCAGGGGCCAATTAAAACATTTTCGATATTAAATGTCCAGCAGAGAGAGCATGAAGGGCCACTTGCAAGAAGGAATATAAATAATACATATGATTAATTTCTAATTGGACAAATATGGCCAGGAGAAAGGCCTAGAATGAAAACTAGTAAACACATAGCTTGCGTGGTTTCCAAGTTTGAATCCCCTGCTTTATATCCGGATTTACATCCATACGTCCATCTTTTAACAGCTTAAACAGTACAGGGTCCTTGGTGGGGGGGGGGGGCTGCCAACTATCCCAAGGAGCAGAGCAGAAGGCACAAGGCAGAGGTACACCTTGCATGGAAAACCAGGTCATTACAGAGCATACACAGACAGACTATGGGGAATTTAAAAATGAAAGAGTACTCAGAAGAACCTTGTAAGTACGGGGAGAATATGTAAAATCCACACTGGGTGTAGGTCAGCAATGTCTGTGTCGTGAGAATTTCTACTCCCCCTCCAAATCCTGGTCCTCTTTGTTCTGCGACTGCTCACTACCTGTCTTATATGGGAAAGACATCTCACCTTCAAAAGTGGCTTTTCTCACTTCTCACATTACATTGAATATCATAATATGACAAGAGGGGGCAGAAGCCTTTGCCAGGAAACACAGCAAGAGTACAGAGAACATCCTGGACAGGATTTCAGATCATTGCAGACACAAACTCACACACACTATGATAATTTTAGACACCAGTTGACCTATTATTATAGAACATGCATACCCATGCAGACAGTTTGGGCATAACTTCTGAGGAAGGTAGCCAAACATGATAAAACAGCAAAGTTTGAAGTAACCTTAGGATGTGCTATTTTTTACCAATGACCCCTGTGTGTCCTAAAGTCATCTCACAAAAGCTGAGTCTTCTGAGAGCTAGAAGTTCAAGTTTAAACTTCCATGGTGTGGGGCATCAGGGTTGGCAATAACTCCCGAGCCTGCGTTCAGGGCTCAAAGATATATGGCGTAATACTTCCTCATACCAGTGGGGACTAAAGTCTTGGGAAATGGGAGCCTGATCTACATCTTCATGCCACTGTCATTGTTACTGCTGGGGTGATCAAAATTCCACAGTTCCTTTTAGTAGTCATGGCCTGTTTCCCGGGCAAGGAGCAGCACCATGCCGTTACGATCTGATTTGTACTGAAAGGCCTAGTTCTGGTGTCCCCCGCCAAAGACACCCGTTCAGTAGGAAGCCATTTCCACATGTCCAAGAGCAGAGGTTTTTATGAGCTTACCAGACGCCACCAGAAAGGAGCACAGGAATAAAGCTGTGACACTCACCTTGGGGTCAGTTCCTGCATTCACACTGACTACAGCTTCCTGTAGCCAAGTTCCTGGTGTAAAAAGCCACAATACAATTATTTAAAAAATCTTACCAGTTTCAATGATTCAATATCAAGAAACGGGATCCATGCAGCCACAAGCATATAAAAGTCACTTAAAAGAAGTCCTGAGATAATTTTTGTCACAAAAATGTAGACAGTATAAGTGAATGCCCCCCCCCCCATTTTATTACATAAACTTACTTTTTCAAATCCCAGCACAATCCATTTCTAAAACCTGCCTACTGGCACCAGGAAGGTTGCCGTGTTTTGGTTTTGCCATTTAGGTTAACTTGTTCACGCTCTGTGTTCAGTTTCAGAACAAAATGATTGAGGTTTAGTTTAGTCTACTCAGAGATGTTAAATGAAGAAAATTCATTTTACTCGGATGCTGAACTTGCGTGTTAACCTAGCCACTTCCTACTAGCTGACCAGAAAGTCTCCAGATTGCATAGTTAGACTGGCTGAGCGGCCTATTTAGAAAGTGGGACATTAAGTCAGTGTCACATTTTAGGCCTCGCATGCTATTTTCCTCTTCCCTTTACAGACAGTGGATTTTTTCCACTCTCTCCGGCTTAGATTAAAGTGAATTCATGAATCGACATTTCTGTTGCCTGAAGTAAGAAGAAGCAAACAATAGCTCCTGGAGGAGAGATGGTGGTGCAGAGCCCAGAGTAGAGTGAGTGTGCTTAGGCACTAGGCCCGGCAGCTGGGGCACTGCCGATCCATCAACGTACCACCGAAACTTGGTCAGAATGGTTTTCACTGCGCTGAAAATATGACACTTTCAGCTGATATAATTAGGAGCAGTGACCTTATTAAGATACTTTGAGAGTTACATACTATCTGCCCACACAAGCTGTTGAGTCATAGAATCCAATCCCATCTTTCACTTCTGTTCTGTCACGAATAGCACTAAAACAACAGCAGAGAAATTAGTATGTCCCCAAACTCTGACAAACTGAACAAGGGTGTGGTCTGTGCCATCATCTGGTCAGGGATCAAAAGGGATCACATTCTTTAAGCATAACATGTATGCCAAGCACTCATAAACCTGTGTACCTCATTTTAAGAAATAAAATTAGAAATGTGTCTTGAAAAAAGCATAACCATTGATGATTTTTGATGGCTGAAAGTGATTGGCCAAACAGTAATTATTCTATTTTCAGTGTACCAGGTGCTTCAGACCTAATTTACTCACACTTTCTTACTCTGAACAAGATCTCATACTTGTTCAGTTATGAAGGCATTTGAAATCCCTCATATTTTAATACAGAAACCTCGATTACCCCAACCCAAGAGACAGCTTAATGAAACAGCTCACAGCAAAATCTTGAAAGGCTTTCAGTGGTGTTCCGATGTCAAAATCCCTGGTATGATTACGAATGGTCAGGCAAGTGTAACATTTAGACTGAACAGATTCGGCTGCTACGATGAACTGTGGATAAATTGTATTAGACATTGCGGAACTCAGTGAAAGGAATTAAAGAAGGGAGATTACAGATCACAGAAAATGGTATAAACATTGATTACAAGCTTAAGATTCCTAAAAATGGCTTAGATGTATGCATTTAAGCAGGTCCCGTTTAGAACGTAAGCTTCTCTCAGTGATTAGAATAACTCCATCACAGCCTGAAACCTAGGAAGAGTAAATAACAAATGGGATTGTGTACAAACAGTGAGCACTGGCTGCACTGTATGCGGTACAGAGAGAGTATGGATTGAACATGTCAATGACTGACAGCTGTAGGGGCAGCAATATGGTCTTGGTTAACAAGGTCGTAAGGAATTGCAGAAGAGTAACCAGTTGTGGCTATTGAGTTACAAATATAAGGCCACAGATGAGGTAACTACAAACTGCAAATCAAAAAATGACCTAATCTGAAGTCATCACATTACTGGTTTAAATAGAATTATAGAATAGTTTGACTTTATTCATCGTTGTAGGGAAATTCAGTCATTTTCACGTCGCCATTCCTGCTTTCCATGAGCCACAAACACACATAGACATACAGGTGAGAGCGAGGCTTAGGGCCAGAGCACATGGCCACCCAGCATCCAGTTCAACTGGGACAACTGGCTTTAAGGGCCTCGCTTCAGAGGGATATGATGGCTCTACCAGCCAGGAGATTTGAACCCACAACCTTCCTTAGATATGGAAACAAATCCCTAGCATACTGAGCTACACAGGGAGGGAAACACATGGGTATACGTGCTGTATTTCTCAACATGAATCATAGAGGTAATGTAAAATCTCTGTAAATTATCTATGGATATGTATGGCTTCAAAAACCTGAGGCATGATTCCAGCATTAGATAGTGTTGTCAGGCCCTGTCCCACAGGTTGGAAGAACGAGGGAGGTATGTGACCTTAGCTGAGAAGCATCATCCCTAGACATTTGAAACACTAATCAGCACAGTTGCGCATCAGTTGTTTCATTACACCAGCACTGGTCTTGCTGTGCCAGTTCTCCCAAAGCCAGACCCCCCCACCCCCACCCCCAAGGCCTGAAAGCTGAGAGCTTTCAAAAGCTTCAAGGTATGGCAACCAGGGAGAGAATTAAAAAATAAGTCAGATGGGTGGAAAAAGGAGGATAAATAAGAGCTGCTAGGGCCAATGATATGTGTAGTTGTTAAACCAGTCTGGGGCTTTGAACTGGGTGGGATGGGACACTGCACGACACGTATGTTAAACCAGGAATCAGAACAGAAGCATATAAACAAGAAAATAACTCAACTATTAAAAGTGTACAGCTCCTTGTGAGACACTCAAGTAGGCAACTATTAGAGGTGGGAATAAGCACGGAGTCAAAATGGTGGCTTAAGCGAACTGTACTACAGGCCCTCATGCAAATATATTTGTGTTTGGAAACTGCAGATTGCATAGCGGAAGGTGACAGTGGAGTTTCAGTATCAAACAGGATTACCCGTGAACTCAGAGTAGAAAACAGGATTAAACCTTATAACTCTGATGGCACTTTTTGCCCAAGCCTACACTAAAGGCCCTGACAGGTGTGTCTGAGCAGTGTCCCCCCACCAACTACCAAATATATCTTCAACCTCCCCTCTCACAGTATGTATAGCTCATCATCCCCACCGCAATGGTGGGGGATACAACTTGTGTCTTCAATGGCTTTCAAGAGCTACAGCAGAATGCCCCTTTGCAGAACAGAAATGGGTGGGTGATAAAGAGAGCATGGTATACGTAGAGTCATCGGTATTGCCCTCGTCTCTCCAACTATGTGTAATTCTCTCTGATGGGGAGTGGTTGGGACGGTCGGGACAGAAGACAAATAATAAAACTGCTGCCTGTCAACTCCTTATTAGTCTTTGTCAAGGAAACAAGCACAATACTCAGACTTTGCCTGACTGTGGCTGAAGGAATGAGTTTATGAATGAACAGCTGACTGTAAAGGAGGAAGCGGATAATAGAATTATGAGCAGATAAACTGGGAAATGACTGACTGGATGAATGAGTAAGTAAACAATTTAACCTTGTGGTGTAAGTCACTGTGGATTTGTGGCAGAGCCTCTGAGCTTAATGGTTTACACAGCCACCAAGGAGCTTGTGGAATGACCAAGTATATTCCCCATTCATCAGACTGCGTTATTTTCCATCCATGCAGTTTCCAGAAACTGAGACACGCAAAGTGAACAACATCCAACTGCCAGAGGGTCACTGTCTGCTGGGCCTTCTGGGCTAGCATGATCATGGCACGTGACATGAATGATGATGGTCCTTAATTCTGCTAAACCACAAGCAGAAGCCTACAGTCACATCATCGGAGAAAAACGTTTACGCTTATGGTAGAGTTGGCATGTTGGGCAAGAGGAGAAAAACATCTTTAGTCATTCGTCTTAGGTTGTTTTACTTTTCATTTTGGTCCATAAACCAAATATAAACATTGTGCTGTTGTCATTCAAGATCAGTCCGAGGGGTGGAAAAAAGAGACCATGAAAACATTCCACAAAAGGCCATAGGCAGAGTAGGCTGTGAGCTATAAACAAACAAACCGATGAGGTATTAGCTTTTCATGGGTGGGGGTATTGAGCCTTTGATAAGTTTTGGGATTGGACTGGGAAGTTACGATGGCGGGAGACGATGACTGAGATGGGAGCAAAACATTAAAGCTGCTGTGATGCTGAGAGTTTGGGGCACTGACAGTGACACAGAGTGGAGGGGGCTCTACTGTTGGAGATGTATGTATGTAACTGATTACCTAACATCTACTACCTTAAGAAACATTTATGTCCTAGATATGAGGAACACTACAATGGGTTGGCACCCTGTCCAGGGTGTGTCCCCCATGCCCTAAGGCTGCCTGGGATAGACCCCATGACCCTGAATAGGTTTAAGCAGTTAGGAAAATGGATGGATGGATGGATGGACATGGGGAAGAGAGGAAAACACCACTGAGTGTAGCCTTTCTGTGAAGCAGATTTACTCAGAATAGCCATGTTTCAACCCCCCATATGTCTCAGTGTCCCATGCTTTGGGAACACCAAGAAACGAGAAAATCCCATTGTTTTTTTGTTGGAAATTGAATGCTTCCTAACATGTCATCACATACTTATCTTAAACAGTTGCATTGTTATGAAGCCCTTATGACTCTGGGCTAGTTTTTAAAATGCATGAAAATGCATAGTGTACTTCAAGGTTTGTGAGACTGAGGACTAAAATTCAAAGGAGAGCGTCTATTAAAGTCAAAGAATGCTGGGGCGTTTGAATAGGGATAGCCGATTGTGCTCTCCAGTGTGCAATATTTGCAATGAGAATAGATAGCATACAGAATACTCATAGAGTAATCATATACACCACTAATCAAAACAGATACAGTAGCATGTTTACTGCCTCCACAGCCCCACACATTATGCGAACAAACGCATGAGGTGAACCTTTCTACGGGCACCTGAGAGCAAGAGAAACTCTTCCCAACAGGGTTGAGGCAGGCTGTTACCATGGAGAAGAGGTATGCCAGCACCTGGCTCTGTTGCCATGTTTCCAAGAGGTAAAGACAACAGCCAAAAGGGAGAGAGGGACAGAAAAAAATGAACAAAGTAAGAAGTCCACTCCTCTGGTGAAATGGTAATCTACAGCCTGGCTCTGACTCCTACTACTGCGGAAAGGCTTTGAAGACTATTCAGCAGGCAGTCTTCAGGTGACAATCATCACGTAAACATGGAACTCAGTGGTCACTTCTGTCTCCCCCACAAGACCGGTCCATTCTGATGGCTCTGCTTGATTGTATTTTGTTCTTTGGCTGTCCATTATCAGGCTTGCAGTGTTTACATACGCAATGTGTATACATTAAGGAACTGAAAACCTGGCCATGTGCCAACAGCAAAGAAGTAATGAGAGCTTGGTGCTGGTAGCATTGGAGAAGGTCACAGGATGAGGAAAAATGCCGCATTTCGTTCTTCACCAAGCCAGTTCCCTCAGCCAAGCCCCTATTACCAGAGCCGATTGTGTCATTGTAATTAACTCGACCCCGCAAAGAGAGCTGAGGTCAGCTCCGACGAACAGATCAAAGGCAATCCAGAGGCATGGGGGAAGCAGAGAAAAAAATTAAATAAAAGAGTTTATTGCTGCTCTTTTATTACTATCGCCTCTGTCAGATATTCTCACATAAAGCAGGAATAATGAGGCTGATGATGGCTGAGTTCACCTGTTACTGCACCCATGCCCCAGCTAATGAGTCAGACTCCTGGAGGAAACTGAATCCTGCTTTCCAGGCCTTCGTTGTTCCTTTCATATGGATCAACCTGTGCCACCATTTTAACCTCCGCTTAAAGGCAACAGGTGGTGCACCAATTAACAGCTGCTGGACTTTGGACTAAAAGGCTCACAAGTTTATCCAGGAAAAGAAATTACCCTTTAGCTTAACCTGATTTTTTTTTTTTTTTTTTTTAATTCTTAGATATCTTGAGGGAAAGAGAAAACCATTTTCTGTCCCAATGCATGTTAAAAAATGATTTCACTGGAGAGGGGCAGTCCATCCCCTACTGATAAAGACCTGTCCAAATGACACGTATAATAAGAAGGCTTGGCCTTTCCAAAAGCCCCAGTGTAAACTCTGCGCATATTACATTGCCAACTCCTCATTGGGAGTGCCTGTAGTAACTTAACATTTTGTAATTTGTTCAGGCTAACTGTAACTGTCACACCTACAATACAACAATCTTCCCATTTCCATGGAGTTTGTGTACTCCAAACAGCCTGCACACCTCAGCTTGGTTACTGCTGTTGAACCATTCTCGCCGAGAGTGGCATCCCACATTGACAGGTGATGCCTGTCAGTCACACCCCTTGGTAATGTCACTGGACTGTGGGACCAATCAGCGACTGGTGCCCCATTTTACAGATGTAAATGCTTGACAGCGATAACAATAGCATGTTAATGTTACTTTCTTCTTCAATGGCGACGTACGAGTCCAACATTCCCCCCTCCGTTTAAAGCACGATCCAGTTGAGCCCACTGTCCTATAGTAGAGTGGAAATGCTGGAGGCCTGCGATGCTCCACAAGGATTGACGTGAATCCTAAGCATATGATTACCAGCTGCCTGTCACGGAACTGGTGTAGGATAGCGTATGGGGGAGGGGAGCGGGGGCAGAGAGGTCACATGAGATGCAGTGCAAGCTGCTTAAGGTCAAACAGCAAAAAACGAAAGAAAGAAAGAAAAGATTGATGGGGACAGCTTGTCTTACCACCAACTCTAATTGCTTGAATGTGTCTGTTTGCCTCATCATCACCTGCCATGCCAGCCCATGCTCATGGATACAAGGCGTACTTTGCCCTTGATGGTCTCCATAGTAACAGAGAGCAGGGGCCGGTTAGTAAACAACACATTCCCGCAGCACTGCTCACTGTGTCCTGTCCTGAAAAGCAGTGTGTGTCTATGGAAAATTGAAGGCGGAGTTTGATTGCAATCTTAATCAAGACTGAGTAGAAAACATCAGTTCACACACCAAAAGCTACTAAATCAGTACCTGAGAATTACTTTTCCATGCGTACATTGGAAATATCTTATTTCTCCTCATTCATGTTTGTTTACAATTTATTGCAGGTTAAATTTTACCCAAGCACCCAACTATGAAAACAATCCCGTTCTTTATGCGGCACGACCAATTCCACTACCAAATGAGTAAAGCATGACTTTAAGGTAAAGAAACGACCACGACAACATGTGCATGGAACCTTCCTAAGTCTCCCAAAGTATGATATCATTATTCAAGCTCTCTGCCTACGCCTGGGGATCTTAATCCCGTTGAGGGATGATGTCAGTAGGCAACAGAAGCCCGAAGTGTGCTAATTGTGGGTTTAAGAGTACATGTACAGATAAGGAATGCCACCCCGGTCATCTTCAAAAAAAGAAATGAGCAGGAAACAAAAATCAGGGCTCAGTTCAAATTACCATTGCTTTATCACTCAATCTATGTTCCTACCCACACCTATGGTCACAAGCATTGGGTACTGACTGAAAGAACGAGATCGCAAATACAAATGGAGAACAAGAGCTTCCTCTGGGGGTGTCTGGGCTCAGCCTTAGACATAGAGTGAGGAGCTCGGACATTCAGGGGGGACTCAGAGTAGAGCTGCTGCTCCTCCAAATTGAAAGGAGCCAGCTGAGCAAGATGGTTCGAGCATCTGGCTAGGATGCCACCTGGACTCCTCCCAGGGGAGGTGTTTCGGGCATGTACGACTGAGATGAAACCCTGGGGTAGACCCAGGACACACTAGAGAAATTACATCTCTTGGGTGGCCTGGGAACGCCTTGGTAGCCCCCCAGATGAGCTGAGGGAGCTAGCCTGGGAGAGGGAGGTCTGGACATCTCTGCTTAGACTGCTGCCCCCACGACCCAAACCCAGAGAAAAATGAATGAATGAATGAATGAATGAATATATTCATGCAGCCACGTACATGAATACACAGTATCCTGAGAATAGTGTCACTTTGTGTCAATGTATGTGTTTCTGTGTATATGTGTGTAGTCCATTGTACTACTCTTCTTTTTGATTTATTTGGGTTTTATGTAGCTGTCTGCATGTTTATCAGCCTTGCTATAATTTTAAGATTCATGTTTCTCTGCTTACATGTCACTATTTTCTTTCCTCCCTTGACTCTCAGATGTGTGTGTGCGACTGGTACACGCGTACGCTGCATGAATCTGTAGATTTGAAGCTGTACATACGAGTTTCTATGCAGTGTGAGTATTGTTTAATTCAGGCAACACTGTTCTCACTTAGATGAATATTGAATGGCAGGGCAGAATTGTGGGAACAGAACTCTTCCCCCGGGATTTCCATGCTTCCGTCCCTAGCTCACACGCCTAGGCTGGGCCTCCCCTTGGAAAGAACACTATGGGAATTTCTCCAAAACAGCTACTATTATAAGTTCATTTTGCACACTAAAAGGAGAGCAAAGGAGAATATTAGCAGTCCCATGTAATGCAACAGTGAATGTTCAACTAATGTAAAATTTTTCACCTATGGCAGACATCACTGCCTTGTTGCTTTTCAGTAAGGTCAATTTTGTCAGTGGATCCATGATTTAAAAAACATTAACAGTAAATACATTTTTACTGAGCTTCATGTTTTTCAAGGCCTGTTCAGGTTAAGCAACAACCAACAAACGTAACATCAAACTGAACACTGAAAAGGAATACACACTGTGAACATATTAATCTTGTAAACAGAATTAAAGGGATTTTGCTCTTTAAGACACTATCTAGGAGTTGTATAAAATTCTGACAATCTACCAAAACCTCCAATTTATTGCCCACTGAAGCTTAGCTGACGTAATTTCATTATTTTTTATTAGGATTATAATTTAGACTAGATTTTTTGGCAGAAACACAATCTAATTATTTGTACTGCTCAATAATGTTTCAGCTTTATTCAGCTTTAGTATGTGATCAAGATGGACTTAATGAGGACATGTCACCAACTCACCGCAGCAAATTATTAGGGTGTGCAACACCTGCATTTTTTCCCCATAGATCAATTTTGATTCCCTTGAAGCATCAGTTCAGTGTTAACTAATCCAATGAGATGAGTAGCCCAAAGATCTTACTTAAATTACACCGACAGCGAGATAAGAAGTGAATTAGACTAATAAGGTATATGCCTCAGTTGCACAGTCACATAGTATTATAGGCTAATAGAAGATTACTGACGTGAGTTGATAGAGGAAGTGTGAGATATGTGTTTATGTAAGCAGGCAGGGCTTCTTTCAAAGGATCCTGTGAAGTCAATAGCTTGATTTCTTTCCATCCTGAGGCGTATAAAATTGTCTGTCACAACTACACATTCAATTTGCAAACCCAGGTGTAAAGGACGCAAGGATAATGCCTTGAAGCCCATGAAATTGTTTCATAGATTAAAGAACGTCCCACTCCATCCAGTTCAAAAGTCCAAACAGAAACTAACTCTGTAACGAGAGTGTCCACCTTGATCAGCATAGCACAGGAAAAACCTCATTCTGCAATAAGCCCATCATAGTTCATCTCAAGATCTTCTCTGCTGTCTTCGCAAGTCAAGCCAAATTGTGACGGTCTCTTTGGTCTGATTATTACAAATTTGATTCTTCTTAAAAGGGATTCAAACCAGCTGCTCCATACTGCACTTTCAAAGATGCATTCTGACACACCTCCATGCATCTTTGATTTAACTCCTGAAATCAACTGAGAATAAGCCACAGTCATGCTTCAATGCTTCTTTATTTGGAGTCCCAAATAAAGAGGCCTCTGGTAAGCAAATGCCACTGAGGAAAGAGGATGAAAGCCAGCTGTCTGATTCCTGCTTTCCCCATAATAAAATGACACATGCAGCAGAGTAAGGCTAGCTGAGAAAGTGAGAATTATACATATGTAGGCTCTAAAGTTTCAGTGTACAGCATGCTTGTGTTTTGTGGGGAGGGGGGGTTTTCTTGCCAACAACAGCTGATCTTCGCTCTCATCCCACTACCCTTCTCCCTTGTAGGCCACAAGTCAGGAAGCAATTTGTGCGTAATTAAGTGCAAAAAAGTGCCTGCAAGTGACCCAGAGTTAAAGGAAAGATCTGGTTGTTTGCGGGAAACCCTACTGCCCAGCGTCCCAGGCTAGATTTTAGCCCTGACTCCAGAGAAAGCCAGGAGATTGCAGACAGGCCCCCTTTGCAAACTGATAAAAGAACTGCACTGAGACATAGACAGATAGTTGCCGTAACTACTAGGGGGAACATATGATGATCGCTTATGATAATGAAAGTTAATAAGACATTTAAATGAGTGTCCGATCAAACCACTCCTCAAGCCCGGTCAGCTTGAGGAGGGGGGTGAAATGGAGAGAACCAGTAAATAAATCAAAGGAGTTTAGTAGCAGAGCTTTGGTAGTAAAACATGTTACTTTAGCCATGATCCCAAATTTCTTCAGATTTAAATATTATTTGAATCACGTAATTTTACTACCTTTTCCCTGCCTGCTGTCCTACAGATGCCTTCCAGTCCCTCTCCAGATTTTACCCTTCGCATTCTGTTGTTTTTAAGCAAACTGACTGTTCAGAATCAACAGAACAATAAGCATGAAACCCTAAAAACTTTTCATCTCAAAAACAGACCCAAATTTTTATTAATCTTAATTTAATTTACAAAGCCTAAAGCTGCGACCATCCTAGATAAGTTTTGTTAAGTAGGGCGAGTGGGCTTAACTCAACAATGATGCAGTGTTGTTTTCCTACCTCAATGCCGAGGAAGCCCATGGCACACTCCCTTAACATACTCCATCATCATGACAGTTTGAAGGTCACCCCCACCAGTTTTCCTTTGAACAATAGGAAAACTTCCCCATTACTTATAAAGCAAGATCCACTGCCCATTTATTTCCCTTATGTGCCACCATATCTCTCTATCATCCATCTCCATGCAGCCAGCAAAAGTGTCTATATCATCATTGGGCCCTTGATCCCAATTATTGCAAGGGCCCCAGATACCAGCTGACCCAGTATACCAACCCTCAGCTCTCAATTTAGAGCGCAAGATGGCAAAACACTAAAAATACAAATTTCCCCACAAAGATGAACCAAACTATTATTATTTTTAGTGGCGTCGTTTTACTTTGGAAGCATCGTGGCTGAAGATCAGCGTAGCCAAAGAAATAAGTGAGACACGTGAAGACGAACGGGGAAAACTTAAGTGGGAAACAAGGAGACACGAGCACACTCAAAAATCCGGGTCGGACTTGGGGAACCTGGAGCACTGATGTGACATCCTTGAACATTTTAGTACCTGTTACTCAACTACCTTTGAGAACCAACCAAGAAACATGATTAATGTCAGAAACAATAAGCAGCTGAAAATCCCTCTGATTAACATTTAAGTGTTAGATTTGTTGGAACGGCAGACTCAGCATTTATGTAATGCTGAAGAGTGACCACTGCACTCTAAACAGTCTTGTCATGAGAGCTAATCTTGCAGTTACTGTGGTTTTGTAGGGCAATAACACAACTTTGAAACAACTGAGATTGGAACCTTTGTCAAAAAGTGGAAAAAGTGGTGTCACTGATGTAACTCAGGGCTGAAAGTAACGTTGGCCTTCACGTGATGAAAAAAGTTTTTACGTGGAACCGACTAAAAAAAATTTGAAAAACCTCGAGCTTTGACTGAAAGTACACTACAGCAATATACCTCCTTCTGTCCAGACATGGCAGATGGCGAGGACCTCCGGTGAGTCAGAGTAACATTTAGTGTCATCCTAGAATCTAAAAACAGAATGAGGAAAAAAGATGCCACAATTGGATTTCCCAAAAATCATTGAGACATACCACCATCCCCACCCCCAACAGCCGCATAATACAAAGAATGGGCAGTTGTTCACTTTGATGTGTGGCTCAGGTCACACCATATGGCCATGCATGAACACGAATGGAAACCTCAAACTGTCAGCACTATCTGATAGAAGTATCAATAGGCAAACGTAACACGGGTTTTGCTAACATTTTTTCGGCTTTCCTGTCGTTTTGACAACAACAAAACCTTACATTTAAAGGCATGCTCTCACAAACACAGAAATGCATGTGTCCTTAAGCAAAGGTTCACTATTCTGTTATCATAACAGAAGACCAAACCTGGGTATAAGACAAAAGTATACATGTATTTCATATATTTTGGTCATATCTGTATCATCAACATTTAACTATTATGATCTGTTGCAGTTGTTAGCACTCGCACCAAGCATCAACAATCCTTATTATTCATTTTTTCTAATGCTTTTCAATATACAAGCAGTGACCAGGCTGGATTTTATTCCTGGTATTCCTGCTTCATTCTTGCTAAATGGGTTTTCACGTCACTTTCATGGTTACCCACAGATGTTGTTTTTACAAGTTAATCTGGCCGATTTCATGGGATTTTTTTCACACCTCTCTAACCAGGCTCCAAAGTCACACAATCTCTCCGTGAGTGTGCTCTTGGTATGGCAGCTGTCCAGCATCAGCGTGCACAGACGTGGCAGACTGCAAGACCGCTATTCCCTTACACTCCCCCCATATCCGCACCCCCACTGTCCATCCTCGAGCTGCTGGGGGCCTTGAAAGTTTCCATCGAGGACAGCTGTGTGCTAAATATACCAACCGCTTCCTTTACCTTTCAGGAAACGATAGAGAGAAGGCCAGTGATTTCAAAGCCCCAGTTTCCTCTGACTTGGATAATCCCATACTACTGCTTATAAAAAAGCCAAAGTACATAACAACAACCTTACAGAATCCAAGGACCAGCGCAGAGAGAAATGGAAGACAAGACGTGCTCTTTATTCAGGCTACTCACTCATTTGACACTTAAACCCCAAGTGACTACATTACATTATACAAAAAACGTGTTTATTCAGGTAGCATATTATCTGAAGTGTAAAACATGAAGTTAAAACTATGAGCAATAGTATTGGGTGAACCCTCAGGACTCACGCACAGCAAATACACGCATGCGTAATTTGCTTTCAAATAAGGGAAAATAGTTCACAATACAATAGAAATTCTACTTTATGCAGCTCAATACTGAACTTTTCAGGTTAAGCTAGCATGGAACTACAACAATGCTCCCTTAAATATTACTCTGTGTTTTTACCCATTTGCTCTGGCTCCTTAAACACTATGGCCACATCATTTAATATTTCCGTCATTCAAACCATTATAACAAATCAGGCTATTCTCATTTTCGTTTCTGCACTTGTAGCTTTTTATTCCCCTATCCTAATTTAACCATACCCAAAATAGGTTTTGGCAGTGCCAGTGTGCCTTTCAGAATGCTGACAGCTGTTTACTCCACCTTCCTTGCATACAATAAATCAGCTAGTGAAAGCAGGTAATCTATTGACATTGGTTACCTGAAACTTACCAGTCAGTTAGGGTTGGAAGAATACCAGTTTTTTCTAACCGAGTACGAGTACTGATACTTGCTGTTCGGTACTTACCAATATCAATACCAATACCATTATTTCATTTTTACAAATCATTTACAACATAACGGTTATTCAAAAAGTTTTTTTTTGTGCTAACTCAAGAAATAGTTTTCTTCATAAAAAAAAAAAAATAATCAAGATTTACTCTTTAAAGAAACAACAAAGCAAGCCATATTTCTGCAATCTGTTCAAATAACTTAAAATGAACAACAGACAACAGCTAATCATCCAGCACGACAAACTGGGCAATAGCTTCTGTTACTTTTACTGTTTGAGGATTATCATTAGCCATGCTACAGACTGCTGCACAGTTGGTTGTTGCAGAGTGCTACTGGCAATTACTTCATACTCATTTTTGTGTTTCTTGTTTAGGCTAGATGTTTGATTAAATTAATTATGTTACAGGAACCGGCTTTCATACCGTACCTCCTCTTGAGAATTCAGAACGCAGTTTGCAGTATGCTATGTTTGGGTTCTCATCTTTAATTCTGAAGAATCTCCACACCACAGACATCTTCCATGGCACACATGCATGTGATCATTCGGTATCGGTTTTACATATCAGTGGCTTGCCACAAGTATGAGTACACGGGTCTTAGAATTGAACCCAATACGGACTCTGGTATTGGTCCAACCCTACAGTCAATAATCCAGGACAGCTTCATGCTGATTTTTTGTCCCTTCTGATTATGATTTAGATCTGAGTCTGACGAGTGTATCACAGCTAGGGCAGCTAAACATAGATTCAGTATGGGTTGCACCTTAGTCACTAAGGACCTCATGAATATCAAATATGCAAAAATGTCATTTGTGAGACAGTTGGAGTTGGTAGTTCCACCTGTTGTCATTGATGTCAAGGATTAAGGTCTACTGTACCTCATCTTACAAGAAAAAGAGAGGACTCAACCTGTCAGTTCTTCATGAAAGACTGATACCTGAACACCGTTTCCCTCCCAATACATAATTCATTATGTGAGAAGATATGATGTAAAGATTCAACATGAAAGGTCTTACAAAAACTGTGTCAGACAGGATCTGTTGCACAGGTGTTGAACCTTTCCTTGCAGGGTGTGACAAACAAAACAGCGGGGACACAGTAGGGGTTGCCTGTGGGGTGGGGGGTGCACCTCTCACATCTTGATTCAACAAAAAAAAAAGCTCATGTGCCTTTTGATCACCAGTGTTTGTTATTGTGTTCTCATACATTAAAAACAAAGAGGTGAAAAAGGAGCAAATGTCTCAGCCATTTCTACTGGGTCATATGTCAAATAAGGCCGTAGGAAGAGCCCAGACCTTCACCTTATACAGAGCCCCAAACAGAGGCCATGATAACCTGATGGGACATGACGCAAGGCAGCATCCTGAGGTTGAAAACCCAAAGTTCACCTGCTAAAAAACAGGCTACGTTACCGTGCAGACCCCCTCCGGACCGTCTGTTTATAAACAGGGCCCTTCACTCCGCGTCCCCCAGCTGGTTCCTTCAATTGTTCTCTGCTTGCTGTGAGCTGACATTTGGGATGATACTGGGGGGTGACCCGTGTGCCCACAACACGTGGTATCACTCTCACATACTCAAATGAAAACACAACACCAACTCAACCCAAACACACTTAGCTTATTCACATCACACAGATTCCACTTTTAACAACGAAGTACTCCTCACATAATTCAGTACACAATTGAAGTTGTGTACCCAAAGTCACACAAACACAATTCAAATTTAAGAACACCTTCTCACTACATACCACAGCATCACAATGAAATACACAATGAATCCATACTGGATAAGCTTCTACCTTCACAGCAAGGCAACGTACACACATCAGACATCATGACACACGGTACAAAGTTTTCAAAATGTTTGGATTCGTGTAAAATACAGAAAGACAAATCAGGGAATGACAGATTCCTTTGATCATAGATGGCCAGCTACCTGTTTGCATCGAAACAAACAAACATTTTAAAAATATGTGCAGTCTTATTATGAATATTAGAATATTTTATGATACAAAAAAGTGTAAAAGCAAGGCAGCGCTGCATGGCAGGGGTGATGTTGTGATCCTTGCAGCTGTTTCCCATCTCGACAGAAATGCTGGCCAGCCTGTGTGTGCCACAGATCCCAGCAGCATCTGCTCAAACTCTAACAATGCCTTTCATTAACAATTTATGAGAAAGTTGTACCTGTAATGACTAAAAATTATTTGCTCCTTCTATTAATGCAGTGACAAATCCTCCCCCCCAAGAAAGAGCCCTAAGTGTTGAGTGTTGCTACCAGCTGTGTGTAAGCTACCCATAAATACTGTAGAGAATGACCAACTTTAATTTGCCAGGTAAACCCAGTGTTGTAACATTAAAAAATTTAAATGTATCTCATATATAAGACTGTCAGTATATTTGAAAATTGTTTGTTGAAAATGTAACATTATATTTATCCCTATTGGCAAACAGCTAAACACTAAGCTACTAAACTTGGACCTCAGTCAGAGGCCCCGCCAACCATTCACCCGAGGTTTATTTAAAGATGGGGAATTGGACCTGGCTGCAGGGCAACTTGGCAGAGATTTTACCTGGTGATTTTCTAACGTAAATTTTTAGAAGCTCGTGTATACTTAGCAAAAGGCAAGGTGAACAAGAGGACGAAATGACAGGGTTTTCAGACGTCCTCTTGTGTCAGTTTACGCTTAACGTCAGGCTGGGCGTACAGAACCGCGAAAAATCCCGACCGTTAAGAGCGAATGAGAGCATCCCGCGCCCGGCCTGTCACGCGGACGGCGCGCGGCTCATCGCGTGCGTCGTCACGTGCCTCGTAGTCGTTAAGACTTCGGCGGTTACTTCATCGTTCTGACCGAGAAACGGCGTGCTTTTGCGGGGACGTATTTCACTGTTATGATTTACCATGTTAAGCAGATAAGGGTTATATAAGCCTATTCTTAATAAAAGGAAAAAAAAAAACAGAGCTGCAGGTTTATTCATACACACGGCGTGCACACAATACACACAGGATCTGAATCACGATCACTACCTTCCTAGCAGCCACCTTTCACATGGTTTCCCTTTTTGTACGTCGGCCCTATTCAGCCCCAACTTCTCAGAAGTAAACTGAAACTCGTTCATCCAGTTGCTTCTTACAGGGCACTCTGTCCCATAATTCAAGCAAATATAAATAACAAATGTACATTTCATTAACAAGAAAATTACTTTTGTAGTCCTAATACAATAACAGAAAAACAAGCTGATTAATGACGAAGACAATATTTAATAGTATTGCTAAAGCTTTTTTTTTTTTCTATTTTGCGACAGTTTTTCCCCCCCCCAATGTATTGATTTGCTAGGCAGGTCACGTACTTGGGACTTGTGCTGACTACGAAGCTATTCTGCTGATGTCACCATAGCTGGTGCATATTCCAGTCATAGGAGGAAATCATTTTGTGCAAGTTCATTCATATGTGACTGCAAATGCCGTTTGTCCTCCTCTGTGACGTGCATTGCACACTTGTAAGCATCTGGTGACTTTTCCGCAATCCAATCAATGCACTAAGCCAAGCCGAAACTAAACAAAACCTGCTTCGGGGAAAAATCCAAAGGCATTGACACATGTGCTTCTGGAAAATATTGATCTTTCACAGAGCAATCTCCAAACCCAAGGATATACGTACACACGCAGGCACGCACTTCCAAATATTCACTCCCCCTCTTTCACGACACGAAACCACAGTGAGGTACATCAAAGACAACATCGGTGAGATTTGTTTCTTTTCTTATTACACGCCTCTTTATACACAGAATAATCGTGGATAGCTAGCAATGACGCAGCCTTTCAGAAGGAAAGTGTGAATAAAAACAAGAGGCAAACACACAGGATGACAGCACAAACCATCCAAAGAACATGTTGAACAAATCAGTCATTGGAGCATTTTGCTTGTTTCTGCCGTATAAATGTTTAAGTTCTCACTCCATCCTCAGCCAGGGTGTCACACACCACCTAAAATTACATGGTGGCTCAACAAGACATTCAATCCTAAAGGGTCTTGAACAGAGACTGTGGAACGATGCCAAAGGAACCATTCTCCTGCCAGCTGCCCTGTCCTCCATTAACACATAATAAGACCATAACAAATGCCTTTCTTGTGGCTGTTTGAGAACAACAAGGGAAGCCAGAGGACCTAAAAGCTTCAGACTTTTCTTGTACAGGGGAGCTCTTCTTGTGCCCTTGTGAAAAATTCTAAAAATTGCTAAAAACTGCTTTGGTAAACATCCAGCTGTATAAATAGCAAAATATTGCTAAATTGCAAGCTAAACAGGCTTAATGGGAACACCGTGTAAAAGGTGGACCTTGAATAAAAGAATCTGTCCTAAGTAAGGCAATAATACATAACGGAAAATACTCAACCAGATCAAATTCTTGTTATCAATATACTGGGTTTTCTTTCATCCCAAAGCTCTTTTCTTTCAAGTTTATTTTAAATCGCCAAATTGCTAATCAACAAAAGCGTTGAAATCTGATTTTAATTTTTTGTTAAAATGTGAAAAGAAAAAAAAAAAAAAAAGGCTCTATCTAGGATATCCTGCCCACATCAGAGTAATTAGTACTTACACATGTTACACACTTGAATTCCAGTGTTTGGGAAGGGAAACAAAGGCATTCCAGGAGAGAAGATTACCAAGATTCTGCCAGTCAAATGTCTCCCGTCTGCCATCTTTCTGAATTAGTTATCATACACATTAACACACACACTGCTCCAACCCCACACTGAACTTCCATGTCGTGACTTCATGCTCTCAAAACAATGTATTTGTCAAGATAAAAAAAAAAAAAAAGTTACTGTTCCTTCCAGTGACATCCTGTCAATGCATTTCTACACAAGGACTGTGTTAAATGTCACCTCTGGCCAATCATTTCTTTATTGGAGTCCCAGCATTTTACTGGCTACAGTCTAAAAGCCTTTGTGCAGTCAGGCTGTCATCAGGTCAGGGCCAGTTGTGATTGGCAGAGCTTGTTTGTCACTGTGAGGCCTATCAGCCACGTTGGTGTTTCCGCAGCTCTGAGACCAACAGTCAATTCATTCTCCCAGGTCTGAACCAGAACTCAGGCCGTGTTCTCCAAATGTAAACTGCAGATTGTCAACAGACAAAGATAAAACGATTTGTTTCAATCTGTTTCGTACTGTGGGCATTCACACTCATCCATCCATCCATCCATCTTCTAAGCACTTATCCAGCTCAGCGTCATGGGGGTGGGCTATAGCTTATCCCAGGCAGATAGGGCACAAGTCCATGACAAGGGACATAGACGAACACTTCCACACACTACAGACAATTTAAAGATGTGTATTTAGATGTCCTTTTATTCTGGCACCTGAGAGATGACTGAAAACAACAGCAATGCAAAACCTTAAGCGGTGCATGAATGGGGGTCAAAGGTCACAGGTGACCGACGAATGTCCATCAAGCACAGCAAGTCTGACAACCGGAGCATCTTTCAGTTTATGTTTAATCATCGAGTCTTCAAATCTAATCATCGCCAGTGATGTCATAAAACGGTTTTTAAAGTTCAAGATTTATGCACCCATAAAAACACAATTTTTCTAGGGTATGTTTGCCAGCCCTGGGCAGCACCAGATGGCCATGGGATTGAAGCCATTTTTGGGAGAGAAATATGAAAGCAGCATTTCAGTGATTCTTGGGCATTTTGCAGTTGTCTTTCAGGAAAGATAGCAGCTAGAGAACTGAGTCCACCTTCTATGTTTCTCCACCGGGTTCTAAATGCTGATGTTTACGTCTAACTTTTCCCTAAAATATTTCTCCAGACTTACCTACCTGCTTTGATCCCATTTGATTTGGTCAAGTGTGGTCAAAGATGCACCTCGTTTCTCCTCGAGGTCCATCTTTCTCTCCGATTCATTTATCTTTTCTCCATCGTTGAGAATGGTCAGTTAATGACTTTGCATCAATCCTTCAACGTAACAGGAACGTTTCCCTGACCCCTCCTCACAGCACTGCCAAACAAGGGCAAATCAGCCGAGTCTTGGCCACAAACAAGCCCAGCGTAGTGAGGTCACTGTCCAATGCCATAGTATCGTATATGTAATCCCTCATACAACCACAGCGGCTTACCTCTACCCTGCTTGAAAGCCTTAGAAGAGGAGAGGGACTTATTTCCCCTTTCCTGTTTCCACTGACAATTTTCCTGGTGCAAAATACAGACCAGCTTTACTTCAAATCCACTACCTAAAGCTTGTTCTGCAGGATGACATGATGGCTTCTAAGAATGTAAGGGCTGTGTTTGAAAGGTACCCAGTTCAAAATTCCAAATTCTCTAGCAAAGTAGTCAGTCTTAGGCCTGGATGCACAGCTGTCTGCCTGAGAAAGGTGCCCTTAATTTAATCAGTGGACAGCCAGTTTGACAGGAAGAGTGAAGAGGGTATATAGGTTTAGGATCTGGCAAGTAAAGTTATAATAATTTTAGTATCTGAAACCGCTGACGACAGCACTCTCGTTAGAGGCCCGGGAGGAGACCCTGCTGTTTAACGGCTCTTAGCACGGCATCCCTGCTGTTTAATTCACACACAATGGGAGGGCCTCAGGTGTTCATTCACTCGAGACAGTCAACCTGTCAAACACCAAGTCATATTTGGTAAAGAGGTGGAAATGAAAGAAAGTAAAATAGCACACATAAGCTTCGAGTTTCCTCGTGCTAAACACAGCCATGCGCTATTTCACAGTGACCTTCACAAAATTTAAAATATCCACAAGGTAATCTAATTGCATGTTAGAACAGAATTTAGCAGCTGACAGCCTTCCAAAGCAACCGTAGGACAAATTCTTTGATCAGTGCGTCTAATATTAAACTAATTGGCTATAATTACCTTCTACTAGGACTCACGCCGTATCGGTCTTAATCCAGTCTTAACCTGCACTTGGCCACTGGTCCCCCGTCGCACTCTCAGCCCGGCAGCCTTATGCCTTAGGTAGCTCCTTAACCGCTGGGGGCTTGTGATGTATCTGCCCGTTGCTCTAGACAAAAACGACTGCTACATGAGTAAAACGTAAATGTAAAAATGTAGTATGTGCCTACTGTAGATGATCTGGGTGAAAACATCCAGTTTTGTAAATGATAAGCTGCATTTTAGAGCGCGTGTGAGGAACTTCAGCAGAACTTTGGGGTGTACTTTGTGCCAGCAACTCCAGGAGAGGTAACCAATCATCCAACGACATTTGCACAGTACCTAAACAAAGCGATTCACTTCTAGGTCACCGACCTGAGGAGCAAGAGTTATGATGCCTCCCTAGGGAAATGAACGATTTCACTACAGGTGGTGACCATCTGAAGGACCAACATTAATAGATCTAAAGCCACACAAATACAAATCGAGTTATATAAGTTGCAGCAACACATTAAAAATCTTGGAAATTCTCAGCTTGATTTCAGCTATGGCTGACAGCTTGTAAATTGCTCCTTTGCTCTCCCTCCCGCACCATTCCTCTTGTTTTGCGATGCAGAGGCAGGAAGTGTTTGTGGTACACAGGATACCCTCCCTGCAACATTCTGATCCCTCTTGGCTAATAACTTTAACACTTAGCTTCCCTAACCTCCACCCCTCCGAACCGACAGGTTGCAAACAATTGGGACATGCTGACTTCCCTTACTTCTGCCTGCTTCAGAGCTGTGCACGTGTGAGAATAGTTACTCTGCAAATTCACCTCAGCTGCGTGGATGCATGTACCGGGTCTCCAAGGACTTATACGCAGGTCATCACCTTCAGAACAAGACGCTGACAGTTCTACCAACAGTTACGATTATATTTGGGGTTTGGAATTAGTAGGGGGCAGTGACTATCATTACAGGCATGTACCCCTAGCTATGGTATGCAAGGCAGAGAGACGTGCACCATGGACCATGACCTCTTCGCAAGCATTAATGGGAATAAAAACTTCAGAATGATTACATCATCGCCACGAAATGCGATGCAGAATCACCCAGTTGGGTAGCTCATAACTGCTATAGTTATTGGTGATGCCCGGGTTGGGGGAAAACAGAAAATGGAAACGATCTCTTCAAATTCAGAACCATCACACATTTGGCTAAGAGCAGGGGAATTATGTAAAGAGCGTCTACAGCAGCAAGGTCAAGGCAGGGTCAAATCCCTCTATAAAAACAGATGAGGGTTATGATCATCCTCAGAATGTTCAGAAATACCAGCGGTCCACATCCCAGATGCTGGGCTCAGAACACTCATTTCCCATCCATGATAAAGACATTATCCAGTGCCGAGAAGAGGCCAGTAAGGCAGCTGCAGGCTGGCGGTACTTATTTTTTTAGTGTGGGCTTAGTTTGCATAGAATTTAGAAAATGTGGGGAAAAGGATTCTGATGATTAGTGAATGTCCCTATGCCGTTAGCTCACTCACACACACAACAAGCAAATGACATGCTGGAGAGAATATTTTTTCCTCTCAGGCAAGAGGTTCACAATTGTGGCCATAGTTGAAATGTTGGTATCACAGAGAGATTTGTGAGGATGGTGGAGATTTTCGGGCTAATGTTTTGGGCGGGGAGGTGATTAGCTTGAAGTGAAACATTATAGTGTCTTACTTTCAAGCCACTCAAGGAAATTGATTGCTCACCCTCTGACATCTCTATTTATAGATAAAGATGCTCTCACACTCAGACACACGACATAAACAGGATCTCACACTTCCTCTTGCCTGGCTGCCATCCGGTAAACCCCATCTCCAATTTAAATAAAAAAGATGAATGGGGGAATGGACGTCAGCATGGGGAACCTGGCGATGAGAGGGTGCAGACTGGGGCCCGAGATGCAGGAAGTACGCCTGGCCTCCATTCATCTCCTTCCCACTTTCTACACCAGGGGCAGGAACCTCAGGACAAACAGCCATGCGTGCCGGGGGGCGGTGCACAGGAGGGAAAAGGAAGGGAAACGCATCAGGATGTTGTTTGCGATTCAGATCCTGTTTTCTTCCTTTCCCCCGCCCTTGCAGAGACCAACCGCGACGCAGGTGCACTCAGTGCCCCCCCCCGAACCAAATCCCCATGGACCTCACAGAAGAGCTGCCAGGATTCTCACGGTCACAAATAGAGCCACGCACACACTCACACACTCATCCCCATCATCCTACACCCACGCAAGTTAGAGCCAATCCTATCCCACCCAACAACGGAACCTCAAGAGGCACAACTGTTTTTAGCCGCATAAATACTTAAATAACAATTTAAAAGAGAGTTCAGCCCAGGACGGGCACAACCAGTTTGCTAACGAACAGGACTGGGCCCCAATTGAGTGAGCCGACTCTCATTTACACATCATTCCCCGATTTAAGGGAGCTCATAACAATTTCCATGACGTCACAGGCTATCAGTGTGAGAAGTCAAGTCTCTTACATTGTGAAACTTAAGCCAGGTACCCAGAGGATACACACCACAAACACAGTCCCTCTGTGGACAACACTGTCTAAAGGGAAAAGTGAGCAGTGCCTGTAAACACACACACACACACACACACACACAATATAAATGAAAGACCCTTCACAAAAGGCCCAAAACATTCAACTACAGGAAAGAATACGGCAAAGATCAAAGGCAATTCGATACCCACTTATGGTCTGCGGAGCACTGGGCCATATTTATAAACCAGGCGGCGGATGAAATGGACTCAAATCCAGCACTTCACTGTGAGATTGACAAGTGCATATGGGGGGTGTCAAATCCAAGACAGTGGTCCACAGCTGCAGTGTTACAGCACAGAAATAACATCAATGTTACTCACTGCAGCTTCGATATTTACAGACGTTTTGGGGTTGGACTTCACTTCTGTTCTCCACAACATAAGTGGATTTTGTAGCACGCGATTTCTTCTACTCAGCATGATTTTCAGATTTTTCTGCTGGTAGAGTAAATTCTGCTCGCTCCATCCATCCATCCATCCATCCATCCATCAGCACAAGGCTGGGGTACCCGTTGAATGGGATCCCAGTTCACTGTGGAGCTTGGCCTTACACTGACAAGTGGGCGATCTGGAGAAAGTGACGAGACTGACCATGACATGTATTTGGACTGCAGGAGGAACCTGCAGTGCTCAGCGAAAATGGGCCAACAGAACCCACCGTTCGGGAGTAGCCTGCCCCCCCCAAACCCCACAGCCCATTCAAGTTCCATCCCTACCAAAACTGACCGACTCCATTTGCTGTTTTCATGAGCCATTTCCAGCACAGAGAAACTTCACGTTCTACTCCTAGCTCAATATAACGAGCGTGAAAGGTCATCCCCGGAGCCGCCTCTACAGAGTAGAGGGAAACGTCAAGGTTCAATCATATGACACCTTTGCTGCACCTGGGGAAAACAAGAAGAATTAAGGCAAGGAGACAATTTATCGTGTAAAAATACTTTATTTGAGTCTCCACTATTACAATTACACACCAACGATTCATGGGCACACTAAAATATTAACAGAAACGTATCGCCCTCGGTAAGAACAGTCATTAGTCTTTAAATGCCTTGTAGATATGCTGAGAACTTTACTCCCCAGGGAAGGCACAACCCATCTAGCCCACTAACCCTCCCACCCATGTCCACCTACAGTAGCAGATGCTAACATACATCTCGACAGCATCCAGCGAAATGAGTGGTGACAAGGCAGCAAGGCCGACTGGGATCATGGCGACAGGCTGCTGCTTTCCCACTTACTCGCTTTATTTTACACTTTTAAAAGGCTATATGTCTAAGCATTCAAATAATATGCACTGCAGGAAGTCAGCCGGCAGGAGTGGCAATGGGGGGGGGGGGGGGCGCGCGCAGACCACCACAAAAACCACAAACACACGCTAAAGCATCACAGGGTTCGGCTTCCGCAAGCGTGTCGACACAGCCATCGAGGTTCATCGCCAAATAGCATTTCCAGGACTGACACACCGGGCCCCCAAAACCCACTCAGAACAAAAAAAAGAAAAAACTGAAACGGTAGCGCAGAGTGGTACTGTTAGACAAGAATAACTGCGCTGTGCCTGGGGGGGAAAATCGAGATTAACACAGCTGCGGGCTATGATGAAGATGGGTGTGGCATTTCATGTTCACAAGGAAGCACACGGGCTATTTAAAAACAAAAACAATAACAAGAGGGGCGTGTAACAAGGCCACTCCACGTGCCGGTGCTCAGCACGCTTCTGAAACACTCCTCTGTTCTTAGAAGCCTCCTCTGCAGTTTCCCCAGGGGAGAGAAATAAACGTGTTTTCTGCCCGCAGGTGGATTCTTCGAAAGGCTTCGCTCCTTAATACGGCAGACGTAGTGCAGCACTCTCTCGGTACGCGTCTTGGCCGTCCTCCGTACGGAACGGGGGCCGTTCGCTTCCAAGTGGGGAGGGCCACGGCCCGTCAGGTCTCCTGGTTCTCATTTCACTATTAAGAACTTCAGATGTGCACTCAGCTGGAACCTAAAGCCTAGGAGCCTGCTGTCTTGCAGAGGTGGGGCCAGCCTGGTTACGTCACACACCTCTTAGTGTTGCTGTCTCAGCCATGCCAACGTGGCTGACCGCAAGCTTCACTCCATTACCAAAGCACCGCACGGCTAACAGCCCCGCGTATAGTCAAGTGGAATCAGGTCCGTCGGCAAAAACGGCACCTGCTAAGTAGAACACAGATCGAGCTACAGGGAAGTCTAGAACCCCCAAAGCACTGGCTGTGAAGGACTGTACAAAAAGGCACTTTATACAACATTCTGGTGTTTCAGGATTTGATCTATAATTAAAACTATGTTGCTTTTAATATATACACCCATGCACAGAACATTAGTAGCTGTTCTGAGAGCTTGGAGGGCTTTTGGGTTGTGAACGTGGAGAGCCATGCCCAGTGGAGCGCCCAGGAACAACCGCACACAGGAATGAACGCGGGGAGGGGGGGCAGGGAATGGCCTTACAAGGTGGTGCTGGTACAGGGCATTTTTTTAAATGAGCAGATGGGGCAAAACTCAGTACGACGCAGACCTCAAGAAAAAAAGCGGGACTCCAAAAACAAAACCACACTGCATGGACTGCTACAAGCATAGCGAAAATGACACACACACACGCACACAAACACACACACACACACACACACACACACAAAACGGCATTTCAAGATAGTGTGTCAGAACAGTTAGCAGCTCCTAAATTACGTGAAGGAAGTTGACACTCAGTATTAACGAACTGCCAGCAAGCTGACCTCCACCCTGAAACAAGCCACCTCCACCCATGCCACTGAGCCGACGAATGAGGATGACCGGAATCTCCGACGGCCTGCGGCTGCTTCTAGCTCCTTAGCTGAAATCAGTGCTACTCAGGGTTCTCCAGTGCTGTGTAGGTAAATGACCACCCAAAATCCGGATACAGTACAGCGGCTCCGCACAGGTCACGTGCCATCTACGCCTAGCAAGTCTGCATGTATGTTCAGTATACATGTCATGTATATAATGTGCTGCAGGCAAGTCAATGAGCCGTAACTGGGGGGGGGGGGGGGGGGGGAATCCCCACAAAACAAATGGGATCGGCAACTTCCT
>JAACJT020000035.1:2294128-2313539 GCA_009936485.2 Gymnarchus niloticus
GATAGTACCTGGCCTGGCGAGTCCACCGACCCGGCAGCGAAGAGCACAACGCGGGGGGGGGAGGGCAAGCGGACAGGGGGGGGGGGGGGGGGGGGGGGGGGGGGTCGGACAGCGTGCACATTGCTGGTGTTGGTGGGGGAAGGACAGGCAGCAAAATGGGAGGCCACATTCCCGACACACCATTCCACTGACAGGAAGCCTATCCAACATCCTGTACACGCTCACTCTTAGAGGAAGGTGTCTACATCAGGAAGACTTCCACTCCCTCACCCCCCAGCACCTTGTTACACACAGAGTTCTGCAAAAACAGATCAGAGCTACAAAAACAAACATCTAGCTGTAGCTTACGCAAATAAAGGAGAGACTTACAATAAATGAAATGAATTGACTCGTACTCAGCAAAGGTCCGTACAAAAATAAACAAGTATGTCGGCGACAGTCGTCTTCGTACCCTTCATACCCTCTCCGCTCGGCCAGACAGCTTCAAGACCGTAGACAAGCTGACCAGCATTTTCCATCAGTACAACCCTACCGCTATGGGGGTGTCAGTAGAGCATTCAGAGTTATTCACAGGTAACTGTTACTACTACTAAGTGATGCTATTCCAGCCAAGCCAGAAGACCAGAGCGCTGGGATAGGGGGGGGGGGGGGGGGGGGGGGGGGGTGTCGGGGTGACACCCACCTCTCTGAAGAGAGCTCCATAGAAAGTGACGGTATAAAAGCAGTCCACAGTCCTCATGGAGATGTCCAGATCCATCAGCAGCCTCTTCTGTTCCTGCGTGTTGACTGTGGCTCTGATCCGCTAAAGGGATGTTCAAACCCGCTACAAGTCACCACACCCAGGATGGCTCCTTCCCACAATCCTTCATTCCCACATGTCCCCCCCAGCTCACCTTCACCGCCATTATCAGGCCACTAGGCATGTGCCACATCTTGTCCACCACGCCGTAGGCCCCGCGGCCCAGCTCAGCAATCTGCTCCAAGTCGTCGGCCTTCACGACAAAGTTCTGAAAGAGGGATCGACGGTGACATGCCAGCCGGGGGGGGGGGAACGAAGATGCGGGTAAGGGGGTTCGAGAGAGTGAGCAGAAGGGAAGTTAAGCACGACGCGAAGGCCACGGCTTCCAAGACAGAGAGCGACGACACAGCAGCGTAATAATGGGAATTCTTACACTCCGGGACAACAAGGGCGCTTTGAACTGACTGACTCACTGATATGAGCTACACCCTTCATCCTCATCTAAGGAAACAGAATATGATAAGGAAAAGGGACAGAGAAACACGTCAGCTATCCCTGGGAGCGTTAACCCCGTTTGGCCGGGCACCTGGCTCCAATTACAAGGACACTAGGCAACAACCAGCAGCTCCAAGCTGTAGAAGGCAGACAGAGTTGAAAGAAATCACACAGCTAAAAACAAATACCAGAGAATTAATTACATGCACAATTGCAAATGAAACCATCAACAGTGGAGTACAGCACGTCCTGCATTTGGCATTCTGCTACTGTCTGTGACAAATTATCCCTGGGACGAATGAGTTTAACCTTGTCGCTGTTCATTAAAGAAACTAACGAAAGGAACTGAAACTCTTCTGATCCTACTTTGACAAAACTGTGGTTACTTTCAGTCGCAAGAGATGAAAGTTGGCACCCCTGCCAATGGAAAATTCCACTCATTTAAAAAGATTAAAATAAACATTTTCGCCGCTGTTCGGAAGGCTGTGAAGAACATTCTAGAAAACCTTCTGTCGGCATACTTTAGCACTGCTGGCTGAGCGATGACTGAACATGCTGAGCTAATCGCCTGCGAAGGAAAATACGGAGACGGACGTAAAAGAAACGCTGCAAATCCAGAGGACGACGACCGTAGGTCCTTCTGAGGAAGTCGTATGGTTGACGCTTCTCTCTCTTCCCTCCGCTCGGAATTAATCCAGGAGAACACTTGATGTTTTATTAATGGTCTTTATAGTCATCTTATAAGATAGACAAAGTTCTAATTTCTTTGTAGTCCGAATATAAGAGAGGCGAAGGTCAAAAGACCGTGTGACTCCCTCTTTAGTAGGTCGTTTGTATCACACGTACAGATCAGCGTACAGCTGTCTTTGGCGGGGGCTAAATGGCTTTAAAACATTAAAGTTATAAAGTTAGGATTCCGTCCTGAAGATGACACGGAATGTAACAATATTAATTTACAGACTATCCATTACGTCAACAAGGTGATAACGAATTAAGAATACACTCAACAACGATCAATTAAGCGTATTTAGGCTCCTACAACGACTTCAAGTTTGTCATGCAAGGTTGTCACAGGAGATCCCGAACGCACACCGCCGAGGAGCTAATGGGACCAAAAGGCAGCAGGTTGTTGACAAACGAACAGTGGCCGTGCCATACTCTCACCGCTAACGGAGAGAAGGAAAAGGATCGAGTCTGTAGAACAAATAATATAGTTATATGTGTAGTAGCTTGGACTGTACCTTCCCGCCAACTGTCACACAGGCTTTCGAGTCCAAATCTCTCGGGGGTCTATTGGTATAAGGAAAAAATAAAATTAATACACATAACGGTAAAAAAAAAAAAAAAAAAAAAAAAAAATTTCTAACCCTAGTACCCCATGTTTCCCTGTATATGGTTAAAGATAAATCAGCCTGAATGAATTTAACAGCTGCATACCTAGGTGAAAGATACAGATGTGCAAGTCACGGGGTTAATCTCTCTAGCGAGAATACCAAGCGACCGGAATAGGGTTGCTGTAAGCTACCCATAATACCCTATTCCTATCTCTTTCACAGCTACTGTCAACCGTTCGGGGCAGGGATCTTACGCTGTTGGCGGAGGAGGCTGTTCAAACACTTCCTTTGACAGTGTCAGCTTGCCTCGGCCTCTTCCTCTTCCTGTTTAGGAGAGAGGGAGACAGGGGAACAAGAAGGAGTCACACATCGCATCAGACGTTCGCAGCTTGTCGACTCTGACATGAACCCACCCATCCAACCAAATGCCTGAACCACTCCAAGCGACCCTTTCCCCAGGAAGTTAGCCTGTTCAATTTAAAATGAACTTGCCACAAGCGAGAAGATGCACAGGGTATCCCAACAGACAAAACATGCAAACACAATGACCTTTCACGATTAGGCAAGATTCAGAAACATCAATACAATGAACATTAAATCTAACGACTGCTCAATAACTGGGCGGAGAGTAAAGGAGCAGCCTAGGGATCTGTGCCCGTGTGTGGTAGGTCATTTGCTCGAATCTCATGGCTGGAAAAGTCATATCAGCATGAGAAACAGACCTAACCGCTCCGAGGGTGAAACGGCACTCTAATGCCAGGCTTTCGTCACGAATTTTTATTCAAAGAAACGTACATCGTGAAATGCTCAAATACCACCTTAGACACTAGCATCCGTGAACATCTAAACTGGAACAAATGCACTCAAAAATAACCACGACGCCATACTCAATGCTCCCTTGCACTTCCGAACTCTAAACAAAAACAGAATTCTTTCTTGCCTTCCATTCCTAGCCGTGCATAACTGTGCTTCATAAACATGACGGCACAAAACACGGAACGGGATGCATTCCAAAACTGCCCCCCCCGTGCAGGGATGGAATTCTGACGAGCAGCCAACCTCAAAAGGCAAAAGGCTGCCGATCTTCGGACGAGACCAAGCGCGCCCCACGGGGCCGAACCCGTCTCTACGGCAGCGCCAACGCGGCCTCGGAGCACGTCATTAAAGAGAGGACACGTACGCGTTTCCACGTGAGATTTACGCTCCATCTCCTCAAAGCAATTCGATGTGACCTAAAGACGGGTTCAGTACAGTCTGTTCTTAGTACGATCAACATGCATCATAAAAGATATTTAAACAGCAAAACACAGGCCTTTATTCAATTGCCAGAAAAAAAAACAAGAGGGAAACAACAAATTTACATAATACACATTTGTGGGATTTTTTCCATAATCTGTGTAACCAAGATTAAAAAATAGTTCTGGAACTGTAATTCATGTATAAAGAGACCGTGACGTGCCAAGCCAGTCAGGGCGCTGACCCAGTGAGCCAGCATTTGTACTCCGGCGTAACCCTGACTCCTGGGTAAAGACGGCTGCCCTTATCCGTATCGCTAATGGAGGACGTGGAGGTTTTATTTGCCCTTCATCCACATGTCTGAACAGCTCAAAATGTGAGATTCACAGACCAATCAAATAATGAGCTTCGGAGTGTCAGCGTCGGGGCCGGAAATGTGGCCGAGGGCTGGTAATTCACCCTGGGAGCTGGATGAGAGATTTGGTTCCTCTTCCCAGTTTAAAGTCATGGAAATCATCAACAACAAACAGCAAACTGCACGCAAGTTCAGCAATGAGGCAGGACTTGGACCAATTTAAGGATAACTAATTTCAGGGAAAGAAAATTTTACTGGAACCATGGGAATCAGAACCTCATCAACAGCTTACTGGCAATGACCTTGCCATTGCTAAGATTCCACAAAGCCCCCCTTCCTTCGCCCGTCTCGGTCCGGCCCAATTCCAAGGCTGGAATGCCCAGAATCTCAAGCGGTCTTCAATGGAATTCCGGAACCAGTAGGAGGGGGAATGGAGCCGGGAAGACAGAAAATAACCATCTCAAGCTGCTTCCAGCCACAGCCTCATGGCCTCCTGGTTCACGGCGGGTGGCTCCATTTACATAAGAGTTCATTCAGTCCATTCATATTTAAAACATTCTGCACAGGACAAGACACGGCTAATGAGTCTGCCGCAGCGTCATCGGCTCCCCACAGCTCGTCCTGTACCCAGCAGCACCACCCGCTATCCGCTGGCTTCTACGTGTTCCCGGAAGGCTTGGCACATGCTTCACGTCCGCACCCCCGATCGTGGCCGCATGGCGTGCTGTTCCTCGCCACGCAAATGACCAAGACGCAAGACGTGGCTTTGGGGCAGGCCGGGGCACATACGCAGGTGCCGAGTACCTGATAAAAAACAAAAAACAAAGCACCTGGACTTTGTGCCCAACTGCCACTATGGATCTTCCCTCCGCAGCCCCTGATTACTTTGACGTCTACCCATCGATGGTTTAGGCAGGCCGACAAAGAGCCGAACTCTCAAGACTGCAGAAATAAGAGAGTGGCAAAGCTACCATGTGGACAGAAATGCTGACGGTATCAGATTACTACAACCACACAGTGTTCGGAAACTTAAAATGAAGGCAGTAGCTGGAGAGGGAGGTGCGTCTACGGTACACCGTACACGGGACAAAACCAGGAAGCACATGCCTCATAAATGGAGCGTGGGCAAATTGAGCAAGTCTCCAGTTTCGACGCATATCTGGGTGTAGCACAACAGTAAATCGGAATCGACTCGACTCTTTCTGAGAACGTCAACGCGTCCGATCTAAGATGACAACAGCGAGCTATTTACCACCTCCTGCCAAACTGCCCGCACAAAAGCACACCATCCCTCCTGACAAACAGCAAACATGCATTAGACACCGCGGGGTTTCCCAAAGTGTACACCTGACCTTTCTTGAGGTCGACCCTCAGGACGCATCACATGACCCTGTACTCCTCCAAGGAGGAGAATTTTACGCTTCTATATCTTGCAGACACAATCACACAATCGTGTACGTCAGCCCCCGTCTGAATCCTTTCTTTAACGATACAGGAGTTCTAGGCTTTAGGTACATTATAAAATACTGACCAATCAACGCAAAGCCCGCTTCAGTGCCAGCAATACCCCACCTGAGATTATATGAATTCTGTTTGGAGGGCCACCCTCTGAAGGCTGTGCTGACACTCCATCAGGATTACAGCTCAAGGCGCAGGTTAAACATACCACAAATTAAGAAAAGCCCCGACAACCACCGTGCTGCGCTTGCAGAAGGACTGCACTGCAAGAGATGCAGGCTGGTGCATGAACAGAATCGCATTACACCCAGTAGACCACCCAAATAACACAAGCCCATGGGACTAACAGGATATCTTTCTCATGTCCCAGTTTAACGCATGCTGGGCTCGGCATTAAAAAGTGTGCGCGCGTATGGGGGGGGGGGACTGACCATATAAAAGCCAAAATTGGAGAAATTTTGCAAGAGCCTTTACTATGCAGGCAGAGGAATTCCAATGCAGGTCTGGACTAAGGCCAGCAAGCAGATTTAAGACTCTACAAGCTGAGGCAGAACCGATCTGTGTGAATTTCAAAGCCCATCCTTCGGATTCAAATGCACGACGTCACTAAACGAGTAAAGACACAAGCCACATTACCTGCATGTCAGGCTGCCCCTGGGTGTCCACATCCTCCTCCACGACCCAAATCTCATCATGCCAAGCAACTTTGACGTGAACAAGCCAATTAAAGGAGTTTTCACATAGTTACATGAAGGCCTAACAGAGTACAGCCCTCGGAACCAGTCAACCATTAAACTAATAGCTGGAGGAGGAAGAGGACAATTTGGCTCACAATCACTCCAAAGATCATACATTTACTTTCTCAAATAATGAAGCACTTAACAGTATTTAAAGAATAACTCCAGCGTGCACCTCCTCCAACAAGACAGAAGCTGGCCTGAATAAAGTGAAACAGTCTTTCACAATGGAGTGCCGTTTCATCTCATATCAGGAAGCAGAGCCCTGGACATCGCTACACAAACAACTCAAAGTCCCAAAAGAGCCCAACAGGCACCGTCTGGCAGAGCAGGTATGACAGGAGTGCTGTCCAGATGACCGACGCAAGGTGCAAGCAGATCTCCGGTTAATAGACCAAGCCTGCGACGGAGGAGCCTGAGATTGACTTTTAAAGGCTGGATCTGCATCCCTTCACCTGTACGGTCCATCCTGTACAGCTTCACATCATCATCAGAGACATAAAGGGCTCAGATCTGCAGACCAGCACCGGATCTGATGCCTACATCCAGGCATGCTGGCTTTTAAGATCGGTCAGAAAGACAGTGTGACATTTCAAAAGTGAGAAAGTATTGCAGGAATGCCGGAGAGTCCAACTTGATTTACTGACATCAAGCTGCGTGTTGGTCATGCCTTCCATAATGGGAGCATTTCTCTAACTATTTAATACAGCTTGCATCATTTGGCCCTCCACAGCCCCGCTCCTTCCACTGCCTTATGGCAGCTTGATGTGTGCAGCAAAGTTATTTTTAGCGCCTTATTTTTGCGATGTCCACCTATTTGTCAGTGGGTGCAGAGACAAAGCTTGCAAGACGAGACGCCTGCACTCGACTGAAGAATCTGTTTTCCATTACGCACAGCGAAGGGCGACGACAAAAGTGCAGCCATCAGATTTGGCCCAACTTCTGCAGCCAGACACCCCAACCCACTGCATGGTCGTACCTGAGACTGTGCAAAGTCAGGAGACCGAATCATCCACAGGAATGTTCGAGCAGCACCAGCTTGCAAATAATAGGTGTGCATCAAAAGACGAGCATACGAGCCGAAAGTAAGGATGATAAAATAGTGCTTTAAGCAGTGCATTTTAAATCACCACTGCATAGACGACAGAGCGCGCGACGGCAGGAGACCAGAATGACTTTATAACACAGTTAATACGGCGTCTCGTGCTGACTCGTGCTGGCATCGTCTTACCAGGAACTCTGCAGAGAGCTGATCCTAAACAGGAAATGCAAGTGAGCATTTAAACGCACGTAACCCGTAAATGCATTGCCTCTGTCTGTACCGCTGCAGAACGCCGTGCAAACACTGCAGCCTCGAATGCAGCGTTAAGAGCTTTGCACGGATTGCTGAAACGTTCTTACCTCCCCTGGTTGGAGACATTTCTCCTTTGGGGGGAGGGGAAGCACAAAAGACTTTGCCTTCTTTACCGCTCCCTCCCTCCATCTCTCGCTTCGGCGGCTCGATTTGCAAAAGTGATGCAAAATCCTGGCCGCAATCTTCATGCAACTGGAGCCTTTTGGCCTCTAGAGTCCAGATTTCCTCGTCGGGAACTAGTGTAGAATTGCACGCCTTGCAAAACAGGCTGAGACCGGAGATTTTGCAATTGAGGTGCAGGGAATGCTCCGCAGCGCTTACATGATGGGCCAAGGCTGGCAGCTGAACTCCAGCAGGCGTCCCGTCTTCTTCTCTTGGAAATCGTACGGCGGATTCGAAGGCCGCCTGCAGGTTTGCTGCCACCTGCTGTGCCGGAGCTGAAAATCGCTCTTTCGGTTGTGGTCAACGGTCACTGACGACAGATACTGTAAGCATCGTTGTGACCAGCGTGAGTATATCTTATAACGGAAACTAGATAGTTCTGTCTTACTTGGAATGTGTTCATATATCTGTGAAGTGCAAATGATCTTTCATTGCAATCTCCTTTTTTCCCCACACAACTTTAGGACCACAATATTTCTTTCTCAAGTTTCCAATCCAGAGTTACTTTTCGACATTCACCATCATTTATAAAACGAGCAAAAAATTATGTTAAACGAAGTGGAGTCCTCCAAGGCATTGCTTATAAACGATATCATAACCGACTCAAGTCTTAGTATGATCTGCTTGACGGAAACTTGGCATAAACAAGATGACTACGTGGCGGTAAATGAGTTGACTGCCCCTCCTGGGTACACCTACAAACACAAGCCTTGTCCTAATCGGCGAGGTGGCGGCATTGCTGCCACTAGGACCAAAGGGATCCCGACCCCAGACTCCATTAATGGAGAGGTTGTGATGCTAGTGGATGCTCATTGGCCTCTGGGCATATGTCTGAATAACAGGCAGAAATGGAGAGCACAGACGGAGAGCCAGTACCACACACTCCCGTTAAGTGCCTTTGGGCAACTTTGTTGTGAATTGCGCTATAAAAATAAATTCAACTGATGTCCAAGAAACGTCTGAGTCGCCACTACCTCCTGAGAAGGCTCAGGTCCCCGGTGAAGCAGTTCTGCCAGTCTCTTTCAGCTGGAGTGATCTTCTACGCTGTAGTATTCTGGGCCGATAGCATTACTGCAGTAAAGGCGGAGAAACTAAATGGCCTGATGAGGAAGGCTGGGGATCAACCTGGACTCCCTGGAAACAGTCATACCGCAACGGACAATTAACAAGCTACTGAACATCATGGAGAATGAATTACGCTCACTGCTTAATTCCCACAGCAAGACTCAGCTGTAGAGCCATCCAATTGTGCTGTTTCCTGCAGCACTGCGTGACGTCTTCTCTGCTGTCAAAATTACAGTAAGTCTCTCTCCTGACCTCGTTGACACTGTCCGTACTGTAAAAATTCTTTTTTGCCTATCCTGTTCTTTATACTCTGCACTTTGTTTAATTTTTTTTTGAGCTTGTATCTGTTTGTGTTGTGTCCTCTGTGTCAGGGTTGTATTTTCTATTGCAGTATTGCCTATAATTTCCATTGGGATCAATAAGTTTTATCATCCATCCATCCATGAGTTGTCACAGTTTTAAGTGCACAGTCGGTTTAATCAGCTCACAAGCACCTACGAGTTTCCATATCGACCTCCATGTTATTGACTGGAGCATATAGAAAGAAAAGTACTATTATGCTTCTTCACTCATTCCTCCTCGTCCATTCTACAGCGAGTTGTGTTATTCCGTGTTAAGAAGAGCTCCACCTCAGCCATAAACCCGTAACAGGAACTGTGCACATGACAACAACCCTCTGACGGGGAATGAGACTTTTTACATATTGTTCCCTTCCCAAACTTTCACACCATCTCCACGAGTCACTCTTTCATGTGAAGTTAGTTTTGATAGAACAATCAAAAGAGAAATCGAATGGTTAAATGCGAAGCTTTATTCCTGTTTCTTTTCCAGATGCAGACGTATATAAAAAGATCTGGGATCGTGTTCCGTATCATTTATAAGACGGGGTTCATCCGTCACGTGCGGGATTCAAGCGGTAAGACGAGGGAAATGAGCCAACTGTTCCAGCCACTAGATGCCGCCAAAGCGACAGCAGTGGCTTCCTTGAAGGGCAGAGGTTTCCATGGTGAACAAGCGTAAATGAGGGCTGACGACATGTGTTGTTGAAATGAAGAGTCACCGGCAGGAGCAGCAAATGGGGATACTGCAGACGACTACAATCACTGATTCTACAGGCCCGTCTCCCAAAAAGAACTGCGTCATTGGTACACAGCATATAAAAATAATCGCCAAAGTGCCGTAAATTAAAACATCGATATGTCACGTCCTTCTTCAAGGCCGTTTGAATTATATATTCTTATATATTCTTTTCTTAATCCCATTCAGGTTTTCCAGCTCTCGTTATTACGCGAAACCGGACATTTCACAAAGTCAGGAAGTGAAAAATCAGAATTCACAGCTTTGTCCTGATTTTAAATCAGTCTTAGACGAAAACGTTATGATACGAAGTCAATTGCTATAAATTAGTAAGGTAATAAAGAGGGTTTTATTTTTTAAGTTTAATCGAAAACTAGAATATTTAAATGTGACCGAAGTTAATACATGTACATCTTCTGCCAGTAGGTGGACCCACTGGACAACAGTATAGTATTGATTTTGATGTTTAATCAAAATATGAATGTACGATGCTTTAACAGGCAAAAATCTGGTAATACAATTAACTGGAAAGGAACACAAAAAACAGCAAACAAGGTCGTGATTAATTTGATTTTCCGAACACCAAATCACATACTGAAACATGGTGTACACACACTCGGGTTTTTAGTGAGGCCGCAGTACCTCCTGGGATATCAGTGTGAGGGTTGTGAGTCTGAAGAAGGCTCCAGTCCCTTGTGTGTGTCAATAGTTTGCTTGTTACACTCCATCCAGGCACCCTGGTTTCTTCTCTCTGAAAGATGATGGTCGAGCTTCTGATTTCCACTGGCATTTTCAGCCAGCGGAAAGTCCAACTACACGATTTGAAAGTCCAACTTTAAGATTTATCAATTCCAAGAATCTCCCCAAGTTACTCCAATCAGAATTCAGGTTTGACTATAGTATTTGTTAAACTTGCTTTCTGAACTCAGCCCTAGGACTGCAATGTAGAGACAAAAATCAAAATGAACCCAAAATAAAAAAAAATACCAAAATCAGTCAGAAAACATAATGCCCTGTGTTGGTATTCATCTGTACATGGCTCCAAGACCCCCCCCCCCCAACATTACCTGCTGTGACCTTATTTGCAGGGCTGCTTGGGACAGACTGTTCTGAACAACCTGTTCAGCAAGGGCATCGCTGTGTCCTTATGTCGTCAAATGCCTCATCTGACTCGGACAAGGGTGGGCTGCCCATAGGTGAGGCATTTATAAACGTTCCAGCTTCGGGCTGAAAGGAGTTTCAAAAGGGAGAGCAAGGATGCAAAAACAAGCTAATAATCTGGGCTTGTGCAGCAGACCACTCGGTTGCTGGGGGAGGATATATACTCGCATTGTCCCAGATTGCAACAAAATGGCCCATGTACTTAGATGAGGAAGGCAATAGCGCAGAAAACTGAGAAAATTTAACAAATGAGCCTACCACAGTAGCTCAGATACTGCCTGCACATTGTCCTGGAATATCTACTATTTCTCTCTGACCAATTACATTCCACTCACAGTGTCCTTCTGTGATCAGGCTGAAGCCAGCATACGGGAACTTATGGATTCACCAGCTTGCTTCTCCAGTACGCTTTGGAACCAGTTCCAATAAACAAAGTAGCATGCATCCGATTTTACCGCAGTGACAAGCACTCCAAACAAATGATTCTTCCAGTGAAGAGGGAAAAAGATTCCGATTTTTGCCCAGATATGTTCACATCTCACTGTTTTCATTTCTTTGAAAATGTGACTGTTGCCATTTCCATAGTCATTGTCATTGAGTACAGATGTTTACACGGGATGTGTTGTCACCTGTACCCGTGTCACGTAGGATAGAACATGGACCCATATTCACCACAGCCTCCTCTCTTTTCAACTCTAAAATACAACTTGAACCATTGTAGCTCATCTCTTATTACCGCTGGAGCACATGAAAAGATATTTTAACAAAAACAGAGTAACAGCAGAATATTCTCGTTGTCAAATCATTGTATCTGTTTGTAATATTACTAGTTTCATGATGGTGTGTAGCTGAGCGGGTCAGAGCTTTGGTCTGTGTCTAGAAGGTCATGGGTTTGAATCTTGTAGCCAGATGTCATGTCACCGTTGCTCCCTTGAGCAAGGCCCATAACCCCAACTGATTTAGAGAATACAATTCCATGCAGTGGCTTTGCTTAGTCTCTAGGGGGGCGCTGACAGCAGGCCCTTCACATGTACCTTTGCGGTTCTCCTATATCCTAATTAAAAACAATGACATTTCAGTGCCCCCCGTCCTGCCCTATGACTCACATATGTGGCTCTTCCAGTCAAACTGGCTGGTCACCCCTTCTCTAGAGGGACTGGATGGCCTGTCCCGAACACTCAAGTTCAGGTGTGTACCTCTGTCTCTAATGGAGACCGCGGTCCTGCTACCCTACAGCGTATCCTTTCAGGGCGAGTTACGTGACATTCATATCTACTCCTGTCTGCCGCGTCTGCCTGTCCCACACTGCCCAAAGACTGACTGTGATCCAAACACGGCCCCAGTCCACTCAGTGAGGTCACTCATGCTATCTACCCAGCAAACGGGGACCCTTCCGTTAACCGTCCATTTAACATTAACCAAAGCAGTTGGCCGTTTACTTCCGTTTCACTCCATTATTTCCAATTTGACGCCGTCATCCGGGCCCAGCGTCTCATCTCAGCACTACTCTGAGGGTAGCTGACATGTCCTCTGATTAATACCACCGTAATCCCAGCCTCCTCTGAACACTACCAATAAGGTGACACCATGTGGGAGGGCCAAGTGCTGACTGGACGAGACGTGTGACAGTCACCCCTGGCAACCAGTAATTCACATCTGGCAGAAGAACTACTTCAGCTGCGTGCTGAGCAGAATCTGTGCCCTGCTGATTATCCTCTTACCGTGGAGGAATGAACCCAATTAACTCAACCGGTAGGAGATCTAGGTCATGATCGACAAATGGCAGTCCAGTTTCTAACCATGATTTCCACCAAAGGAAGACGACTGAGCCACTAGGAGACCTTCAGGGACTCTATAAGATGCCCTGTTATCTCCTGTGTTGTTATTCTGCAGTGTTAGCTCTGAAACATGCACATCAAAGCGTGGGCATTCAGGTTTCTGAAGGTAGCACTGTTGCCATGTGCATCAGAAATGTTCTTAACATGCTACATAAAAAGACTCACAATCAAACTACCTGATTTGAAACCCCTCGCTACAAATTTAGGGCTGCTTGTAGGATGGCAAGTAAGTTTAATGCCCAGTAGCCAAAGGGTCCTGGCCTCTGAATCCCAGTTGGATTAGTGTGGCTGCATCCTTGGGCAAAATATTTGCATCAGAAAGGCAGCAGAAAGAGTCCTCACCCCAGGCATCCAAACTGAGTGAATGTACACCTGATCACAGCCTTCAAGACGGCGGTGAGCTTTTTCCTGTTTTTGAGGAAAGACTCCATTTAATTAACCACATGTAGTACGTTTTAATTAGTCAGGAAAAACGGAAGGGGAACAGCAAGTCTTCATTTTTGTGTCACCTTCGGACGTGTTTGACCGTCCATAAAGACACAGCTCTGGTAAATGAATGACCTTTGCGGGACAGACAGGTGACCTTTTAAAAATAACTGCTCTGTGGTGGGGGTGACAAGACTACTGTGGCACCCAGCAAATCAGGGGGCAGTAGCTGTCTCAGAGCATTGTGTATCCGACCTTTACCTATACTCATTAGCGGGTTGTGGCTCACAGCGCACTTTGACTTTCTGCGTTTGCCTTCCCCTCGCATACTTAAAGCAGAGCGGCCTTAAACACGCTCGTTAAGGCAATTAACTAAGGTGCAGATCCCAGATGTGCGCTGGACCATGGTGCTTCACCTGGGCTGCTTGAGGAAGTTCTCAGCTGTAGAAAATAAGCAAAGGAGGAAAACTGGAACCTTCTCCAGTGAGACTCGGAATTTTAGCACCAATTCTAGAGTGAGAACCCAAAAACTGAGGCAGGCTTTCATGATGAGCTGAACCCTTTGAGAGTGGCTGGATACTGTGCCTGGTGAACACCTTCACGTCACACGTCCTGCAACCTCTTCTAGACTCACATTTCCATATGCTTCAGACAGTCCTTTGTAATTTTGGCCACACATCAATTCAGTAAGAAATATACAGATCTCCATTTCTGATTTCCCTCTGGGTTTTCTTTTATCATTATTTTTTTGACAAGCTGACTACATTCTCCAAAGCTGGTCTTGCACATGACATTAGGGTTTGGTCAGCAAGTATGCATTGTAGACCCTGATGAAGAACAGTGGTTAAAAGATGGATGGATGGATGGATGGATGGATGGATGGATGGATGGATGGATGGAATCTAGTGTGTGTCTGAATACACTTCTTCCCCAGCCCCGCGAGAATCCAGTATTTATCTGGTGCTTGGATGGTTCCCGTTGAAATGACTTTCTCGGGTCAGCCCTACAGGCCCTAGTCTAAGCAGAACTCAGCATTGACCCTATCACCAGACCAGGTAAATGTGGCAACACAAACAACCATCAAATGTCTGAACACTTATCTGGCTATATGGCTCCATCTCCACAACCATAGTGCCGAGTCTGGAGAATATGAATCCACAAAAAAGGGGCCAGAATGTCTTTGGAGAGAGATTTGAATCAGAGGGGCTGACCGACCTTGCAGAATGTGTGTCACTGACTGCCAGCACCACGTCCCCAGACAGGATACACGCAGTAACTACAGACACACAGAATGAACCACTTGGAACTTCTCCCCAAACCTTCCTGCCTCCCTCCCTCTTCTCTTCTGTACCTTCCCTTTCCTTAAGGGGGCTGTTAGCTGTTTGTAGAGCCGCTGCATAATAGACAAAAGACCAAGAAAAAACAACAAACACCCAATTTCTTGAATCCTGTGTGCTTTATGGGCTCACAACTTTTATCATATCATGCCAGTAGCTGGTGGAGTAGTCATACCACAGTTGAACTCTTGAGCCAGGCTCTTAACCCTAACTGTTCCAGAGGTGCTGAATGCTAGCAGAACCTGGCTGAGCTCTGATCCCACATCCCTGACTTGTATATCACTTTGGAGGAAAGAATCTGCCAAATGCACAAAAAATGTTGGGCCAGCAAGATCATGCAGTTCCCTGTTAATACTGAAATACTTAAGAAATGAAACGTTAATGGAGAGGCCAATGGTCTCCATTTTCGTTCTTCAGAAACAGGTCCTGGTGTTTTTGGCGGCGCGATCGTTGCTCACGTGAGATTTTAGCAAGATCATTTCGATTAGCCACAGCAGCTTGACGTTCCTTATTTCCTACAGAAGCCAAGTGAGGCTGATGTTTTAAATATAATTTAGTGTTTGTATTTTCTATAAATATTTTGGGCTTTAAAAAATCCAAACTGCTGTTGCGGCACACCTCCAGGTTTGGGTGTTTGAATCCCACCTCCTCACAGGCTCCATGCTCTCCAGGACCCGATATTGAATGAGCAGGATCAGGAGCTGAAGGATGGATGGATGGATGGATGGATGGATGGATGGATGGATGGAGGCTAGATCACACATTATAAAGCACCAGCTTGTTTTTCAGCATTTTGTAGAAGGCAATTACAGGCCCATTTCCTCCCCTACTGTGATTTCTGCTGAATCTGTATTTTATAATGACTTTTCACACACTACAACATCGCCCTGATTCTGGCTACATCCTTAAATATTGAGTTTATATAAAATATCGTTCTTAGTACCTATGGATGATTTTTTTCTCCTTATTGTACATCTTCAAGTCTTGACAACATTCTGTCCTCCGTCAAACATTTCCCGCTCTTTATTAGGTTCTGGAAAAGGACGGCCCTCCCACGTAAGACTTCCAGTGACCACGGCCGGAAGCCGGAAGGCCGGGCGGAGTGGGTGGAGGTGAGGGGCCAGGTCAGCTGGTTGATTGATGGGGCTGTCATGGCAACACAGCAGTATTGCAGCATGTACACTGTTGAACAGCTGTGGTAGGTATTTTAGCAGGCCTTCCGTAGCAAAATAACACAATCTGACATTAATAATGTAGCAGGATTGCGGAGCGGCTGGTAGAGAACAGATGTCCGCCTTTGTGACTTTACTAACTGTGCAGTACTGTACTATGTAAGCTAGTACTATTTTAGAACATTGAAAAAGTAGCAAATTCGACTTCAGAACGGCAGTCACAGCTGGTCAAATCTGCGCTGACGGCAGTGCAGACAGACTATGAGAAGAAACACCGGCCGCATCTTGAAAAGCCCGGGCCTCTGCGGGTGGGCACACCTCCGCCGCTTCAGAAGGCGCTGAGTTAATCGAATCGCTGGCGCCTGTCCGCCTTCGCGCCTGGCTGCTCCCGGCCGCGGCTTTCTAGCGAGCTCAGGCAGAATAACGTCGCTGCTCCGCCGTTGCTATGGAGACAGTGCCCTCTCCGGGTATGTTGGCGGGAGAAGTTTCTCAGTCTCGGCGCCGCGTCTACCTTTTTCCTCCTCCTCCCGCTCCCGTTCGCTCGCCTCTCCCCCCACACTTACCCTTCTCGTTGGGCTGCCTTTGCAAAACGCACGTTAAAATACAGCAGCGTAAACAGAAAGGGAAAGGGCAACTGTTACGGAGCGTTCACTGGACGCAGCGTAGTGCAATACTGGAATTCAACTAGACAAGTGATAAAGGTAAATAAAAAAAAACGACAGCAATTAATTGAAGGGCATTTGATATGCTGTGGTTTGCTTGTTATCGTGGGTCTCCACAACAAAGAGTTATTCATGGGGATTTCCTGACAGGAGTAACCTTCTCTTACCCTCAGGATTTGGCGGCTGGCTGCACAGTAATGTATGACTGTGACACAAATTGGCCAGCACCAGTTGGATGCGTGCGTGACCCTTGTGCCGATTCGGAGGGGCGGCCCATACGTGTGCGACGCAGCCTCCCCAGTGGACCTCTTGTTCCGGTACCCTTTGTCATTCGGGTGCTTCATCGGGGCCACCTGTATTACACGGGTTCGAGGAATGATGGAGGAGCAGAGGAAGACGAGAAAGGGGACGAGAGACGTGGAGGGGGAGAGGCCAAGTCAGGCGGTCACGTGTGGATGCCGGTGGAGTGACGGGCATGTAGCCGAATGTGGCAGCCGGCCACGTCGACGTTTGATGTCTGACCCAAGAATGAACCTGCGGCTCTGTAAACAGTGGCGATGCTACTAGAGGCGGATGATGGGAGAATATTAAAAGCAGATCAAAGAGCAGAGGAAGAGGGATCTGACAGGAGAGGAGGATCTCAAAGTGACAACGGAGAGATAGACAGCTGACTGCAGGCCGGCCTCCATTTCAACTAGCGAAGTTACTCAATATTTACATACATCAAAATGATCAATGCTTTGTCCAGACACCCCTGAAACAAAAATAGCAAAGTGAAACGTTCAAGGCTTGTTTGTAAAAATCACTAATTTACTGATCTGAGTTGCAAATACAAGCATGATATGTTTTAATGCCTGAGGGGCAAATACTGCATGAATGCAACTTTGTGTGTAGGTTCCCAACAGCCCAGGCTTCCAGCGTGACAATAAGGTTCCCCTCTGCTGTCCAGAAACACAGGCTAAGGGGGACTTCCGTCTCTAACGTACCACCCAAGTTTTCTGGAGTGCAGTGGAATCATCATCTGAGTTCAAGAGACTGACAGCCAATATAAACAGTAGTCACTACAAGTAGTGAACATGACTGAAGTTTAACTGAATGCTTAGATGTGAGGTTTTGGTATGAAGACATTTTATCGACAGAAAGGTCTCAATATGTGTAGGAAGGAAATGAAACCTTCATTTTTACCAGCAGAAAATTTTCTTTAACTTGTCCAGGCTGGCATGGTCTCCTAAGTATGTGACACCAGTTTGATCTCTGTACCGGGGCAGAGATTTTAAAAATGAGCAAAATAACAAAGAGAACATCTCAACGGTGCTTAAAGCGAAAGAGATCATTTGGGGGTACTGCGGGGACTTGGGTGGGATTTTATTAAGGGCATCGCAAATACGGTACAGAGAGCGCTCATTAAAAGTGACCTGGCTGACCAGCAAAAAGCTCATAGTGTCAAACATGAAGACAGACCAGACGCTTCCTCTTCGCGCTACAGCATTCAGTCAGGTGAGCCTGTTTTTACGTCTGCCTGAGCAACAGCTCATCCTACTAGGAGAAGGCTGACGCCAGACGTCATATATGTACGCAAGTCGTTGGCAGGTTGGCTGGAAAGTCAGCATGTTTGTTAGATCAGAAGACGGAGACGGAATTCTAACATTATGGGTTGACTTTTGTCATCTCAGTTTACTTAGCTGCCTTGACGTCTCCAGGGAGCCACCAAGAGCCCTACATCTGGACGGGGCCAACTGAGAATTAGAGTGGCAGGGAGGAGAAAGAGCACCTGTTCCTGACGATCTCGGTGCATGCGTGTGTGCATGACAGCGAGAGGAGAGTCGTTTGTGCGGTCAGCAGTGAAGCACGTTTTCCAGGGCAGGCCACCGCGTCAAAAGAGCCAGGTCTGACTCAAAGCACACAGCCAGTTCTGTCGTTCCGTCCAAAATGGCCTTCGGATGTCTGCTTCTATTCAGCGCTTCCTTTTTTCGTTGGTTCTCCATTTCTCTGCACATGTGAAAGGTTCCAAAGTTTGCGAAGGCAGGAAAGAAGCTAATATATTATGCCTTGAAACCCAAATGTGAGACGGTCCAATGGCTTGTTTTGAGATCGACAGTCAGCTGAACTGGGGAAGGCCATGATGAAATAGTACAATGGATCAATATTGGAGTGTTTGTTTTAGATACTTCCAATCTGACTGAGCCGTTCCATTATCTGGTGCACAGGTGCCACCTGAAAGAACCCCATAAAAGTCACCCCATTTGACAAAGACTCCTGCTTTGATTCAGACTCCGAAGAAGCGGGTGCATGAACATTTTCAGTGGAGGGGCCATCCCCAAATACTGAAAGAGTGGAACTGGGGGGGGATGAAGACCAAACTGGCAATCAGGATTTATTCAGGCCACAGATAAGAGTGACCGGCAGGGTCACCTGACCGGCAGGCATGGTACGAATGATCGCATGACATTGAGGATACAAGTCGGACTCTGGGTGTCTGGTAGCAGGGGAGCGAGGTAGGTGATGGGTAGATGTGAAGCCCACTCAATGCTCCCTTTTTTGGTCTGTCTGTCAAACTTGGTTGGTGTTTTTCTTCTCCCAGGAACAGAAGTGGCAGCACACCGGTGCAGGAGAGTCTCCCACGTACCCTTCAAATCCCAGCCGCACATAACCGTTAACAAGACTGCTCACTTCATTGCACGACAGAGCCGCAGAAAATACCAGAGGGTGAGTGAGCGGCTGAGAGAGAGACGGAGGGCGGGAGGAGTGACTGAAATGAGAGAGTCGGGGGGGGGGGGGGGGGGGGGGCCGGGGGGGGCGGGTG
>JAACJT020000035.1:2314332-2328388 GCA_009936485.2 Gymnarchus niloticus
GTCAGGGGGGACGAGGTCGGCTGAGGGAGATGAAGCCTGTTTATGCAATGTATCTGTTTTGGTCTGCGTGTAGATCCTTCCTCGTCACCAGCTTGTTCTTTGTGTGTGACATTTTATTCCCGTTCGTTTTCGGCGCACGGAGAGCAGTTGGGAGAGCGGACAAAGGGTAGTGAGAGGAGCAGAGAGAGAGGTCGCGGACGGTTACGGCGGTGGCACGGGGTGGCAAAAGTTAGCCTAGCGTGCTTGTTCGTGTCGGCAGCTGTGGGACCTCATGGCTGGGAAGGGGAGGAGGCGTGCCGGAGGAAACCTCCAGTGCTGCGAGGGTCTTCACAGGGGGGACTGAAGGCAGATGTGTCACTCTGAGCTGGAAGAAGTTTTGGGTGCAAGGGGTAGGGGTTGATGGTGTGTGCGGTGGGGTATTTACATAGTGGAGGGGGCAGAATTCTGAGGTCGGGGGTGAACAGAGTTGTGGTTTGCAGTCGATAGGTGGGGCTGTGAGGTGTCAGGTGAGAATGGCAGGGAAAGCCACAGCAGACTTTGGGATCAGCAGCGCCTCCTACAGGCTGGAGCTTGTCATAACAGGGTTGCACATTCTTGGGGCTGTTATCATTTGATAGTTATTATCACTGCATTATCTGTATTAATAGGGTTTAAGAACCCAGAGACAGTATGAATCAGGGTTGGTGTGCGGCTGATTTATTTTCCCAGTGTAATTCACTAAGGCAGCGGTTCCTTTGTGTGTTGCTGCTGGCTGTTTGATTGGAGGAAAATATCAGACGAGGGACATGTGGCCGTCAGATTTTGCTGCTGAAGCTCCAGTACAGCAACTGACAAGGTGACACTCAGATACAAAGTTGCTTCTTTAACTTCAGGATCCGTGGCAAAATCCAAAGTGATCAAATCACCTTTCACAGCCATGAGTTTCTTTGAGTTTCTCTCATTCTCCGTGGAAATACATTAACAGGGATCGACAGGTGTCAAAAGGGGGAGGGGGTGTCCTTCCGTTGTAGCTTTGCCCTTACCGCCAGATCTCGCACAGACATCCAGACGGAATATTTCAGCTCAATGGTAAACACTTCTCTCATCATCTACGTCTGATACAAGCAGGCGTCTTTTCTTTTTACACCCCGGGTCACTCATTGTGTCTGTGTGGATAGGTAGAGGGCCCCCAGGGGCCCCTCACCCGTCACGTTACCAAACACATGCCCTGGATTCTGGTGGTCACCCTTCAGTGACCTCTCAAGTTTCTGATATAACTTCTGGAAAGCGGCTTTAATCTGTGGTTGCCTGAGCTGGGAACTGTGGACAGGGGGCCTCCTAGGGACGAGAGACCGTCTAGGGACAGGGACCTCCCAGGGACGAGGGAGTGCCAGGGGATGGGCACCTTCCGGGGACGGGGGACCTCCCAGGGACGAGGGACCTCCCAGGGACAGGGGACTATCCGGGGTGCATATGAGGGGACATGCTGCATGGTGCAAGCTTTGGGAAGGAAGATTCAGGGCAGATATTCGTATGAGGAACAAGGGACACCACTGGGTAAAATTTGGGCAAGGCTGGCATTGCAAAATGTGCCAGCCCTGTACCCGATCATGCCCACATTCTCTACCCTGTAGCTGGAAAAGATGAGGCTCGCCAGGGGGTCCAGTCATCACTGGAAGTCCCTGATGGTAGCAGTGACGTGTGGGGGCCCTCCTGGCATTGCCAGACCATTCTGGTGGCACAAGCCAAGGGCAGAAACAAATGAAATCATCGGCGGCCAGTGGGTATTCTCAGCGCAGTGTCTTTGGCCATAAGGCTGCCAGCCATCTCCTACGCGTCGAATCGTGAGTTGGCAGTGCAAGTACTGCGAAGGGTCTTAATGCGTGGCATTTGATGCAGCTGACGAGGCGTGTGAAACGGGACAGTTTGTACCGCTGCTCTCGGCCATGGCGGCACGCGCCCCCCACCACCCGACCGCTGGCACTCGTTCCACGTTTCCAGGAAAGCGAAAGAAGGAGAAAGTGACATGTGGAGCAACAGGGGCGTGCTTGGTGTCGAACCGCGGGAGGGCACGGCCGCGGATGCGACCGAGCCTTTGCTTCACTCCGCGTTTTTCGACTGAATTCCACGAACAAAAGAAGATGCCTTACGAGTCTATTAGGTGACTCAGTCGTTGCCAATCACACGCTTAGCTGCGTAGGAAGCCTGGAAGGAGCTTTGGTGGAACCGTCTGAGAACAGATGCAGGCTGGCAGAAAACTGCTGAGACACTCCACTCCACTGCCTGATCGTTATCTTGAGCTGAGTCCCTGCGGGCGGAGCAGCCGATAAACAGGCCAACATTTTGTGTGTGTATGTGGGGGGGGGAGGCGGCTTGTGTTTAAAATCAAGCCGATTACACTCACAAGGGTGCATATTTCAAGGACGCAGTCATGGAAATTTCCCGCACATATGTGCTCCTCGATTTGTTTTTTCGTGCCCGCTCGTTTTTCTGGAGAGCGAGGGTGAGGCGGAGTGCAAGAGAGCGTGAAAGGAGAAGAGAAAGAGGGAAAGACGGAAGAAGATGAAGTGAGTCTCCTCTCCGTCCCCACCAGCCGGCCCATGTTCGGCTCCGCGTGCGGACCATGCTGCCCCCCCCATCGAGGAGTGGCCTTTACTCCCAAAGCTGAGATGAGTCTGTTTTTCCACGTCCCTGTCCAATTCACCATGGAGCCCTGGCTGTTGTTTGTGGAGAGCCCATCCCTGGGTTCTGCTCTGTGCTATAGGCACCACTGTGACTCACAGTGCAGGCTGTTTGAAGTCTACTTTGTTTACATTTCTGTGTGCTGGTGGACAGAGAGATCCTCTCCTAATCCCATGTGGCTGAGCTGGGATGGACCGGTGTGTGTGTGTGTGTGTGTGTGTGTGTGTGTGTGTCTTCAGAGCCTTCCTCAAGACATGCGGCCTCTTGCACTTGTAAACAACATCATGCTTGACTGCCGAGCTCCTGTACACTTTCAGTGTGTTTCACGAGGGTGGGAGTGTTGCGTTGCTTTGGTGTGTATGTGCATGCATCCCTCTCAGCCTTCATGAGTGGGTGTGCCAGATTTTACTCTGAGACCATGAATCGTAATTAGAATGATTGTAGAAACGTCCTAAAAACTGAGGACATCGTTGAGAGAAACCAGTAAAAATTGAGGGGCCGGGAGCCCCCCAGCCAGGCCGCTAACGCACATGCTCAGTGACACGCTCAGCTCACCCAGTCTCTGCCTTTCCCTCCTCCCTTTCGCTCGCACACATGCACACGCGTTCAATATCAGAGGGAGCCCTGCCACCTCATGCAGAAAGTCACATGATCCCCTTGATTAGAGGGGAAATCGCTTAAAGCGGTGCACTAAAATGGCAACCAAACAAAGGCGGGGTGCTCAGCATTTCACCGCAGCCACAGTGGGACTCGTTTGCTGGAGGGAGGGCTCTGACCAAAACCCGGTGCCCCCACCCCCCCCACACCTCCCCATCCTTCTGCATAGTCTCGCATTGGATGCTCCAACAAACTCACCCAGACCCCATCTCGGTAGCAACAGCTAACTGAAAGAAAATGGCTTCCAGCTCCCCCCCACATCCAAGGGGGAGCATGCTGGGTTTACACCGCCAGGCATGTGCACCACTGGGCACCAGGTCACCTTTTACCCCCACGGGTCTCAGTAACAATTTGCAGATGCCTAACGATGTGCTCCACTGCCCAAAAACAGACCCTAGTGGGCTCACGAAATAAGGGTTCTGGGTTCGACCCCCTGGAAAGTAGTTGCCATTGCGCCCCAGGGAAAGGTTAATTTAGCCTGCCTACCTCATGTCCAGATGGTCTGGCAAACTATAAGGTATGTACAGTATGCTGATTCTCTGCACAATCAATCACTTTATAATGTAATAAATTTGGAGGAGAGGGAGGAGACTTGACCTGTGACGTGATTGGCTCCCTGCGTGGGGCTGCTCTTATAAACAGGACCAGTGCCAACAGCTTGCAGCTTCCGGAGTTCTGACTGGAGCACCACACGTTGTGCACAGAGACACCGTACTGCTGCACATGAAGAGACCTGCTCCTGTTTGCGGTCTAACAGCCCAATTAGTGCGACCACAAAGCCATATCTGCAAATTATAGCCCACGGAAAGTGATAAAAACGTTTGTAATGAGAAGACAGTTGTATTTCTTTGTATTTTTAAGACTTGTAAAGAAAGGAATAATCACTGTCTTTATATAGTGTTATGTTTTACAGTAATACTGGTACAATACAGGATTCTCAAAGTGTCAGGTGGTATAACATAAATAAATAAGCTTTACTATTTTATGACCTCCATGATTCTGTACCGGAGATGCAGTTGGGAGACGGAAGGATGGTCGGATTGTCAAAGTCCTGTGGAGAAGTTGGTGTGCCTCTGAGGATGCGTCTCTGGTCATCTGAGATATGACCCTATTCCCAGCAGACCCGCAGAGAGCCCGGGGTGGGCAGTGGTTTGACCAGCCCTCGTCTGGTACCTTCCATCAATCCCCATCTGGCCCCTGGAGCTCAGGGGCTTGGTGGTACAATCCCCATTTCTACAAAACGACTGTAGAAAGCTGGGCCTCCCTCTGCTTTCCCAGTCTTTGCCTGCTCGATCAGGATCACTTTGGCTGTCTGCTCCACAGACGTTCCCAGAGCTGTGTACAAACCGTGCTATTTTTACACAGCCAGACGTTTACTGGTCAGGCCGACTCCCCTCTGAGAGGTGCAGCCACACCTCAGTGTTGTTCCTGTGCTTTTTCACACCTGCCCCCCATCGCTCTGCTCCTTAATGGGTCCGACTCCTTAATCACTATGCCCAAAAGAGCGCCGTGCAGCCCCGGGGCTCCGGGGCCACAGGGCAAGTGTAGGGCAGAATTCGTCTGTAAGGAATTAGGACATAAAAAAGGAGGCAGCCTCAGCCATCCACGGCCTCCCACGTGAACGGTGGTGTTCTCCGACTGCCAGAGCTTACAGGCGGGCAGGTCAGCTACTCCCAGGCATCCTGCCTGTTCTTTTGAGATCTGTTTGGATCATCGAGACTATGGGGGAGCCCAGGCTCTGGCACCAAAGCCCAAAGTGACATGGAAGGCATGTTCTGGCTCACAGTGCCTGAGCACATATACGGTATGTGTGGGGACATGTTTCCCCTGTATGACGTACTCCTGTTTGTTGGGCCTGAATCAACATGCCCTGGTTTGACAACTGTTCAGGTATGTCAGTCCTGCATGGGACCATGTGGCCATCTGAAGTGGCTGACATCACCTTATTGCAAAATAAAACACATTACTCTACAAGCAATTTATTCTGGGAGCATTTAAAAATATACTGTTCTGTGATTACCTGTCATAGCGTGCTAAATAACATGCAGTATCCTTCATAAATGAACAGAGACCCATTTCCATTGTTTTGATGAAGGCGACTGACGCAGATCAATTTTAAAAGCCTGCATTAATTTGTTTGACCAGAAGGTGGCGCCAAGAGTTCCACGGCACTCTCCAAAGTGAGCAGAATGTCTGATTACAAAAAAAGGCCTTTGATCATTTACAAGATACCTTTTGATGTGGGTTCAAAATGGATATCGGTGGCTTTTCCAGTTCAACAAATCAGTGCAGTTGTGTGCTGTTGTGCCATTCTGAGTGTATAACTGAGCTTCATCAGAGGGAAAGCTGATGTGAGTAGAGATGTGAGTTGTTATCAGGGCTACTGGGAGAAATCTTTGAAAATGATTACAGCTCCTTTACCAAGATATTCCTTCCAGTTTCCCTCTTTCAGTTCAAGGCAACTGATCACAAGGCTTTGAAATCAGTGCGCTATGCAAATAACGGCCTGCATACTGTGCACCATTGTTATGCATTTACAAAGAAAAATTAAAGTGTTCATCTTTGTTCATTGCATTTCTCAACTACACAACAACAGGAATCGTCCTTAACCTCTGTGTTACCTTGATTTTTCCAGCATGATGTTTCAGAGTGGCGATGAAAGCCCCATGCACTGGCAGATCCTGGACCTCCATAAGTGGAAGTGACAGGCAGCAAACACTATCCGCTGCAGAGCTATCTATTAATGGGGGGGGCAGAGCTTGTAGAGTGGAGGATGAGAGACCGCTTACTGACTGGCAATTTGTATGTTGGGTTAAATTGTTGGGTTTCTCTCCCCCTCGTTGTTCTGCAGAGACATCTACTATTGGTTGGATTCCAGCTCATAAAGCTGTGGAGCAGGCATGTTACGCTACACGTAGAGCGGGTGGATGTCTGCATACACATCGGAGGAACGACATGCTGCACTGGCATTGGTGTGGTAGCTGGGGTACAAGACTAACGCAGACATTGACTAGTCACTCCAGGGAAAAAAAGCAGGTTGGCGGTAACACCGGGGCAGCCAGTCAGATTTAGTGTCTCTGGCAGACAAGCATAAAGAAAAGACCCCCCCTTCCCCCCAATGTACCCCTCCACCTCTCCTGTTTCCATGCCAACAAACCCATTTGGCCAAGAGTGTGCTGGGATCGCGGTTTTCCTTCACTGGGTCCCTCTGATTGGGGAAGAAAAACCCCCAAAAAAAAGCCCAGTAGCGTAAATGGGTCACAAGACGTGATGAGACGCGAGATCGTATGCTGTCCTAGATAAGGGTTCTCGGGAACCCAAACAGATAACGGAGTCCGGAGAGCATGTCTCTGCATGTTAGCACAACGCCCTCTGCCGCAGCCAGCGGACCATGGTGCAAGGCCGCTGAGGCCGTGACAAGCTGTCAGTCAGAAGGGTCACTCGCAGCTCAGGTGTGAAGATGTTGTGGTCACAGAGAAAGCCCAGAGGAGCAGTGAAAACACCTGAACTCAGGCCAGTCTTCACTGCTGCACCTGTCAGGTTAAAGTTTGCGTTTTGTTACGTTCCCCGAGACAGAGGCATACTCGTGGAATACACAGACTCCCCCAACACCAGCTACTACTTGGTGAAAGTGTGAGGAATTGGTGGTCCCACCCCTAAGCCCTTCATTTTTTTTTTTTGGGGGGGGTGGTGTTCTTATCAAACTTCTGACAGACCAGGCCTGTGGTTTCCTGTCAAGGCTAAGGCTGTCATGCAGACAGGGGGAGGAGCCCCCAAGCCACCATCACCTTCTCACTTTGCCAGAGTGCAGGAGATATCACTCCCTCGTGCAGAACCAGGGCTGCAGTGTCTGAGTCGGTCGTCACCACGTTACACAGTTATGGCCGACCCGTTTGTTGCCGCAGGTAGGGAACCTTGTCTCTCTCATTCCGTCTGTCTGTCTCTCTAGTTTTATTTGCCGTCCAACACGAACCAGTTTGCTCTCACACGTCAGCGATGCCCGATATTGCCAAATGGCCTTCACAAACTGGAATTGTAGAAAAGTGACAAAGGCTCTGGACACCGAGGCCACCTGCCGCCAGCGTGACGCCAACTGAAGTGTGACCGAGAGCAAGTCGTGTGTCCCTCCTCACGGGATTGTTGGAAGGCTGTTTGTGTGGAGCTCCTTGATAGAGTGACCGTCTGGTCTTGTTAAGACTGAGATAAGCCTAGATACGCGACACCAACGGTCCGCGAGTATCTTACCGAGCACCATATTTCCACTGGCCGGCTCATTTGCCAGAGGCAATTTAAATGGGCTGTGAAGCGAGGTCTTAAAGCGTGGCCTATCCTGGGTGGAATGAGACACCCAGGCCACCGTGAGCCAGTTAATAAGTCAGAACACAATTCATGAGTGCATTTAAAAGTGAGATAGATGTTGTTTATTTTGTTTTGTTTACTTGTCAAACAAGGACAATAAATATTTTGCTGCCTTTCCCAAAATTAGGTCCAATTTAATTTGCTGTTCCCAGGTATACCATTGCTGTTGTCTGATATAATGGAGAAAACACAGATGACGACTTTTTTTCTCAGGTGGTGGCTTCTATATGGTAATTTTATGGCACAGTAACCAGTAAAGTGTGGATAACGCACTACATCCCATAAAAAGCAGAACAGCACCCTTCGCGTATGCACTGTGTTAGTGTATTTTAGGTCGGTCATAGCTTTATGCGTTACGGATGGATGTTGCATATTTTGATGTTGCTCATTCTCCTAAAGCTCTGTGTACTGCTGTGCTGGAATTGTACGTTTGGCCACCCCTCAGAGGTCACGTTGCTGTCACGTTGAGGTTGGCTATGTAGCTAACCCTCAATGTTGTGTACTACTATGTTCAGGGGATGCCTCTATGGAAATGGTCACAAACTGCCACCGCCCCCCAAATTTTTTTTCCTCCGGTATTTTGCAATCTTGACATTTAACTGAAAGCAGCAAGGGTTCACTTGTTGCAGTGTGAAGGAAAGTCAGATGGTGAAAACTAATTAGTGGCAAAAGACCAATAGATTTTTTTTCTTTTTTTTTGACAGCGTTAACGTGTGGGAACCATCTTCTCTCTTTTGCGACGACGCGGAGGCGTTTGTGACATCTGAAAATTTTAGCGGGTGCGGACACTCCAAGCAACGCGGTGGCGCGATCGGCTGTGACGCTGTCTCCCTAACGAGGCACGCAATTAGTCTTCCGCGTCTCCCGAGGCTTCTTGAAAGCAAGAGAGCTTCAAAGTGAGTCAGGATCAGAAAGAGCCGGGTAGCGAGGTGTTCCCCGGGTGTGGGAGGGCTTGCTGGTGGCGAGCAGGTGGAGATTGGGCTGGGCGAGGAATGCGGGCGGTGTTCTGGAACTCCACAAACTGACAGGTTCGATATAGAAGGTTTTACCACGATGTGCCTGGATGATAGGGAGAGCCTGCGGCTTGAAAGGGTTGCAATGCAATCGCTGTCTGAAGGCTGAGCTCTGATCTGCTGTGTGACAGGTCTCATAAATTCACCTTCCACGTATGATTTATTCCCGCCACAAAGAAGAGCTCCCACTCATGTCACGCGCAGAGCTGGGAGTTCGCTCTCTCAAACCCCGTTTTGTTGTCGCTGTTGGCTGAAGCTTCTTGTTGCCCGTGTACGAACATCTGGTACATTCGTACCATATGTAAAAATGCCTTTGAACAAGTTCTGCAAGGAGGTCGTTAATCTGATGAGCATGTAGGTTGATGAGGGCGCGTCCTTTACAGGTGGAGAACTCTTGTGGCCCAGCTGTTGTTGGCGGAGGCGAAAAAAAACAAAACAGCCAAGCCTAGTGCCCCAGGGAGGGCTTCGTCCTCAATGTCCCTTCATGCATCTACAAAACAAAAACGTTTATTGCTGCTTGCCCTCTCCTTTCATTTTCAACACAAAAGAAATGGCCACTCTCAGATTGTGACAGACAAATTAGAAGAAGAATCCAAGGGACCAAAAACAGCAAGCAGCCTGGTGATTAAGGCCATGGTGATCTAAACTAAAAGACACTGGTTCCCTAGTGAAGGAAACCCTGCTACAATGACCTCAAGGAGAGTACTTGGCAAATAACTAATTCTATTTTAAAAATTAAGAAAGTCAAGAACACACAAAACTTAACAAGAGACACTTACACACTGAAAGCAAACCATAATTGAGTGTTTATCGTTGCGCTACTAGCCTGCAGATTATCTGCAGACACTTCCTGTCTGAGGTAGGTGCAAAGGTAACGTCAAAACAGCCAAGACGCATGTCCAGCACCGGGAGGAAGTGATGTAAAATACGAGTCCTGCAGTGGGTGTGATTATATTGCTCTGTCAATGGTAGACAAGTTTAGCCCACTCCTCTTTGGTTACGCCATTGGTTCCCATTTGGTTAAACCCGACAGAAACTGACAGCACACGATACATCCCACCCACTGCGAGTTTTGAAGCCTCGTTTGTACCATCAGAAGGCGCAGCCAGCCGAGTTCTGTTACAGCTGCCTCTACACAGCAGCAACTTATGCAGGTTTGATCAAAGACCAGACTGACTGCCAAAAAGCAGGAATATAGGAAGGCAAATGACATGTGCATTTTGTCAAATACCACTTCAGCTGGAGGTAGGCAGATCTGAAACTTCAGGGATAGTCTGTTCTGCTAGGGCTCTCAGAATTTTGATGGCGAAAGGCTGTGTTTTATTTCTGCTGCCTGTGGACTTGAGGTTTTGTTTTTCAGTCAAAGCCATTCAATTTATCTGACACAAAGCCTGACAAAAGAGCAGCCGGTGGAGGAAGATGATCCACTCAACCTGTTAAAAGTTTTCATGCAGAGTATTTTCCCAAAGGAACAACTACCAAATTGATCTTGTCTGTCTTCTGTACATCTAATAATTACGACTTACCTCACCTGAGAGGCACTATGCTTCACAAGTACTTACCTGACTGAGGACACCCCAAACCAAGTCCTACAAATCAATGTCAATCCAAGTTTTTTCAATCAATCTCAGAGCAAGACCAATCAATCTGAAGACTTCAGCCTGGCACTCAGTAATGATCTTGATGCTGCTCCTGATGCTACCACTGATTACAAATTACTCTAAAATGAGAAAGGCACATTTGTAAAAATCAGAAGCTGAGTGTGTTAGTTGATCTTAATTCTGAAAAGGACAGGCTGAATTATCAGTCCATTTTCCAGCTTTGCGTAAACTCATATAAAATGTGGTTCTGGGAAGCTAAACTGGGTGGGTTAGTGTGGTAACTATGAAGGACTACAAGTACTTCATTGCTTATTTTGACCAAATAATTTCATCGCGTACAGCCCGCCCACACCAGATTTGAGTACTATTGTCTTGACTTTATTTATGCACCTGAGAGAACTCTACTGATTAGTAATCAACAAATAAAACGAATCAATAATTCTCATTCAGAGCCTCTAAAGTGTTAGGTAACCTAAGTAACATTTTGTAATTAATTACTGGAATCTTGTGAATTGTCTTCTTTTGAGGGTTTTTGATGTAGCCAGCACACAACCAATCACATCTCAAAAAGAAATGAGTCAAGATACGTGAAATTATGGTCATAATTAAGCTTCTACTCAGAATATATTAAACATCTTTCCATTGTTCAAGTAAATCAAACAATTATAGTTATTTACTGTGAGTGAATAAAACTGAAAATCTAATGCAGGAAGATGCAGTAGTTTTTTAAGTGGTATTTTGAAAAATTTTACTGGGAATATTGTCACACCACTACAGCTGACGGCATGTAAGATGATTAATGAGTGATCACAACTAACAAGACTGAGTTTGAGTGCTGTAAATGCTGGCCGTTTGTGAGAATTGGAAACCAGTTCCACAAATATCACTTGGACAACTACCACTCCTGGCTTCTGTTCTTCTGGGCCCGTGCATTCGAAAGGATTAACCTCCACGTAAAATTAGAATACATGACTTTAAGCACTGCTCAGGTTGCACTATTAACAGTTGCCATGGATACATAGGACAGTGGATGCAGGATGCAGCCTAAGCCTTTGTATAGTATAGTCCACCAACAGTTATTGCCTGCATCTTGAACTTGAATTGTTCTTCCCAAGAGACAACGAAGCATTTTATTTTAGTACTGGCTGGATGCTGAAAATACACGTTTTTAAAATATTTACTACGACGGTGCCCTTCTGGCCATACGAAGATGTGCAATTAAATATATAGCAATTAAAATTCTTCAGTAAACTAGGATTGGGCAATATCTGAATTCTGACTGAAGAAGTTCAGCGATGTAAGCTGAGGGACATCATGACTGCGGTCGCAGCGAAGGGGTCCGTCAGATTGAAGGAACAGCAACACTCTCCTGGGAGACGGGCGTGGGACCCGGGGGAGGAGAGAGAGTGCCGCTCTTACCGTAATATTCCTTGTAGATCAGTCTCTGATATTTATTTAGCTTATTCTCAAAAAGAAGAGGACGCTTTGAATACGTTAAAAAATGATAGTGAAATTCAATCTACTGATCTGGGTTACTTAGTCGTTAATAATAAACAGTTTTTAAATTAGCTCAATGATATTAGCAAATTTATATGTGCGACTGGTAGAGCAATGTTAGATTTCCACACACAGCGGGGCTGCTTGTCGAAATGTGTCTAACACGGGCTGTAGATTGAATATGAGCTGCTCACCCCAGAGGAGTAAAAAGTTCGGCTCTCCTCAAATCCGTGTAAACAAAGGGCAATGTCTTTCCATTTGATGGTTTTCAGAAGGTGGGGTGGCTTTGATGTTGTGACTACAAGAACCGCATTCAAAGTCTATTTGTGCTGAAAGTGTCGTTGCTGCACGCTGGGCAATAAGTCCGTAGACCTGTTATTAAGGGCACATCACGGTGACGGAAACTCCAGCTTTTGATATCGCGAGCCGTCCTGCGCGCGTGCCAGTTGCATCGCGGAGGAGCGTCTACTCCACTACTCCCGCGTGTGCGGCGCAAGGTGGCGTACGCACGTAGCCGGAAGAGGAGAGGAGGGGGAGACGTTGGGGACGCCGCAGCTGCAGCGGGGGGAGGGTGAGAGAAGGGCGGCTGACGGCGGCTCGCGGGCCTCACTGTGAGAGGAGTCCGTCTTAGGCGCGGGGGGGCGGGGACGGCCCTCAGCTATTGTTCATGTCTGTCCGTGAACAAAGGGCTCTTCGGGGCTGCAGGCTTTCGGTAGCGGACAAGGCCGCGTACGGAGCGCTGAGCGGCCGCTCTGTCTCGAAGCTCCGGATCGCTGCTCTTTCGTGGTAAAAGAAGCCGGTTTGACACACGGTCGCCGACGCCGCACGGAGCGCAGGCACCGCGAAGCGCCGACCGCGGCATCCATAGGCGGCGCTTCTCTCGGTTCTTCTCCCGCAGGTACGGTCGGCTCTGCCCGGGCTTGGAGAGCCTGCCGCTTGGCGGCGACTCCGGGCGATCGTCCCGGGGCCTGGTGGGCTCGCCGGAGCGGAGGGGGGGGTCTGTCACGGTTCGTAGCCGAACGCTGGCCGTCCGCCGGCGCTTAGGGCTCGGCACGGCTAACAGTCCGGCTCTCTTGCGTGTTAAGCCGAGTCCTCTGGACCAAAGGGGCCTCCACTCGGCGCCGAATTGGCCGCAGGAGGCCGGTGAGCTCCGGGGTCGCGACGGTCCTCCGTGACGAGGCGCCAAAGTGCGGCGAAACTCCGCTGCCCGGACCGAGAACGTCACTCATTAACTTAAAACACCGGCTAAGTCGGTATATGGACTGCCTTGTGTTTAAGGGCGCATCATTCGGGGGGAGATTTAATTAAAAATTGTAGTTAATACGGTAAACATGACAGCTGGAGGTGCGCATGCGCAGCCGCACGTGCGACTCCAGATGTGTGTGTAAATTCAGCATAACTTCGATCTAACTGTCAGGTCTCACTGTTTCCTGTGATTTGCTTACAGGTGTTTTCCCAAGTGGGTGTAAGTGTGTAAATCTAAGGTTTAGGGAATGTGGGTTTACTTTTTAGAATGAAATAACTTGCATTTTGGGCTGTCAGAGTGGCCTTGGTTTGTGTGCTGGTTCCTGACGTCCATCATAACAATGAAACTTCATTTTTTTTTTTTTGTCTACGAATGTACCCCGATGGTTAATTTTAGAAACGTAAGGTAGATGAGCGTTGTGTCCAAATAAGTTGGAATGCGGATTTGTCATTTTGTTAGCTCTGTTCAAATACGGGGTAAAGTGCATTGATGAAAAATACCACCCCTTCACTTCTGCCAAAAAAAAAAAATCTGTCCTGTATTTTAGAAATGCGTCTTAAAGTAATGTGTTGGAGACAGCTTTAAAAGCTTTTTGAAATACAAGTGGTTGTTGGGTATGTTTGATGTATTTGCCAATAATTTAAGGGCTGTAGAAGCGTGTTTGTGATGCTGGTGGCAAACTGAGCTGGGTCCTTTAGCTGCAGTATGCTTCTCTTCCCTTTTGATATTCCTTGTTTGGTTTCAGAATGCAAAATATTTATCTTTTATGCAATAAGTTCATGGCTGTGCAGGGATTCCATCTGAAGGTCTCACACGTCTATACCCTGTGCACAGTCTAGCTGAGAATCTCCTGGTGATGTCAGTGTATCATGTCTTTCCCTTTAAAGTGGCTGATTAAAACACAGACTAACTACAAGACCCCCTCTGAGAATGACTGACACCCCCCCCCCCCCCCCCCCCCGCCCAAAAAGTTTGCAACCCCAGAAGTGCGCGCCCCCCCAAGAAAACGTGGCCACACCCGG
>JAACJT020000035.1:2340224-2357139 GCA_009936485.2 Gymnarchus niloticus
AGATAAATTTATATTTTGACTTTCTTGTACACCATCCTCGCTTCCCCTGTAGCCCTTCTCGATAAAACCACCACACCCCCCCCCCCCCCCCCCAAAAAAAAAAAAAACCTAATACTCCTTCTTGAACTTGTATGAAATTAATCTAGGGGTACAATCACCATTGAAATGCAAGATTGTTCTTTGCAGGTTCTGTTACATTTTCATATCTTTCCCCGTTATTCCATTATTTTAATTTGCACACGTTTGTCTCACTGCAGTAAAATGAGTTGTCATAATTTGCCAAAATCCCTTTTAAAACTGGGATGTTTGCGATCTGCCTTTCACAAGCACACTAGTTGGTCTTTTGGTTAATGCAGCCTCAATGTTACTGGAATATGGCCTAATAAAAAAGGTAAGATTTATTTTGTTTGGGAGTTTGTGGTAACTAGTTAAAAGCAAGCTTTTGAGTATTTTTATACAAATTCTGAAATCCCTGCATTAGAAGACCTCGTGCTCTGTTTGTACAATTCCCACATATTTGCATCGCATTCAAAGCAAGCAGGAAATACCAGGTACGACTCAGTAGGTGTGGCCTGTGCCCCTAAGGAGCAAACAGAATTGTGACGTGTACCCAAACACTGCCCCCTAGAGCACCCTGTCTTTGGGGTAGTTTTTTTTTTTTTTGTTTTTCTCCATTGATAATTCATGTATGGTACCAATAAAGATGAATTTTCACTTTACAGTAAATGCTTTACATCTTATTTTTGGCATTGGAGTTTTGCCAGAGGGTGTTTGACATTGGCTTTCTTAAGGTGTGTGTGTGTCTGTCTGCCTGAGGGGTGGGGTCAGGGTGGCCACCTGCTGTACGTTTGTGAACTTGCAGTCTTTCTATACTCTGGTGTTTACCCTGTGTACCTTTGGTAAAGTACTCATGTATAAAACATTTATTTCGCAGTATCTTTTTACAAATTGCTGTACTACAAGGATGTCTGACTTGGTTGGAAGTGAACTCTTCACTACTGTTGCTTTGCATCAATTCTCCTAGTCCCCCCCCCCAGAAAAAAACACCTGGATGGTCCTTTTTCACAATCATGCTGTTTGATAAGTCTGCACCCAGAACTGTCACCATGGTGATATTGCAGCAGTAAACCTAGCCATAAATGAGGATGTTTCCCTTTGTGCGCTCGGTTTTGGAGTAAGCGCCGTCTGAAAACTACAAGGGCTTTGTAGTACATTTGTTTTCCGTGTGTACATGTCATTCTGTGGAGAACTCTTCAGCTGGTAAACACTTCATGTGATTGTCATGAGATAACTTTTACTTCATACACAGTTCTGCCCAGGAGGGAATTCCATGCTCATTTTACATTTGGTCTGCATTTTGGGTACAGCATCGGTCCTCATCAGAGGCCCCCTTCTCGTCTTCGCCTATGAAGTATGGCCATCCAAACAGCCACAGTAACTGTGCAGAGCTGACTTCCTGTACAGTGATCTTCGGTGTACTAACTGGAGATGAATCGCTAAATTGAGGAAACTGTGTATATATAGAATTGATTTTGTGTTTCACAGTGTGAAGAGCATTGCCTTTACATTCTGACCTGTTATGTAAGCATTTAGGTCAGATCTAGTGAGCCTGCTTCCTGATTATGGAAGTCCCCCCCCCTCCATCCTTGCCTCTCATGGCCTATTAGCTGCCCTGCTTAGAGAAGGGTGGCGCAAAGTAACAACAGTTGCCCTGACATGCATGTCTGCATGTTGCTCTGTTGTGTAATAAACTGCATGGTGTTACATTATACAACTAGAGCATGAATTTGTTCTGAGATGTTACTGCACATCTATAACGTTTGCCTCAAATAAATAAGGTTAAATGAATTTAAATTCAGTGTGATTCTCTGGAGGCTTTGTGCTTGTCCAAGCCCAACCCCTCCTGCGGACACAAAATGAATGTGACGGTGGCACTCTCCCTCGGGGGCAGTATGACCGCCGTTGTAGGGGTCTTCCCAACACTCTCTGCTCCTTTGAGGCTTTGTGACCATCTGCATCCACCCCCTCAAGGCACACTGAGGGTGGGCATGCAGGACCATCTGCCAATGAGGACTGCAAAGAAAATCCTGGCTGGGGGGTCTGAAGGGCTGTCCTCACAGTGCCCGCAAAAATGATCCCTCCTCGTAGTAAACGTGTTTTTTGGGCAACACTAAGATAGCGCGCCTGTGTAAACGAATAAAGGCCGCGAATAATCTTCCAACTTGTGCGTTTTGCTTTTTTTGACTTAATGTGCACCGTCTGACACGCAGCAGACAACAGCTGACAGTCTGTTTCCTGTTGAGATAAATGTCCGTAGAGAAGAAGCCAATCTCTGCTGTACTGGTCATGCTTCCATTGCCATATTTAAATAACGCTTTTTAGCAGTGCTCTACGTCACGATTTTTTTTTTTCATTTTGTGTTTATTTAATGTTCCTGTTGACTATATATGTAGCATCTCGAGATTTCAGAATTCTCATACCGAAAAGCGTTTTCTCTAACTGAAAAAGTAAAACAATATTGTTGATGAATACTTTCATAAGGTAAACGGCGAACGCAACACAGGAGTGTTTTCTTAATGGTCCCTGGTTAATAAAACGACAAGGGAGTGCTGTATCTTCGCTGTCTTGCATCACAACAAATACTGAGTTTACTGACGGAGCAATGCTTTTCGGGGCCCTTCTTGGTTTCTGCTGCCATCTAGTGGTCAGTAACGGTAAGACCAAAACAGGACTGTTCGCCGATATACGGAGTATGAATTTGACTTTTTTCCTCCGTGGAGCGTGTTTTAGACTAGCTGTGCTCCAGCACCCTTTAAAAAATGTGTCCCCCAGCCATCAATACTCCTTGCTTTTGGAACAGCCGAATATAGGAGGTTCATTTAACCTGCTCTCCACAGACTGTCCAATAAAGAAACGCTATATTACACTGAATTAAGTATTTTTTAATCCAAAGATTCGTATGATGTCACCATGCTTAACCAAGCCGATGCCTTTACAAGACGGAATTCCACAAAGATACTGGAGGCTGAATAAGTGAATAAGTGTTGAAGCCTGGCTATAAAAACAATACGGCTTTCTATTGTCTGGCTGATAAAATAGGCTACTCTGATCATCTGTGACCACTGAGGTGATTTTTTCCACGACAGTACTGTCACCAATAAGTAAATCATTAGTCCTCCCAGTCTGCATGGGAGCCTAGCCTAACCAAATAAAGTATCAACGCAGCAGATTAATCTAAATTCAATTTGACAAGATTCCCTAGCATATAATTCAAAGTGGCTATGGATTCACTTCTATTTTCCTCCTTTCCATATGAGCTACATTCTTCAGATAAAATTATGAGGAATGTGAATTGTTGGTTTTTTAAAAATCTGAATTCATAGATTCAATGATTCCTTTCAAACAATGAACAGTATTTAAATTAAACGAGTGGATTTTTGTCATGATTCACTCTTTAAGCTGAGACTCCCGGACGGTGCGGCAACAACAGCACCACATCCACAAAACGTTCATCACTGCCCTTTTGATTTAACCTGGCATTGATAATGTCAAGGCGTCTGTAAGCACATCATAGCCGTGAATTTCTGCACGGTACCGCTTTATCGTAAGAAATCCCACGGCTCACCTGATACAAATGACGGGAAGATCGTTCAGCGAAACAAGCTCACAACACTGATACCTGTTTCGTTATTGAGAAGACTTTCTCATTTAAAGTTGCTTTTACGGTTTGGCTGTCTATAGGTCTGTCCATTAACCCACCTAGACTTACGTATCATTTTTTACTCATGAGGTCACCCTGTCTAGTGAAGATTGATAATCATCTGAAAATTCTCTGCCTTTTAGCCACAATCTTTTAACCAGAGGGTACTGGTCCAATCCAGCCTGGATGGCGAGGAGCTAGGCTGACTTCTTTCGACCTGAAATATCAAAGTCAGTCATTTGTTGGAAAGCAGCAACAAATGGCTGGCATGAACATCTAGATGCTTTTTGTAGCTGCTGCATTTGGGTCGACCATTTCAACTTGACCTTTAAGCCCTGCCTTACGGTATAACTTCGGTGACTCATACATCGTGTCTGTAAAAATCGTGTCTGGGTGTGTTTGCGTGCAGCCAACAGGAGTCCAGTGTCAGCGGTGAGCCTTCTAAGGTGGCATTAAACTTTACTTGACCGCAAACGCAACAAAGTGAAACATTCCATCAAGCACACAACTTTACCAGCTCATCGTTAATTCCCCCACCCTTTATGACCTACCTGCATGACATGTTGTGTTGTGCATTTTTTCAACACCATTTTATAGGAAACCAGACTATTATTTTAATATGATATACTTCTTTTAAAAAGGTACTAATTATAACAGTGTTTCTATAAGTCCTTACCCAGTAGAGGTTTGAGTGTCTCAAAGCGAGGTGCACAGTGCAAAGTTCACCCTCACCAGGATGCCAGTTCCTTGCAGGACACACACACACAATTACATATTTAGGGCAAATTAGAGGCACCAATCAAGCAATTTTGGAGGATTACCCAGAGGAAACCTGTGCAACACAGAGAGAAACTCTCCACACACACAGAGAGCCAAGGGTGGGACTCGAACCCACAGTTGTGATGATGTGAGGTTACAATGTTACAGTACACAAACAGTATTGTGATAATACAGCAACATTGTTTTACTGGATTTTTATTGTTTGTTGTTTTCTAGAACTGCTAATGTCCGGAAATAATGGATGGAATGACTGATGCAAGGTCTCGTTAGTGGTTTAAATACAATGATGTGATTATTATTATGTGACCCACATTAAAAAGAAGTAAACTGGTCAATTTTCACACTTACTTTGACATTATTATTACAGAAATTTTATTTTACAAATTTTCATATTACACCATTTACTTCGTAACCATTGAAAATATTGTAATTATGCCATAATGGCACTAGAAGTAACGAGAAACGTAATGAGAGGGGAAAAAAGGCATTAGTGAAACGTCGATAAGCTCAGGCAAATGAGGCAATGAGCGGTGATAAACGAAGTATAGCCTAAATGAGCCAAAGGACCAACCATCTGTCGTCACACCGGTTTAGTGTTATACCAGTTGATGCAGTCGGCAGGTCTAATGGCAGCGAGGAGCAAACCGCGGCACATAAAGACTATTAGGGCAATTCCCGCACTCAGAGGAACATACACCTTTCAGCCATGCGTAGTTTGTGGTGCTGCTTCACATTCTGTGGACTCTAGAATGAACAATTCTGTAGTAGTCATTTAGTTTCTTTTTTAGTCATTGATTTGATAAAGTTTTACAGTGAGTCCCATTTCTCCACCTGGTATTTTTCAGGAGCAGTAGAGGTCAAGAATATTCTCAAGGGTACAATGGAAGTTGGCCTTCTAAGTGGAAGCAGCTTGGATATCAGTGTTTCTACTGTCAGCTGTGTGCTGCTGAAACTCTTTTTCTGGTATTGCCTACAGGCCTCCTCAAAGACAGTCTTCATGAGGACATAATCTGGCCTGACATGGCTCTGGTCCAGCACATGACTGAAGTCTGGTTTCCAGCATTTAACTTGGAACAGCCCAGCTTCCGTCAGAAGGTGTGGGACATGGCTTTCCCGGATCTTCACAAAAAGGATCCTGTCCAAGTAGACAATGTCCACTATAGAAACTGCCCTCGTACAGCCTAAAACTAAATGTTTTTGGTTTTCTGACTGAGCGTGTCGTACATGCTTGTGAAAAGTAAAAAGAGAAGTCATTGATTCATTTATAATGACATGGATGTGTTGTCCATTTGAGCTCGTTCAAATATGGGACAAATGACCTTGAATGTTATTTTTTACATCATATATACTTCTGGTGGAGTTCTGTTTCAAAAAGTTAATCAGGTCCATACCTTGTGTGAAGTCAGTAAAATCTATTCCCTGATGAAGAACAAATCGCTTTATTATTTGGCAACATTCGTCTGAGAAAGCATTAAATAAGAGACCTGAGAAGTCCAAGAGAAAGCGTTAAAGGGAAGGAATAATTTCCCCTTAATTGCCAATGACTTATCTCGAATACACGAATATTGTAATTCCATACAAATGCTTTTTGATAAATTCCGTGCAGGATACGGGACATGTACTCCGAGTCCGCATTAGTCTTGACGCGACTCTACCTTACATCGTTATTTTGTGAACGTTTGAAAAGTACCTGGCAAAAAAAAAAAAAAATCCGGGCTTAACAAATCCTGCGGTCAAACCTGACTTCTGATCGGATAAATTCGAGGACATTCATGGAATCGACAAATCCTCAAGTCGAGGTTTCAGTTTCCTCCAATCAGAATTCAGGTTTAACCGAACTCCTCCCCCCCGGAGGCGTGTTATTGTTTTGAAAACCTCGAGACCTTCCGTCCACTGTAGATGACGTCACGAATACGACCCCGCCTCTCGCCTTTACGTCACCAACCACGTTCTATGCTTAACCATTTACCGCCGGAGAGACATCGATATGTTTGTCAACTGAATTAGCTGCAAGTACGATATTTTTTATTTTATAATGCTGCAACTACGACAGGTTACACTTTTAATATTTAAATAGATACAAAAAATATCAGAGCGGTGGTTTGAACCACATTAACAAAGTGCTGAAGCGGGACAATTGGGGGGCACTAGGACCCAGAGGCGCCCGAGGCTGACGGACGTTCTTACGGATCTCCGTCGAGTCTGCAGGAGTCGAGCCACCTTCCTGACCGATTTAAGAGGGACGTATGACGAATATCGTCTGACTCAGGTGGGCAGGTGGGAGCCGGCCGAGTACGTGTCATGGACGAGTTGAGCCGTTTTAAAAGTCAGCCTGGAAACAGTCCACCTGGATAGCGTGTGTCAGCGCCGGCGCTCCCCTTTCCCGATTAGTGTCGGCGGAGAAGCCGAGGATGAGGCTGACCGGCCGCAATTCGGCAACATTGTAACTGTAATTCGACAACAATGTAATTGTAATCGGACAACGTTGTAATTGTAATTCGGAAACTTTGTAATTGTAATTGGGCAACGTTGTAATTCGGAAACATTGTAATTGTAATTGGGCACCATGTAATTGTAATGTCAATGGATTTTCAACACGGCTCCTTAATGAGCCCCCAGCAGCACTACAGTCATTACATCACACCGTACTTCACTCGCAGAGCAGAAGTACCGGCGCTTCAGATAGTGATCAGCCTCGTCCTGTTTTCACAATAAGGATCCCCAAAAGGCGCATTCATGCGGCAGAAATGTCCCCCCTGTCGTTTCTGGGTGCAAAGCCTCCAGTGTTACAAGTTAGTGAAGGGGGCACTTTTAAAAGTTATTGCTAGCAGGCCGCTTAGACTGCGAAAAGATGAGCAGGAATGCAAAGACTAAGCCGGAGACACCAGTTTAAAGTCCTTTGGGAAACGACCAAGGATTCACAATGAAGGACTTCCAGTTACCATTAGTGTGCGGTGTAACCTTTTCAACAAGATGAAATAGTGCGCTGACTTTCGGAAAGGTCTCATTAATGAACCACCTACACAAAGAAGCTACTGGTTTTTGGGAAATTAGTGCTTGATTACTGTACGGGTGTCAGATCTGTGTCTGTGAGTGAATGACAGAAGCACATGGTTGATGGCATCTGCCTGCTTTGTGAATTACTGTGTGTATCTGTGTGTGTTTTCCATGGTAGGACTCAGCCATGGCCCAAGTGGAGAAGAAGGCCGGCTTGCTGCGGAGGTCTTCGACCCCCAAGAAACCTCTAACAGAGAAGGTGGTGCTGATGTATGATGAGATCTTTGGGGTAAGAGCTGTCTTCCCTCCACGGCTGGAAGGCGACATGTCCTTTGACACAAGCGTCTCAAAGTAATGTTGTAAAGGACAGGAGTGTCCAGTCAGATCCTAGTTATCAAAAAGTTCAAAGTCAGAATCTTCTGCTTACCAGGAAGATCAGGCACCTGTTATTGGGATAAATAAGTCATTTTTAATGACAAGCATAGTTGATCATGAGTATGAAAATCAGATTTCTTCATCATACTGACAACCGTAGATGTGACAAAATCTGTAAATTCTTTTGGGATCAATGAAGTTTCTGTCTGTCTGTCTGTCCATCCATCCATCCACCACATGGATGCCACAAGGCATGGTTCTTTCACTGTTCACTTTGTTGTGTGGGGTCTTGGGGACAAACGGCTCATCCAGATTACTCTCCGTCCATGCTGCATGTGTCTTCCCCCAGTTCCTCATAAGGTCTCTAGAAGTTGTATCTGCCCTTGTCCACCTGTCCAATCAGAGTCTCTTTTTGTGACCCCTAGGTAGAAGACCCAGCCAAGGACAAACCTCGCTTCTGGGAGGAGCTCTTCCTCATGAAGGTGATCCATATTTTTTGCTTTTGTTTTTGATGTGTATTTCTTTGGGGGCAAAAAATGTGTTTCAGTTCCCAAGGACAAAATTAATTGTGTCTCTGCCCCCTTTGAAATGCACGTGACAGGATTGTGTCAACCCCCCCCCCACAGCTGTTTTAAAATTGCGTGTAGCAATGCAGCACATTTATCTTTGTTTTCTAGGCAAATCTGGAGTACCTGGAAGCAAAGCTGGAGTCTCTGGATGGAGATGAGGTGACCAAGATCCAGGACAACATCAACCGGTTGTTCCAGCACTGCGTGCGGACACTGGGTGAGGAACATCAGATCAAGGTGGTTAACGCCTTACAGGTGAGGGCCAGAGGGGGGCAGCAGCAGACCATGCTTACCATCCCTCTTCTCAGTGGATCTTTCCTTCAGGTGCTAGGAAACAATCCTGGTCTGTTAGCTAGAGCTTGAAGGCCTTGTTCAACAATGGGTCCAGTGTTTATGCTCAAAACTGCTGGTGAAAGTTTGGTTTTCGAAACAGACTGTGGTCTTCTATACACCAGACTTGTCAAAAAAAAAAATATAAATAAACCAAAATCGACTAAAGTTGCTCAACAGGAAATGTGCACTTGGTGATCTTGTCAACGTGAACAGCTTGGGTGGGATACAAAATTCATTGTCTGAGATTATGTCCTGTCTTAATATCGGAGAATGTGTGTGTCCAGGTCTTGGTGCAAAGTGACGTCGTAGGATGTGATTCCCCATCGTTTGCCGTGGCCAATCTTACAGACGCTGTGTGCCCTGTTCCGTGGAGTCCACCAGAAAAACAAGCCATCCTCCGGCTTCGATATCATCAACATGCTGATGGGCTTTGATAAGGCGGAGCTTCGCATGAAGGTGGGCGGACCTTAGATCCTTTGCCTATCTTTAGTGGAAGTGATGCGAGATATGGATATACCTCGGCACAATATTCATATTTCTTTTATTTGTGAGAATAGCTTGACCTGGGAGCAGTTTCACACCATAGAGACCTGACTTGCTTTAGTAGACTGTCCAGCTGTGTATCCAGTTTTAGCTCAGTTTTTTTGAACAGGCATATGTTTCCACACCTGCTCAGAAAGATGTCTTTTACTGAAGCAGTTCAGGTCTCCTGTTGCAAAATACGTTTTTTAATGGTACAACAGCAGTGACCCTCCTTTGAACCAGCAGTCATTCAATGACCTGCCAGTCCATGTGTCGTGTAGCCTGTGGTCCCCATCAAAGTGGCACGTTGTGCTTTGCCTAATGAGCAGTGACGTGTGCAATGTCCCTGCAGGACCTGATGGAGAGTCTGGACGCCCTGCTGTGTGGAGACGGGTCCGAAAGCCTGAAAGGCCTCTGTCTCAGAATGCTGCTTTGCCTGGTTACGGTGAGCCCCCTTTTGGCGCAGAATCACCATCACCATTAACTGCAACAGTGATGAGAAAATCAGCCAGTTTTTTGTAGTTTTTGTTTTTATTGTTTGAATTTTTTTATGATTGTTTGCATTTGGTTTTTGTTTGGGAAAGGCGTTTAGCAGCACTTTAGTTTTGCGTCGTGCAGCATGTAGCAGATGCATTTTTCAGGCGGGCATTTGAAGCATTACTGTCAACAGAGATTAAGTGGCTGTGTTGTGTAAGCTCAATGGGGCTGGACACATCCGGAGAGCTTCTGGGAAACTGATGGCTCTTCTCAACCCGTTTCTCATGGTCCGTAGCGTGATGGACGCCATTAGGAAATTTACTGTTTTTTTTTTTTTTGTGGCTTTCGTGCTGGTATCTATGACTTTAACCTGCAAACTCTTAGTCAAATGTTTGTTCTTAAATGATTCAGTTGATTTCATACAATGGGTGTAAGTTCTTTTTAACAGCCACCGGTACAAACTGTTGTATTCGTTTCAGAATCAGAATATGTTTATTGTCATTGTAACGAATACAACGAAATTAAGTGCAGTCCCTGTGTCAGAGAGATTTATACAGGAAAATAAATAAGGAGAAATATATAAATAAGGAAATATAAAATATGGGAGGTACACAAAAAAACCAAAATATGAATTGTAGTGTAAAATGAGGTAGGTAAAATGAGGTAGGTAGACCACAGTCCATCTGCATGAAACAGTTTGTTGCCTGCTGTTATATTTTTTCCAATGCTGATGAAAAAAGCTCAAATTTTGACAGGCCTTCTAGAACATTTAGTGAGGTGCTTTCTTCAACATTATGATTAGAGAGGTTGCTACAATAATGAGTCTTACAGGTGAGGGCCAGAGGGGGGCAGCAGCAGACCAGCTCTGCTGGGCTGTCTAGAATATGCGTTGGGAACCTTCTAGAACATGACTCATGGACCTTCTACTGCCTTCGAAAGAGGCCTTTGTGGAACATCGCCTTTGTGTTGTCTGGTTGAAATGCCTGTGTTCTGTTTTAGGTGACCGATAACATCAGCCAAAACACTCTTCTGGAGTATGTCATGATCAACAGCATCTTTGAGGCCATCCTACAGGTGAGGCTGGAAGTCATCTTCATTTAAAATCAGGCTGAGGCTGTCCAAATAGGGGGTCTTCCCCTCTCTGCTGAATACATTTATTCAGATTAGTGAATGGGGTCATTTTGCTGGTATTTAGGAAGCTTCCATCGGCTGGTGTAGTCATTCATTAACTTTGACAGAAACTGTTAGTCAGGGTGATTTAGAGTTCAGAATGTTTCATTCATAATTTGCTCTGCTGGGTTTTCACTGATGGGCAGATCAGGAAACAGGCTTCCTCGTGCCCTCAGGTCTGGCTTACTGCTGTGACCACTGCCCTCCCACAAACACACACACACTGTCCACCCACTTTTCCGTCTCTGTGGATTCTCTGATGCTGCGTCTGTTTGTCTGTCTGCATGTGTGTATAAATGTGGTGGGTGGTAGGTCCTCTCCGTGGCCCCCAGCAGACTGCAGCATGGGTACGATGCGGTGGTCCTCCTGGCCCTCCTCGTCAACTACAGGAAGTATGAGGTGAGCAGCAGAATCATGGAGTTTACCTGTCAAATTCCAGCTGCTAGCCCATACTGCAAAAAAAAAAAACAGATTCCAGTTTCCATGACTACGGTCGCTGTCGTTAAGTGTGTTTTTGTCCTGTACTCTTATACCTCATGAGTTACTGTAATCATAGATGATGTTAAATTGCTATACATTAGGTTTTTTTTTTTTTCCCCTCGCCATACTAAGGACATTCGGATTTATTTTAAATAATGAATAATCAACCTTGAAGTTTTCGAGCTCGAGGACGCTCTCCTATCCCAGCTGCCTCATTTCCCAACAGCCGACAGCCCTGAGCACGGTGCTTACTGAAGGACCCACGCTGGCCCCCTCGCCACTCAGGACAGCACCAGGGGGCTGATTATTGTGACTTTACTCACCCCTGTTGTCTTTAATTTTGCCTCTTGACAGTCGGTGAATCCATACATTGTGAAACTCTCTATAGTGGACGATGAGACCACATTAAACGTAAGTCGCCCTCCGTTATATTATTGAATATTTGCTTTTAATCATGATCTCATATGCTTTCACATTTCTTGTAGAGCAGTAGACTTTAGAAACAACTTAATTCCTAGCCACCGCCTGACTGTGAGGACGTTATGCAGATTGAGCGGTGGATCCGCTCATGAGCGCCCGGCTGAGATCGGCGCACGTCACTTTGAGATTTCCCTGTTGGTGCTGCTCCCCACACTTGGGGTGGGGCCACGTGAATGAGGCCAGCAGCTTCTCTTGTGACTTGTCGTGTCTTTGCAGGGACTTGGAATGGTGATCTCACAGGCCCTGACAGAGTATAACAGGTGGGGGTGGATGTTGGACTGCTATACCACAGCAAATTCAGAGTCAAGTATAAAAACATATAAAAGACAGACAAATGTACACAAAATCTTTAAGGTGACTGGACAAGCTCAATTCTGATATCCATGTTAATACTGGCACTGGTAAATTGGTTTAACTAGACTAGTTTAGATCAAATCAAAGAGTTTCTGAATGGGGGGACAGAGTAAGGGACCATCTCGAATGTAGCTGAGGTCCACGGGGAGGTGACAGTTTCTCCAGATATTAAATGCCGGTGAGCATGATGTACGGAATGGTCCATGAAGGTGGTGAGCAGTTTGAGAAGGTCGTGGTGGCCTCCACCTCACCAGCTTCTCCCACCTTCCCCCTCAGGCAGTACAAGGACAAGGAAGAGGAAAACCAGGGAGGGTTCTTCTCTGCTTTTACCAACATGGTAAGGCCATCTTCTGGGCATGCTCAGTGGGGACATTGTTGAGGGGGAGCGAAGTGCATGAGTTCATACCTCAGTCTCTCACTGGGAACTAAGAGAGACTGCTGTGGTTACAGATTCTGTACCTTCGCTTTATAGGTAGGGTTTAACGATCGGTGCTGATTGGAGTTTATATTAATGTCGTCCCTTTTCTCCGATGGAAGTTTGAATAAATCCATTTAATGCCAATTCTTGGCAGTAAGGAAATAGCTGTCAGGTTAGTCGTAGCTTACCTTTGATGGTGACGTTAGCTAGTTCCGAATTACGTAGCTGCTTTTGCTCAGTCACCTGCGACGTTTTGGCCTGTGATGGAGCCTTTCTATCTGGTTATGTCTCCAGAACCCCGAGATTGCCTCCGCACTCCAGGAAAAAAAAAAAAGATACTGGAGCAAAATGCACCTTCAACAAGGTGCCAAAATCACACTCTTCGCAGATAACTGGCTTCATCGCCCATCCTTCTGATACCTGGGCACGTGGAGCGCCTGAATGAGACAGCTCTGACAGGCCTCATAAATCATTTGGAGGTTTCAAAGCCGAGCAGGTCTCCTATGCCGTATTTTTTTTCACCGCTATCTGAGAAATGCAACATCAGTGTCTCGTCCTCCTGAATGAGGCTGAGATCAAGTCAAGACCCCGTTTGCTCTGTAGACCGATGAAGTTATCTCGGCCTGATAAAGGCCAGCTCCACGTGTTGTGTATCAGCTGTACTACGACAAACATACTCAGACTTAACGAAAACGCTGACCATTCCTGACGGGGCTTCTTAACTACAAGGAGAATAAGCCTCCTTGGAGTGGTGGGTAGTTTTCCTGTCTTTTTTTAAAAGTAACTCTGCTTTGAGTTGTTTTCATGAAGGGGTAGTGATGGCATCTTGGTGGCTTTGAGGCCCGTGGTTCCCATTTTACTCAACTCTCTATGAAGTGACTCAACACTTCAGTGGGTGTTCGATTCTGAAGGACTGATGCTGCGAGCCTTTGGAAGGGACGGTATCCAGTAGCAACGGCGGAGTTCAGGGATGTGAGGATGAAGTGAATGCGGGGAAAACGGCGCTCAAAAACCTGAAAGTTGAGAAGAGGCGGATTGTTTTAGGCTCGCTATCTCGTTTCGCTTCCCTTTTGTAGCTTGTAACGTTCTGTCTCTTGGTTATCAGTGATATAAAAATGCCATTTATGGACTTGCATATGACATCAGTGCCAACACAAGATTCCATCAAATTGCTTAACGTCGACTTTGGATAGTGTATGTATTTCCCTACAAGGAAGTAAGATTTTAGTACGGTGATTAATTTGTTTTATGATAGGGAGGTAAGTCTGTCTTTGATTGCTGGGTGAGTTGAGTTAAAATAATTTCCTGTTTAGGTCATTTATCCTTATGAGTGTAAGACTTGTTCTGGCCCTGTCTCATTTTAGAATTAGCTAAGCATCCAAAAATAAATTGAGGCGTACGTTCGTTGTTTTGCAAATGTAACACCTTGGTTGTCCACAGGTGGGCAGTATGTTCATCGCTGATACGGAAGAAAAGATCTCAGTGCAGTAAGTGCCGATTGAGTGGCAAAGTTCAACCCCCCCCCCCCCCGTCTGTAGACTCCTGCAGACCTCAACATCTGGTGTCTCCTTACTAGGGAGACTTCAGATCAATTTGTTGTTTCTGTTCACGTTGTCTGTGAAATCAGTTCAGGTGACTTCCATCTGGTCCTGATTTATGATGACGCTACCAGGAGATAATTTAAGAGGGGTGTCGTCAGGGTGGGGGATAATGGCAGCAATTTACTCTCTTGGCCATTTTTGACAGCAAAAAAAAAAAAAAGTTAGGAAAAAAAGGAAAAAGTAATCCAATAATGAGTGTGGCATTTCATTTCCAGCAGCTATTTCTCCTGCAGCTCAGTCATGGAATGAAGTCTTGTCTGCCGAATTGTCAGAGGACATGTTATCATGCTTCACCAGGACACTCGTCAGGCAAAACTTTTATCACTCCCACACCCCATGCTGTGCAGGGTTATTTGAATATGCAAATGAGTGCTTTCTGTCCTGTTATCAGGGGCTGTGGCTAAGCTCTTCCCCTTGGCATTGTTTAAGAATTTTTAAAGCCCTCGTACTTGATTGAATTCGATATTAACGAACGACGCCCCACATCAAAGCGTAGGTGGAGCCCAGCCTTTCTTCCCATGATCCTCAGCTCCTGCTCTCCCTTTGCCACCCTGCCTCCTTGTGTTAATGTTTCCGAGTAAAATTTCATTGCTGCCGTTCCCTTGTTATGTGCGTTCTTCCGTGCCGCATATTAAACATCTTGCAATGATAAGGCCCATTAATTAATGCGCTGCTGAATTCAGTGCTCTGTTATTAAAATTAATACTTTTTATTTAGTGTAGATGACTTGTAGTTTCCTGATTCTGAGTTGCTCCACTTGAGCTCAGATGAGTTTCCATTATACTTGGAAATATGTTAATGATGCCTTGCAGGAGTACATGAAAACTCAGTGCACTGTACAGTACATCTGATGTATTGGCTTGCAATGTTTTACGCAGTGAACCTGAATGAATTGCTTTTAGTCAAGCACTGGGGTCCGTCTGATCGTCCTACCTCACCGTTGTTCACCATGTCGTATTAATGAACCTGTCCTGTCCGGTGCTGACCTGAGGAGGATGGGCCTCTCCCTTGAGTCTGGTTCCTTCCAAGGTTTCTTCCTCCTGAGGGAGTTTTTCCTTGCCACTGTCGCCTTTGGTTTACTCTCTGCAGCCAGTCCTCTAGTTGGACTGTCTCTTCCTGTTAACTTGCGTCTCGTCCTTCCACAGGACCAATGAAGCCATTCTCTTAGCCTTATACGAGGCCGTGCACCTTAACCGAAACTTTATCACCGTACTCGTGCAGGTGAGTTTGTGGCGGCATGTTGTCAGGGTTCTGTGTTAGCTTGGTGTTCCCCGGTGTTGACGTACTGCTATGTGACTCCAGCTTTCTTTTGTTGAGGAGTGGCAGCTGTTTTTCTTATGTAAATTACCTTTTGGTTGAAGTGATTTTTGTTGAAAACCTCTGTGAAACGTGTAGAGTCATCCTGAGGTCAACATTGCGTCCACTCCGACCACCCCTGCCCCGACTACGCCCACTACACCACTGGGGACCACTCCACCTTCCCTGGACTGTGAGTGTTGAATGTTTGCCAGCGAATACCAAAGTAATCTAAAGGGTCATTAACGCAGATGAGGTTAAATAGAGATTTCTAATGCCTGTCCTTCTGACCTATGATGTTGAGGTGCGTTACCTGTATTAGCCACTGGGGGCTCCCTCTTTTTTGCTCACAGTTCATCTTTTGTATACAGATTTAAGGGACAGTAAATTCGTGACCGTCACTCAAAGTTATTATGTAGACCCCTCTAAACAACTGCCATAAACGAGTTCAGTTTCACTTAGTTAAATTCCTCCCTTAATTTTTTTTTTTTTTTTTTTTTTTTTAATGGCTTTTCATTTGTAGTCTGGTGTTGATTCAACTGTGAGATCAAGGTTTAAAAAAAGATGAGCCTTGATTAATGTTGCGAAAGAAAAATGGTGGGAGGATAATGACTGGTGATCTCTCTCGGTGGGGGGTACCAGCTAGAAACATGGTATTTAAATGCGGGGCCTGAGGGATAGCCTTTCATATTATCACCATGCTGTATGCGAGATCATCTACTCCAGGGTTAAGTTGGGTAAACACCTGTAAATATTATTGATATTTGTGTTGGTCTTTTAGCTGTGAAGTTTTTTTTTTTTTTTTCTTTTTTACCTTTTGGTATAACCCGAATATTTAACCAGAGTAATTCGGGTTAAAGTGCTTTGCCAACGGGTGTTACCGTATGACCACTCCTGGGATTAAGACTGGCAAGTTATCAGTTCTGAATTCACGGTCTTCTCCTCCATGCTGTATGCCTGAGGGTGTTGTGTGATATAATGGCCATATAGCAGCAGTACAAAGTGGTCACGTACCTCAGGCCTTTCATTTGTAAGACCTCTCCTATTTAATGCTCAGCTGCAGGGGCCGGAAGGTTGGAAGAAGAGTGGAACCTTAATGTTCTTGCGACCATTCTTGCCGTGCTGGAGAAATGTTGAAGTGATCATCCCTCTTTTAGGTTAATCTTCATCCCTTGCCCTACCACACATGATGGCGGTTCATTAGAAGATCCACATGTTGCCGTCATGGTAAAATTGTGGGAAGGAGAGTTTGCCAGGTTCTCTTGAATGGTTCCACGTGTTGAAGATCTGGGAGGATATGAGGTGTCTAAGTTCTCCTGTTCTCACACCTTCGGACATCTCAGCCCAAACAACACGCCCCGCT
>JAACJT020000035.1:2357949-2380690 GCA_009936485.2 Gymnarchus niloticus
TGGGTCCTTTGCTGCTCCCTCCTCCCCCCCCCCCCCCCCCCCCTTCTCCTCACAGTGATGAACTCAGCTGAGCTGCCCCTTGATCCCAACCTACAGACGAGCAACCTGCTCATCACCTTTCTGAAGTACTCCTCAATTGTCATGCAGGACACTAAAGGTAGGCATGACCCACCTGAAATGACAGGCAGACGTAGGTGTCCGTCACGGAGCGAGGGACAGAACAGAGCAGCCTTGACGCTGTATTGGTTGCCTCAGAACCACAGAGGGATGTGTTCCATTCAGTTGTTTGCCCGTTTGTTCATGGTAATATCTCAGTAGTCACTGTTAACCCAGAAAAATCTGTTGTGCACATGAGACCGGTCAATAGATTTTCATTACCTTGAATCCTCAAAGTAGCACAACACCCTGTTAGTCAACGATACCCACACCAGGTACTCCTGACAAAGGGTCTCTAACCAGATTGTGAGTTGAGGAAGTCTCTTACTACTGCCTGGAATTCAGGTTGCTCGGTTACTTGCCTGAGTTAATCAGTTGCTTTGGTGCTCTTAGCAGGAGTTGTCATCATGCTTTCTGTAGGGCTCTTGTTGAGCTCATCTGCTTGGTTTTTGCTTTCTTATTCTTTGTTTTGGTCACCTTTGACACGTTAAGTTGTGCCCATGGGGAATGGGTCCCTTCCAGCGGCTTCTGTTTATAGACCCAGATACCCTATTCCTCCTCCTCTCTCTCTGTCCTGCAGATGAACACAGACTCAATAGTGCCACGCTGTGCCTCATCGTTCTCACTTGCATCGCAGAGGTAGGATCCCGCCGCCCGCTTCCACTGCTGGTGATGCCTCGATCGGGACGGGCATGTCGTCGCTGTTGACCTCCCCAACCATTGCTTTCGATCGGTGTCACTGAACCTCACAAATGGCTGTGCAGGGCATGTTCCCCTACTGTGGTCTTCTGTTGCTCCCACACGTCAATTTAGCTACAATGCAGCAAGCCATGGGCATGAAAGGCTAAGCCTCGAGGGGCCTCTCTGAGTAACGCTGAAGAGTACAAAATCAGAGGGAGGCTGGTCCTCTCTCTGGGGCTACCAATCGATGGCAAACGACTGCCCTTCTCTCTCTGCTCGGGAAGCCGGGGGGGTGGGCTGCCCCTTAAGCCTCAGGGAGAGGTTTCTCGGCCTCAGAATCTCTCTGGCTCTGAAAATGTCAAGACCACAGAGGTGCCCAAGTCAACACAAAGCTGCCCACCCAGCGTCGGCTGAAAGGTGCTGCTCTCCTCCTTATTCCTCAGGACCAATACGCCAATGCCTTTCTACACGATGACAACATGAACTTCAAGGTGAACCTGCACCGAATGGTAAGGTCACATACCCAAGCCCCCCTCCCATTGTGTCTTTAAGGGTTTCTTTTTGGGGAGGCATTGCAGTGTTTTCACACGTCCACCTTGGTCATTCTCAGTCTGGACTCTCACTTGGAGCCGTCTAGACATATGAATGATGAGCGATGTCATAACTGCTAGCAGTGAATTGTCTGTCTGTTTGTTTGCTTGTTTTTGTTTTCTCTTCCCTGATGGGAAATGGACCGTGAGATTGTTGCTTTTCAGTGACTCGTTTCCTCTGTTCAGGACCGTTGAAGACTCCCTAAGTGTGAGCTCATCTCCTCCTGGAGATAAATGATGTCAGACAGTGGCACGGTTTTTTTTTTTTTTGGGGTGGGGAGCTGTTAGGCGGTATAGCCGGAGCAGGTGGCTTCAGGGAGCAAACGTAACCAGTTTTGAATTATTCATCATGTAGGCTGAGATGTTAATAAAGAGGTCATTGAGTGTGTTGTTTTCGTCGGTGTGTTAACACGCTCGCATCCTTTAGTCTGTGTGCCTGCGCCCATGTGGCCTTTGTTTGCTTGCTTTTCAGCCTATGAGGCACCGAAAGAAACTTGCGGACCGGAACGTGCCCTCCAGGCCCCTGGTGTGTGCGGTTTTAGGTAGGCATGTCTCTCTCCTCGACCTGTGATTCTGAGCGGACAGGAATTCCCTCCCCGACGTGCGCTCGGCCTGGGCTGCCTGCTGTGCTGCCCACACTGGGGGAATACCACAGGATGGGTAAACCCAGCTTAAGCTGACAGATTCTCCTGTGGCATGAGCTTTGATTGGATGAGTCGTTCCTGTTCGTATGATCAGGACTGAAGTCTCTCTGTGAGGCAAACGTCAGAGAGATAGTGTAGTGATGGACGTGCCATATGGTCTTTTAAAACTGTACATGTGGGAGGAAAAATGAGACCGAGGATATGTTGCCATAAGGAACAGCTCTTTTTTTTGCCCTTCTGTATGTTTGCACCCGTCTTTCGTCACGACAGGCATCGCTAAGAGTCTGTCCCTCTCTCCTTATGCTCTCCCTCCCGCTGTACTCCCAGACCTGATGGTGGAATTCATCGTCAGCCACATGATGAAGGACTTTCCCATGGACTTGTACATGTAAGAACTCTAACAGTCAAATGGCACCCCGGTCGTCCAATAGCCTTTAAGCGCGGAGACCCCGACCAATGGCTGGGCCGCTGACAAGTTGGTGGGGCGGTGCGTTTGTGTGCGAGGATGTTTGTGTTCGTGTCAGTGAAGAACATGCTGTTTCTTCTATACATGGGTTTGTTGATGCATCCAAGGATAAATTATATTGTATTAAGCTTTATTGTATTAACACCTTTTTAAAAACAGATTTTAAATGAACGACTCGAAGTTGAGAACTTAACTCCTGGTTTGATAGAACAGACAAGTCTCTTGCAGGCTAATTTTGTCCACCAACTAGCTCTTTGGCACTGGTGCAGCCTTTGGCCCCTGAGGGGCCCCGCGGGTGTAGTGAGCTGCCCCCGTGTGAAGTGACGGTGTGACCGTCTGCCCTCTTGTTCCCAGGCGCTGCGTTCAGGTGGTCCACAAGCTCATCTGTTATCAAAAGAAGTGCAGAGTCCGGCTGAATTACACCTGGAGGGAGCTGTGGTCAGGTGAGCTGTGTGGGAATCTGGCCTTCACACGCTCCTTACATCGCTGTAATCAATTAAATATGGGGGGGGGTCAGTGGATGTCCCACTCCAGCTACTAAGACTGGATCTGACCTCCTTGTGGTTAAGGCTGAAACGGTTGACCTGTTGTGAATCAGATGCTCCCAAGTGGACGTTCAGCTCAAGTGAAAGACGATCTGGGGATTGGAGATTTGATCGTCTTGACTGAGCTCCTTGAGATCATGTGGCCTGGTCACCTTGGAAACCCAGGGTCACATGGCTGCTGATCTCGGTCCTCTAGCAGTATTTGCAAGTTGCTCACGTAAGATGTAATGGTGACCGAAAAGGCATGATGGAAATTTCTTCCGTGCAATCTCTGTGTCGTGAATGTTTTCATGTCACATCTGAGATGCTTTTTTGATATACCGTGATTCACAGTGAAACGTCCCCTCGAATGTTGATGGATTACAAACGTATAGACATGTATACAACCACAAACGGTACTGCATCAGCGACGGTGCTCACCTGTGTTCCTGGCATGCAGCTAGCCGTAGTTGGTGTCTTCCAGTTCTCTACGTGATTATCGGTTTTTGTGCTGTTACCTTGACTCTTTCTCCTTCAATTAGCTTTAGCCTTCATTAGCATTCAGATGTTTTGCTAGTGTCAGCAGGAAGAGAGGGTATTTGTGTTAAAACCCAGTCCTGCTGTGCCTCTCAGCTTGGCTCTTCAGCACAAACACCCTACAGTTTTCCTCTGTAGTTATTGGCTCTCTTACTTCTCTCCCAATGCGCTGTCTTCGGTCAGAATGACCTCCTCGGCCCAAACACACTAATCAGAAAAACAGCTGAAATGAGAACACACGTGCTAATGGCTAACGCTGGATCACTGCGTGACATTTTGAGGCTATGATATCGAATTATTTACTTTTGAATTTCCCATGATGTGTGTGTTTTTCAGAGTGAACAGTTCATGCACGGTGTGGTTTGTGCTTACAGGTGCCTGAAAATCTCTCCTCCTCAGTTTTTGTACCACTGCTTATGAGGAAAGGGTTTTCCTTGCCATCGAATGTCTCGTACAGTATACGAATCACAGGGACATAGAAGCTGATTGGTTCTGCCGTTTGGTTTTTCGGCTCCCGATTGGCTGTATGGGCTGTAATTTGTCAATTTAAATCTGTTTCCTTTGGCTTAATTTGACTAATTAATGTTCCTCTAAGAAATGTGGTGGGTGAAGGTGTGGAAGGGGGTGTGCCTCAGGTGGAGTGAAGGTTGGGATTTTTCTGCACCGCAAGTCCACATGTTTGTTTAGAGTATTTTATACTTAAATTATCAGTATGTGAACCAAATAAAACAAATTGAATTATTGGAACAATTTATTTTTTGCTAAGTAACAACAAGTAACCAAAATAATTCCTAAAGATTTTGAGAGCTGTGGGATCTCGGCGTCTTTGAAGGAACATTTCCCTCAGCCTTGTTTACTACGCCCTCACCAAGCTGGTCAGGCTGCGAATCGTACCGCGACTTTGCCGTCCCAGCGATGGTCTCACGTTCTGTTTTCCCATCTGCTTCTTCTCCCCACAGCTCTCATCAACCTCCTAAAGTTTCTCTTGTCCAACGAGAGCACTTTGCTGTCCAAGCACAACATTTTTCAGCTGGCTCTGCTGGTAAGAAATGGGAGATCCTCTCTGGACCCACAAGGACATTACACTTGTAAAAATGTGGAGTATACTCGACTTTTTATTCCTGGTGTGAGATACAGAGCTGCCTGCTAATTGACCCGTGCAGTTAATGTTGGTCCTGAACCACTCAGCCAAGTATAGTCTTCACACACATTCTGTCTGTCTGCTCTTGCTGTGTTTAAAATCCTAAATACAATGAACATTTCCAAACCCCCCCCCCCAGAGGGAGGCTGTGGTGTTGACTGCCGCCTACGTTATAATACGTGGCTGCTTTTTCACCCCGCTTCAACACAGCGCTGCGTTCTGCTCGGCAGTTAAAAATAATGTGGTTCGCTTCGGCGATTCCTTTTGAACCCAGAGCGCCGGTGGAAACACTTGTCGCTTTCCAGACCCGCTCGTTGTGTTATTGTCTGCCCTGTGATGAAATGTGTTAGAAGAGAATCATGGAGAGCAGAGCAGTTTGGTGTGCCCTAAATTACATTTCTCACATACTCGGGGAATTCCCGCACTATTTAAGTGGTCCGATAAGCCGGGGAGTCACTCACGTGGAGTGTCAGCGTCCCTCCTGTGTCCCGCAGGTGGTGAACCTCTTCAATATGTTCATCACGTACGGCGACAGTTTCCTGCCCGCACCCAGCAGCTACGACGCCCTGTACTACGAGATCGTCAGGATGCACCAGGTGTTTGATAACCTCTACTGCATGGGTGGGTGAATGCTGACAAAAAAAAAAAAAGAGAACCTATTCGCTAAACTGAGTATTTCATCTGTTAGCTTTGCATGTGTTTGTTTGCGTCCCTTTTCTGTAATAAAAGCTGTTAGTATCCAAAATACATCTACACCAGGTGAGGGTAGGGTCAGCTCAGGAACATGTGAGATGGACGGTTCCGAAATCCAGTTCCGCGGTACTCCCACCTTTCGTTTTCCTGAGAGGCCAGCGGTCGAGGACTCGTGCGAGACCTGAGAGTTTCTCAAGCTGCTGCCAGTGGTAAAGCTCCGTAATACAGCGGCATGTGCAGAACCCCCAGGGCCCTTTCGTGATGCCCACCCACCTCGCCGTGGCTGAGCACAGGAGGAGGCGGCTTTGCGATGTCATGTCAGTAAATCCACGTAAAAAATAAGGACGTGACAACGCTGTCTCCGTGATGAAAGCAGCTGCAGAAAGACGAGGGTATCCTGGCAGCCAGAAAGAGGCAGGATTCACACCCCAATGGGTCACATGGTGTAGGGACTGAGTGCTGTTTGGAGGAGTGGAGACTCTCTCAGAGTAGCCAGTTTGGGCCATGTGGTGTGAAACTATCCAATCCTTCTCTAAGTCTTAGGACTTCAGCTTGCAGTAAGAGCCTCTGTTAGCTGAGCTGGTGGGACAGTGACCTGTTTTTAACTGGGAGTGGCTTCATGTTCTCCACGTGCTTCAGTACTCCGAGTTTCGACCAACGCCGGGCAGTGGAAGGAGTCTGCAAGCAAGGTGACACAGGCACTTGTGAACGTCAGGTAAGGGCGAAATCGAAACCGGGCTCAATGAGTCGCCCGTTCCTCCGCAGGGTCTCAGAGGTCATTCCCTCCTGTCCACGTGAGCTTTCCGCCAATTGAACTTGCCCTGCTAAAGAGCTGACTTTGTACACGTTTTTAAACCAATCAGTGCCCTCGCTGTCTGTCTGCCCGATGAGCCTGCATTTCAGTGTGGCTTTCAGTAGCCTATACAGTCCAGTCCAGATTATTCAGGGTACGGTTTCATTAAGAGTGTGATTTCAGATTGAGCTGTTTCTATCTAACAGCACTCGAGTGTCTTTTTTTTTTTTTTTTTTTAAGGTGACCTTTATCCCACGCCATTTCCGCCTTGTGTGTTTTGCCACATAAACCTTTCCTGAACCTTAAATTGAGCGCTGTCGTGGCCTTGTCAGAACCGTTTATCACTGGGTCCACTTCAGTGACAGGCCATTATAAAAATGGCCAAAAAACACTTTGGATGAATGAGTCCAAGAGATTAGGGCAGAAATAAATCACATGGGGGGAGGGGTTCACAGCAAGGTGAGGGGTCTTTAATTTGCTCTCAGACCTCATGTTCCACAATCGTTCCATAAAAACTCAAAGGCTTTGTGTGCTGGGGGGGATGAGAAGTCTTAGCTTTCCTTCTACTTTTTTGCTGAAATTATGTTTTGCTGTTGGATGGACCCACACCAGAGTTGGCCACTAACGTGCCTGCGAACAGGCCAACCTGGGAATCCTTTTCCCATGATGCCTTTCTGCCTTGTCAGGCTTTCCAGAGATCAGCTTCTCACCTGTGACACAGCTAAACTTGGCTCTGCTCTATTTTTTTGCCCACCTTTTTTTAATGGAGCAGATATGAGAGGCGCTTTCCCACAGTTTCAAATGAGCGAGGCTGTGGGTTGCTGACGCACTTACCGTTTTTGAGGGTGCGAGAATCTTTATTTAGTTTTTTGAGAAAAGTGGAGGTGGAAGTCAGTGGTGCAGTTAGTCGCTGTGATTTTATTTCATAGCTGGTTGTAGTTGCTGACTCCTCTGTAATCAATCTCATGTTTCACAGGAGCTCAAGTGCCAGTGACTGATACATCACTGGATAATTGCTTAATTAAACCATTCGGTCATTAATTAGTGGGTGGAATTAGCAATGAAAAACCATATGTATAGTCAGGGAAATGATATTGAGTGTCTAATAGGAGAATAATGATGGGGTCTTTGGAAAGATACCGATGGGGTTTCTTTAAGGGAGGGGGGCACACTGTGGGGGGTCCAACCCTGCAGCTTCCAGGATATATTTTCCGCCTCAGTGTATGGCCTGTCAGACGATGTCATGGTTTCTTCTGTGTGTGTGTGTGTGTGTGTGTGTGTGTGTGTGTGTGTGTGTGTGTGTGTTTTCCTTGTGTGGGCACATTGAGGAGCCACCCACACAAAAATAACTGGGGAAAATAACTTCTTTAAGCCATCGTCTTTGTTGTGTGAGAGTGTGTGAGGTGCGTGCGTGACGCTGCATGCCACATGGTCGCATCAGAAATGCGGTGTTGAGTCAGCACGACTGCACGTGGACATCCACTAAAAGCGATACACAGCGTTTTAAATGCCAGGGCCAGTCTGTGGCGGTAAATTACACACTAAATTAATTCAGGCCGCACTACTCTGTTTATTACCATGGTAATTACCTCCTTCGCCTCAAAGGCCTGACAGATTTAAAAGCTTAAATGTAATAAAACTGAATGATTGTAAAATGATCTTTCATTAGATTTGCCAGTGCGGTTCTTCACCTGTGTGGTATAGCTGGGCTCTGTTAAAGGCTGAAATGCCGCGTCCTGCCGCTTATCCCGTTTCGGAGTTCTGTTAGGTGTGAGACCACGAGGGCCAGGGCTGAACTCGGGGTAGGCGGGTGCCAGTCTGTCACAGGGACCGCACGCAAGCACATTCTGCGGCTCGTTTACAGTTGCCGGTTTGCTCGAATTGCTTGTTTTTGGACCATGGGAGGGTGGCGGAGTGTGACAGAGGGGCGTTGTCACTGTGAGAGCCGACAGCGTTACTATTTGAGGTTGGGTGCTCTCCGGTTTGAGAAAACACTTTATAATTCTCGCCTGAAAGCCCGTTCTGGGCTGCGTATGAGCAGTTAACTGTACCGTTACAGTCCCGGTGCTGCATCAGAGCCTCAGGCCTCCCTCTATTCATCATTCTGCGTCTATAACCAGAGTCCCGGGGCCGAGCAGCGAGATGCGAAACCGTGCCTGCGACTGCGTGACGAGAAGGATTGAAAAATGCGATGAGTCCCCTAAGCGTGGTTTTCCTGTCTGCTGAACGTTCTGACAGCAGCCTGACACGTTCCCACAGTAGCGGAGAGCGGACCGAAGCAGGCGGAGTAAAACGATGCAGACGACACGACTTTGTCCTCACCCAAACACACAAGCGTGCTAGTTAGCCAGCCGCAAGTAAGTTTACTGTTACTATAGTAACTCGTCCAGAGACACTTTGGGGATCTCTATACACATTAAGTGGTGATACATGCTTTCTTCTTTAAGCGGTTTAACCATTTCTGGGTGTGAGGGTGTATGAAAACAGAACACGTAGACCCTAAATGTGAATATGGACATAATGGGATTCCTGTGTTCCTGTTCTCAAGTTCAAGAGATCATCTTTAGCCCTGGTGACCACCGGTCTGTTTCCCAGAGTTCATAACTCTGCCCAAAATTGAGGAGCTGTGCTCTTTTACTGTGGTGTAGGACTCCCTAAGGAAGGAAATTCAAAATAATTCAAATTTGGCTCTTCAGCTACCCCCCCGGACCCCAGAAGTACAGTGCTGTGCAAAAGTCTTCAGCCACCCTGTCATTTCTTTACAGGTGCAGTGATTTATTGCAGCATCATCTGATCATCTGTAATCATCTGCACCTGTTTCTTCACCGGTTCGTGTCTTAAGTTAGATGGCTTTGTTATGCTTGAATGATCCGTACGTGGGTCACTGTGTGGCTTAACGAACAAAAAACATTCCTCTGAAACTGGTCAGGTACAGAGACTGGACTGAAAATGAGAGCAAGAACTTTGAAAGTCCTTCAGGAAGCCTGGAGAACTATTCCTCAAGACTACATTAAAAAAAAAAAAAAAAAAAAAATACAAGTGTGGCTCTTTGAAAGCAAAATATGAGGAAATGAGGGGTGGCTTAAGGCTTCTGCACGGTACTGTATATTTTTTATTTTCTTGTGTTGATTGTATAGTTGTATGATGTCCATATTTAATCTGTTTTTTAGGATACTGTATGCTAAAAACTATTTTTATAAAACTTGGCTCAAGGTGCCTTTTCATGTTGCTGAATTCAATCTTGTTTCATGAATTTCATATTTATGGCTTGTTTGAATTTGTGTTCAGCATCCAAGGATTTGAGCGATCTAATGTAGCACTTGTGGTACAGTGGTCTTCAACAGGGTGCATTGACGGCTGTTTACCAAGGGCAGAGTGTAGCATGGGGAACATCGGATGTGTGTGGGTGGAACCGGAACACAGGTTTTAATAAGGAACACAGAAAAACCCTTACAGTCTGAAGATGAGAACATAATATCTGTAGATAAAGGTTCTTTCAGCAGCTTGGTGACAGACAGGAAGTGAGGTATTATTAGCCATATTATGGGCCTTCCTAAGTGGCTCACTGTTTCCCTCGGAGCAGAATTACATTTTGCAGAAAGGTTCGTGCTAAATGTGGGATTTGCATCATGGGTGGAGGGTTTCTACCTCTGTTCTTTGTCCCTAATTACCCTGGAATTGGCTCTCTGCTTTGGATAATCTGAAGTGAGTCTTCCTATGAATGGGAATCTTGCTCTAATGAGAATTTCAAGTGGGGAGTTGGGATGGAGTGGAACAAAAAACCTGAAGCAAACCTGGGGGAACCCTAACGGTCAAACAGGAAACAGGGTTCTCCGACCTCCGGAGCCGAACGTACATTCTGATGTGAGTCATGTTCTCCCAGGGCGATCATTAACCATTTCAACCCGAAGATTGAGTCGTACGCGGCCGTGAACCACATCTCTCAACTGTCTGAGGACCAGGTGAGTGCTCCCCTTTGTTTACCAACGCCGTATCCTACCACACTTTCACGCCGTAAACTACAAACCCGGGGAACTTTTGGAATTCCCGTGAAGCCGAGCGTTCAGTTACACGTTCAGATGTGGTCTCTGACGTTGAGGAGTGCATCTGTTATATAAACACAGCTTTAAGTACAGAAGACCTTGCAATAAGTTCCCTCTACTACATTAACACAGTGAAAATGATATTCTAATGAGTTAAATTAATTTTGTAGTTATTGGGGTATTTAACATACAGTGGCCTTCATGTGGTGTGTTTGGTGTCTTTTCAGCATTATTAAAACAACTTTTGGAAATGCAGGTATTAAGAAACAGCTTAAAGGTCGATTTGAAACGTCTCCCTTTTTAAAAAAAGTCCTTTCTTCTTTTTCCTCATAGTTATGTGACTTTCCGGTGCTGCTCTTAATTACGGCCTTCAGTGATCTCTGTTTAATGAGCCTGAGTGTCGGAAATAATCGGGGTCTGCTGGTGGAAGGCCCTCCTCTGCGACTCGCCTGACTGTGACCCCTCCGCCAAGCTGTACGTTGAAATGGCCCATCTGCATGAGGGCCACGCGCGTACAGAGCTGCCTAACAAGTGAACCCTGCCTTCTGAACATTCCATTATCATTTCTTGGAAACCTGTTCCCATTCTGAGGGAACTTGTAAAGAGCAGGTCGTGGAGTGTCCTTTCAGACGTTGTCATTCCTGCTTACGGGCGGCCTGCCGTAGGGCGGGTGGTTTCAGGGTGCTCTGCTGGTCTGAACTCAGACAACTGGCCTGAAGAACTATGAGAGGGGGGTGGGAGAGGGACAAGAAGTGGATTTTGCTTTCCTGTATTGGCTGTCTTGGAGTTGGGTTTCAGTCAAAACGGGACACGGTTTCTCCCTCTGGTTATCTCTCTACTGACGGTTTCTCCAGATTAGTCCGTTCTGTTTTGATGAGTCTTTTTTTTGGCCCATCAGATCAGGGTCAGACCACTGTAGGTTTTTGTTCTAATGCAGTTGACGTCCACCAGTTCTAACACAGTTTCACAAAAGAAATCAATGGAACTAAAGTTTCCTATGACCTAGAAGATTTAACACTGGGGACTTCAAAGTAACATGAAAGTCATACTCCTTCGTTTTCACTTTCTGAAGCTGGCTGTCTTCCTTTCCCCTCGTCGTTCTTCTCTTGCTTTGCCCTGCTTGCTGTCTCCCAGCCAACCTCCCTCTTTACCAAACTGAGATGCTCCATCCTCTTCTTCTATGTGGAACTCAATGGCAGCTGACAAGGATGTGGCAGAAAGAGGCTCTGCAAATCCCCCAACTTGAATGTTGACGGGAAAGTGGTCCGCTTTCTGATCTGCCGTGCGGTGTAGTAGGAAGGGGGCGCCGAAACCCCTCCAAGGACAAGTTTGACGTTCGCGTTTGATACAGAGGTTGGCAAGTGATACGACTCGAGTTCCTGACTCCGGGAAGAGGATGTGAAAAGAGCTTTATTCTCCTTTCCTTCTATTGTTTTACGGGGGGAAAAAAAAAAGCATTTTCCCTCCTGTTTTTGCAAAAGCCTGCCATGAATATTTTAAGAGTACAACATTACCAGACAAGACAGACAGAGCAAACACCAAAGCAGATGATATTGTCACCCTGAAAATATTTTGAAAAGTGAAGGAAATCTAAGAAATGGTTCCAATTACTCTCGTTGTACACTTCCTCCTCAGAACGTGTTTGGACACGGTTGTGAAACCTACATCGAGTCAGGTGGGCTTTAATGGCATGCCATCCGAGGTAACGTTCTGCGGGTACTTCTGGTACCCAATTCTTGGATGTTCTGTAACCTTCTGCCAGCTGGGAACTGGGCTGTATAAACACACAAACCGCCCCCGTGAGTCTTGCCAGACGCTGAGCATTTCTGTCCATGTTGGAGATGAAGTTTCCTTAAAGATTAAGACACGGCACTCCCTCATTCAAGGTCGGCAGTCCACCGTAGTCTGAGGTCGATCGGTTTATTGCTCAGTGAGAAAGTAGGATGGATAGGAGGGCCTCCTGGGTCGGACTTTCCAGTCACCCGCTTTGGGCTCCGCTTCCATTATTGCTCGTGGCGCCGTCTCGCTCGGACACGTGCGGCAGGCGGTACCGTTCTCTTTCGGTTGGATGTACACCGCAAGCCAAAATGAGGCAGCTGCTCTGTCAATACCATGTAGAGGTAGGCGTGTGTTGCTTTCCAACGTCCAGAAAGGTCTTACTGATGAGAACAGACATTCTGCTCAGCTTTTTCTGGGCCTGGCAAGGCTGCCCGGTCTCTCCGAGCCGCCATTCGGCTCCCTCCTATTATATCTCGTCATATTTCATAAGCTCCGGCAGGCTCCACTTTGGCACGGTTGACACCTGTGAAGGCCCATCTCCAGGGCATTCAAAATACCCAAAGGGCAATTAATATCCGGCTAATGGATGCACCGCACTATCATGAAAGGGTTGCCCGTACGGCTATAATCTCATTATAGTGGGTTCTCACATACTCTATGCTGTTTTTAAATCGCTCCTTACCTAACTGGAAGGCAGCGGGGGCGGGGCAGGGCTGTTCTATCGAGGTAGTCATTGGTGAAGATGGCTGATGCACTCAGGTGGACAGGGCAGAACAATATTCTGTCTAGGGAAAGTGAATGGGTATTAGTAGGTTTGGACCTTGAAGAATGAAATATTACTTCAAAGAGCCAATGCAGTCATTAACAGAATGTTGAATAAATGTAAAATGTAGCAGACAATCTCATATGGTTTCCCTCTCTTCACAAAGGAAAGGACAGAAATGATTGTACCACTGTCATCCTCCTTATTTTTAGCCCAGGTCTTTGTGACATAAAATTTAACAGCCAGGTAAGACAGCTCAGGGGTGACACCAAAGACAAAACTCGCGTTTTCCGAAAACAACCGTCTCCTCTCAGCGGGAGTACGGGGATGAAAGGTACGACCGAGACAAGGTTAATGGTGTGTCCGACGTACGATGTCTGATGAGGCAGTCCTTCATCCCGAAACAGGAGACTTCCCGTTTCTGCGGATCCGGACAGGCAGCGTGATGTTCTGCTTCCTTGTCTTGTTTCGTGGGGATATTTGAGCAAGTGTAGTGACGTAGCTTGGTCTGTCTCCAGCTCTGTTGGTTTCGCTGAGACGGCTCCATCTTTACGGAGACCATACGCCAAAACACGCCCAACTGTAAGCAGGTTTCAAAGTGAAAGAACAGTAACTACTTAATTAGCTGCTGCTCCTGTTTCCAGGAATGAAGTTCTTGACTTAATTTGGATCGCTGTAGACTTTCACTTATGTTAAGTGCATTATGCTCAGCCATGTAATGAGTGTAGCGGGTAGATCAAGGCAAGACCCGAACCCCAGCCTCTCTTTTTGAATGCAGTGTCTTTGATTACATTACTTGAGCTAAGGAAAATTGGTTTAGGCTTCTAGGATTGCTTTTCTGTCCTTTGTGTAGAGAGCCACATTGAATGTTATGGGGTTGACTTATCAAGGTGTACAATATTTACTGAAAAACTGCATCAGGCTCAGTACATTGTGTAAGTATTTGTAGTTGCTCACTTAAAACCAGCTGGAGGGTAATGGAGTTTCACACATTGGAAAGACTCACTTTTAAACCTGTTATATCTACATAATTGGATTATATGCCCTTACAAGTGTGCTTAGTAACATGCACGGCAGAAGACAAAACACAAATCATTTATCACTTGGAAAATAGAACCAAACTGTCAGTATTTACTTTCTATAACAGTATGCTAGATCCTTCTACCATTAAAGTGAACCAAGAAGGATATTCTGAAAAGATTAGTCATTCATCAGTTCTAACCGGTGTTGGGACCTGCTGGGGCCGTGGTGGACACTGAATATGTGAAAGCCGGCTGAGAACAGAGCATCAGCACTGTTGTTGTTTCAGATTGTCAAGAATCAAAGATGCTGAGAAAAGTAGCTCCAAAGGAATAGCCAGCCTTAACGTGAGATCTGTATGATATTACCTTCTGAGTTGTACTGTCTTTCTGGAGAGACCCTGGGAGCCATAATTTTATGGTCTGATGGGCCAGGAGACGTTCTTCAAAAAGACTTTGTGGGGGCATCTGGGATGGAGTTGCTGTCTAAAGCAGTAGGCCTATGTCTTGAACTTTGCGTCGCTGATGTGTTTGTGATGGGTTGCCACGTCTGCTGTGATTGTGGTCATGGTCTTGAGTCCCTAGTTTGTTGTTTGTGTCCACTGGTTAAAAAGCTTAGGAATCCCTGCTCTAGAGTCATCCGTGTTCCAGGGAGTGTGAGGATCTGCAACGCCCTGGCAGCTCTCAAGGCCTTTGGAGAATGTTGATCCAACATCTCAGGGTGGAGCAGGCTAAGTTTGAAGGCAGCAGCTTGGTGGTCAGATGGTGTTTCCAGTGGTAAATGCATGTGATGGTGGGAGGCGGTGGCAGTGATTGAAATTCCTGAGTTTGCACGTTGTTCTTCCCTCCTCAATGGGCTCCTGCAAACAACCCTCTTGGCATCAAAGCCGTTGTGCAATGAAGATGCCGGTGCTGGTCGAAACGTGTAGAGAATACATGTATGAGATCAGTGTGTGGATGTTTGAAGGAATATTAATCATTTGAATGTGAAGATTGAGGGAAATGGGGGGAAAAATATAAAGTGACTGTTAATCATTTGCTTAAATGCATCTGTAGCTGAGGCTCAATGGTCTAAGAAGGACCCAGGGCCTGAAAAACAAAGCTGAAGGACCGGTGTTTGTCAACTGTTACTATCTGATGCTGTAATTGTTTGATAGTTGTTCAAGGGTATGGGCTGCGAATGCAATGCAGGAACAAAACAAACGGGTTCATTTTCCTCATGCATTCTACTCTCCAGTCCACTGTTTTTTATGGCTCTCTTGTAAGGATCTGTTGACAGCTAAGTTCCCCCTCATGCAATATAATAGCTTATGGATAGTGAACTGGGTGTATGGATAGAGTATCACAAAAATATTCTCTCACCTAGCTGTCTAGAACAGTTGTGTAAAGCATTTGTTTTCATAAAGAAAAAATATAGCACTCATTTCCAGGCATAGTGCATTTAGAATTCAAATTAAGTTGACCATGTGGCCTGAATGACAACTCCCCAACTCAGTTCCCTCTTCCTCCCCCAGGTCCTGGAAGTGGTACGTTCCAACTATGACACGCTGACTCTCAAACTGCAGGATGGGCTCGACCAGTTTGAGCGCTACTCGGAGCAGCCAAAGGAAGTCTCCTTCTTCAAAGATCTGGTAGGGCAGCCTTGAAAGTCTGGTTGGTTCTGGTTTCAATGGAAGCACCTGCTATTAAGTGATGATGATAATGACAACGATGATGATTATTGTAATGGATGACCTTCAATCAGGATGCTGCGTACGGAAAGAGCCAGGCTAACGCTGCCTTTTGGGTTATATGGATTACCGCATCCCTTCAAGCCATTTGGGTTAAGCGGTGCACCCAGTGCACAAAGCTGTTATCACACCTTCCCGATAATCCCTCTTACACACAGGTCTCACCCTGGAAGGTAATCTTAGCAATGTGGTGGGTTGTATTTATTTATTTTATAATAAAGGCTGTCCCCTGAAGGGTTTCTGTATGGCAGCTCTTGCTGCTGCCATTTATTAAAAACTTCATACTTCTCCAGACTCCACATTATGGCTTAATCCACTAATTCAATAAAGTAATAAAAATGAGTGATAATAGGATGCATTAGTGTGGGTTCTCCTGTGCTGCTTGCCCTGCTTCTCTACTGAGGTGTCGGCATATTTAACGTGCACGTCCTGCCGTGTGTGCTGCTGTCTCTCCCACCCCATCCAAAAGGTGCGATCCATCAGCCTGAATGTCCGGAGGAACGTGTCCCTCAGCGCACTGAGTCAGGATATCCTGCTGAAGGAGTTCTCCTCCATAGCTTAACAGGAATGACTGCTTGGCCATGGATCAGTCCCCCCTCCATTCTTCACCTGTGCTCTCCTGGAAGGAACCGTTTTCCCCAGAAACCAACCAACCAACCAACCATCCAGCTGGACCACCGTATGGCTTAGAATGGGGAGTGACAGCCAGCCCTTTGTGCCCCAGTGGAGGGAAGTGTGGTTTTGTGGACACGACTGTTGGTAACTGAACCCTGTACTGACTTAACAGGTTTACTATAGATTATTATTATTATTATGGCTGTCATCAGTGTTATGTTAATCTTGAGGTTGATGAGGATCTCCTATTTAACACCTCCTGTGGGCTGAATCTTAAAAAGGTTGTCAGGCACGGAGCTGAACTGTCGGGGGTTGGGTGGTCCTGCTGAGTCCACTTCTTTGACTGCGGTGTGTTTGAACCCCTCGGTTGACTGGTACCGCCGTTCTCCTTTTATTGTTGTGCCTCTTACTTTTTCCTTTCTTCTCCATTAATAATGCTTTTGTTCTTTTTTGATTTAAAATGGTTTTGATTAAATGTAATTTCTAATGGGGTGATTATGGCTTCATTTTTGCTTAAAATAGTGTGGCCGTCTCACGTGACGTGTGCACACTCCAGGTATGGCGGGAAGTCGTTTTACTTTCTCTGACACGGAGAATGCTTCCACGGAGTCTGAGGTTTTGAGAAACGGAACCACACTCTTCTTAACCCAGTTCGTTACAAATGGGTCCTTAGAGCAAGCGCAGAAAAGGACCTGAATCGGACCCACATCTGCCCAGATGGTCTGCTCTACCCAAGCACATATCTATACTAGGTCTTCCTTAGTCCTGGAATAAAATGTCCCTAGTGCAGATTCTTCACAATCTGGCTGGGAATATCTATCTTTCCTGGTCCTTCAGTTAAGCAGTGAGGTGCAGCCCGGCCTAAGGTCACATTGCTAAATGTAAACCCTCTGTGCCTGCTAACGTTCTCAGGGAGGGTCCTGAGAACCAGCTCTCAGAAGGTGTTTGCGTGTCACTCTTTCTGAAAAACGACCCTCCTCGTCATTCCTCCCTTTCAGCTGAAGGGTTGCCGTGTAAGTGACGTTTCCCCCATTCCGTCCTGCTTGGCGTGGTCATTATTGGATGCATTTATTTGGTGGTGTGTCTTTTTGTTCCTGTGAAAGTTGGGGGAGGGAGCATATTTGGGGTGGTGGACTGGGCCGAACCTCTACCAGCAGCCCCATTTATAATTTGTCTTTTGATTGTCTTCATATATTCTTGGTGCCAAATCTAATGAGCTGTTTACATGAGTGTCACAGGAAAACCCATCAACTGACGGGAATTTGACGCTGTTCATTACATTGTGGATCTGCAGCTTAAATTTACATTTTAAAGCTAGGGTGAGGTTTCCATGGAAACAGGTCTGCAAGAAGCATGGTGTAAAATTAGACCGAACAATTAAAGGTATGCTTTGGGTGACAAAGCCTACGCTGAGTCCACCTCATATTAAGGGCCAGTTTGTGGCTGTCGGGGAGGACATTTAGCCTCCGGGTAGCTGAGTGGACAAGGACATTTAGTAATGTCCCCAAGGACGGTGATTATGACCATGATCATTTTTGTGGATGACCTGTTTTTGTGAACAGCTCTGTCAATAATTATATTAATAATAATTATAATTAATAGCCTGGTGCGATGGCTCAGTGGCTGCCACAGTAACACATTTAGGGTTGAAGGTGTACATGACCTCTCCATCCACATAGTGGTTATGAGAAGTGATACCTCGGAATTGCCCCTGATATGTGTTTGTTCACATCCTGTGACAGACTGGCATCCCATGATCCCATGCAGAGTTTTTCCCTGCTTCGGTCCCTCTGCCTCTTGTCACAGCCTCCATGCCCCTCCCCCGTGACCCTTTATTGGGTAAGTGCTTACGGGAGATGGATGGTTGGCCTGAGTGGATAAGGACACGAACTGCTAAGCCAAAGGATGCTGGAGCTGCCTCAGTTAAGCCAGTTCCCTCAGGCTGTTACTGTGGGGTAAGGGACAGCTAAGGGGGAGGAGAAGACCACCCATCTGTGATTGTGCAGCCTGTGTCAGCCAGGACCTCCGCAAGCGGTGTGGATCCCCTGTTCTTTGGACGCAGTTCGACGGTGAGCCCCTGTGAAGGGGGAGCTAGCGTCTGTGTCTCGCTGGCATGCCGTCACTTTAACTCTGACAGGCCGCTAATGTTTGGAGCACGCGGCTCTCATGTAATCAAATGAAATGGCCTCAAGGGATCGCTGTCTAATAGGCCCATCTGCCACTTGTTTGTCAAAATATCTCTTTCCTCCACTCTGTGGACTCTCAATCACTCCTCCTCCCTCTGTATTGCTTTTTTTTCCCCTCTCCCTCACTTTTTCTCCGCTTCCTTCTTAATATATCACTCTTTCCTTCTCCCTGTCTCACTTTCTACCCCTACCTCTGTGTTATTCCTTCTCCTTGTCGCACTCTTTCTTCCTCTCCCTGTTCCTCATCCCTCTCTCTGTCTGCTTAGGCCCCTCCCCACTCCATGCTGTGACAGTAATTACCCTCTCATCACTGTGACACAGCCTGGTTCCCTACTGTCGCCTAAAAATGATTTGTGTCCCTCCCTGGTGGTCCAGCTTCTCCTCTTTCACAGACAGGTCCAGGACTGCCGACTCGGTCAACGTTTTTGCCACGTCTCATTTGGTGCTGTTTTCCCCGGCAGGGCCTGAAGAGAACCAGGACCAAAACATTCAGTTTGTTGTGCTATGGTAATGACAGCATGCAGATACTCACGGTACATCTTGGTATAGGTCCACTGTGGCAAAACATCTTAATATTGTTCTTCATGTTTATTATATCTCTGTAGTTGGAAAACCTTTATTGACTAGGAAAGTGGATGGATGGATGGATGCATGGATGGATGGTAGGAAAAGGGTCTCTTTGTGTTAAGACCTTCATTGAGTGGGCTTCTTACAGACTGGTTTTGAATGAGAATCAGAGATGGTGGACATCAGGTTTCAGAGTTAAAAGCTCCAGCAGGGGAACGACTGCTTAGGCGACCATCCAGGTATATTATGAAAATGTCAGACTCTGCAGGGCACATCTAACACTCAGTGAAATAATCGTAAGACCCAGTGCAACTTCAGAGCTTTATGTCGCAGACAGAGAAACCCAATCCCAAAAAAGAATATTATTCTGCATTCAGTAGTGGGTGTCTTTTGTTTTACAAATAAAATTTGTGGAGTCTGTTGTAACAGCACTTAAAGTTACACTGTTGGGGGGCGGGGCCCTTCTCTTATATAACGTGAGTCATGTTTCAGTCCCACAGCCATACTGTGGGGCGGAGGAGATAGTGTGTGGATTCCCAAGTCTCTGCTGCTAGCTGAGCGTATTTGGTTATGCAATGAGTTCAGCTCCTCAGAAAGCTCAAGGCGTTGGAGTGGGATTCCACTTTCCGGTTTCCATCCCCTGGCAACACTGCTCAACGTGTCTTTTAGACACATGCAGGGCTGCATTTCGCTACTTCTGTGCGGCAGGCTCCGCCTCCTGCAGGAAGGGCCAAGCCATGCCCTGAAACGATGATTGGATACTTAGCAAGCCCCTCCCTTTAGACAAAAGCATCTGCCAAACAAAATTATGTACAAATATATAAAATATAGTACCGTGGCAGGCATAAACATAAAGTATTTTGGATTTTAGGTGTTAAGAAGGATGACCAACACTCTCCACTGAAGAAAACCAGACGCTTTTTTCTTAGTGATTAATTTGAGAAGATGAAATATGGGATAACTGGCCAAACGAGCTCTTTACAGCCTCCCAACATAGGTAGAACCTGAGCTTTGAGCGTTGTTAATCTGATAGGAAATCACGTGGCACACTCCTCTGCGTTTACACCTGCTGTGATCGTAGGCCCACACCCGAGACTGAGCCAAACGGCTGGTGTACTGGTCCCTTCGTTACAGTCACTGTGACATTAACAAGGAACCTCACCCATTTTCATCCCCCATAGTCCTTCCCAAGTAATAAAAACAGTTGTCCTGGTTGGGTTCCCCAGTCCGGTGGGGGGGTGTGCACCGTTTAATATTAAAGGTTTGTTAGGGGGTGGGGCATAGCATGACAAAGACTGTATGGGGAGGTGGAGTACAGAAGGTGGTAAGATAAAAGGAAAAGTTCATTTCTGAATCAATACCAAGAAGATACCAGTTTATAAATAGCACAGAAGTTGACATTGATGGCAAAATGCAGAGTGATTGGTTGAGGATAATTAGTTCTCCTCACTCCTCTTTGAGGACAGAACAGTAACTGTGACAGGCAGAACAGTTCCTTGTAACTTTGGTTAAAATGCCTTTTGCATAATCCTGCACAGTTCCACGCATAGATAGGCCTGCAAAGCTCCAAGGCGTGGTCAAAAACCGAGTGCTAGCCATCTGTCTCCTAAACTCTAATGCTAAGCAGGGTTGTGGGATAGAGGTTGTTGTGTTGGGTTGGTATCAAAGTAATGGTGACTGTGAGCTTGGTGGAAATGTCACTGAGCTCAGACGCAAATGTCACAGCTTTGATTGTCTCCCACCCAGCTGAAATGCACTCTCTTTCTCCATAAACAACAGTTTGCATTTGAGGATGTCGAGAACACACATTAGGTTGTTTTTTCTCTCCTTCTCGTTGCTCTCCTGTGAGCTCCCTGTGAGCTGAGTACCTACAGGGCTGTGCTGCAGCCGGGGAATTTCCACTCTATGCATGTTAAGGTGCTCTCATGGCCTGGTGAGGGAAAAGAAGTTGGATGAAGACAACACACAGGTGAAAGGCAGTGCATGCTGGCTTTTAGACTTGCCTAGTTAGCATTTCACATTTTGAAATTTCACGATGATGATATCTTTGGTGAGCTGCAAATAGACTTTAATTCTTATCCTTTTCAGTAACCACCTCTGCCCATGACTCACAGAGCATCTCAATACCTTGAATTGCCTCAGGTTGAACGTCCTAATTATGACAGCTGTTCCTTGTTAACAGGAACCTCCAGCGATTCAGGAGGAGGCTGCCAGGAGTGGTGAATGAGAGTTTGACTTAGGGCTTCCCTGGCCTGAGTTCCTGAACCTTGCTCTTAGTACCTCAGATTCAGGCTGTCTTCGTTTTCAGATACTCTGATCTTGGACTGGGGGTCCCATTGGTTCAACTGGAACGTTAAAAAAAAAAAACAAAAAAAAAACAGCATTTAGGTGAGAGTAAGACCAAGTCATTGTCAACATGGAATGCCTGGCTGCTGAGACCTAGATAGAACATTCTGATGTCAGCCACAACAGCACAGAGAGCGTCACACAGCCTCTGCTGTAAATATCTCCCATTAGGGATGCAGGTACTTATTGGAGATTGTGGAGTGTACAAATAGGGAGATATGGGATTCTGGAAGGCCATCGTGTCACGCGGGGGCTAATCGAATAAAGAGCCAAATTAACAGACCAAATCAAATGGTGATTCTGCCTCTGTCCTCCCTGCCTCCCCTTTTCCTTCTCTTTCAGCCAGTTTTACTTCTCACTGTTCTGTTTGCCAGTCTCTCCCGTGACGCCCTGTCCGTTCCACTTCATGTCTTTCTTTACGTGTTTCTGGGGTTTGTCGCATTTCAGTTAAGTCCAGTGCTCTTCAACCATAACGCTGCACTCACCCCCCCCCCACCTGCTCTTGGCTGGTGATGGCTGGATATTGGGGGGGGCCCAACGTAGCTCCCGACTTGTTGCCAAGCTTGTTGTGGTAGAATATGAGCTCAGTATGTGAGAGATTGTGTGAACTGGAAAGTAGACGCTAATTTGATTTGGAGCCTTGGGGCCTTTCGATGAAATCAAAATGCAGCAGTAGCACCAGACCGTCCTGTTGTCTCATAGTGTCTCACATCATCTCTGAAATCAATGGGCCGCCGAACAAGTAAAGCAGTTACAGATGTTCCTGTGGGATTTATAAGGCAGCCAAACACAGTCAGCCCACAGGAGATGACTTGTGGTGTAGGACCTATAAGGACCTCCCACCACTATGAGGCAAACCCTACATGAACATGCGTCATGCTGTATGTTTCGGGTTCGGGTGTTAGGGAAGGGCGGCTGAAGCTCTGTATCTATCTTCCTAGCCAATACTGGTATGTGTGCAATGAATAATGTTGTTGTTTTTTATTGGACCTTTGAAGATGTCTTAAGGCATGCGGTTCTTTTGGGGGGCGGTGCCAGTTCAGGACCCATCCCACGTCCCTTGGGGCAATAACAACCTGTTAAGATTACCTCATGTGGACATTTGTCGTGTCCCCACAAAGGAAAGCTCAATTCTATACAAATCTGTGAACGCAATCAAAAATCCTAAATGGCTAAAAGTCTTGTATTTTTTTGGGGTTACTTATGGTTAAGGTTAGGGCTGGTTAGGGTTAGTGTTGTCATACAATGTTGTTAAAACAGGACAGCATGCACTGGAGAAGCCAGACAAGGCACAGCTGCGGCTGCATCTCTGCAGGCACTCTGGCATGTCACGTCTGCAGGTTGAGCAGCTGTGTGCTACAGCCAGGGCGCCTCCTAGAGTCTGGTCTCTCTGCTACAGCCAGGGCGCCTCCTAGAGTCTGGTCTCTCTGCTACAGCCAGGGCGCCTCCTAGAGTCTGGTCTCTCTGC
>JAACJT020000035.1:2380790-2391030 GCA_009936485.2 Gymnarchus niloticus
TTCTGTGAGATTCTGCCTTCCCCGTACAGCGTGCCACCGTCAGCCGGGCTGTCCTGCTGAAAGCTCTAATTCCACGGTTTTTCTCCGTCCTCATCATAACTTCAGAGGCTGAGCCTCCAGATTTTGTCCCATTTGTCATTCACGGGCATCTAAATCGAACTGCATTTCTTTTTTTTTCTTTTTTTTTTTTTTATTATTCTTAGGGAGGAAAAGATGAAAAGTCAGCTTTGGGGGGCTGAATTTTAATGTTTTAATCCGATCAGGAATCAGAACAGAAAGCGTTACCCAGCCAAAACATTTAAGATTGATCCGTTGCTTTGGGATTTAGCAGATGTCCGTTTTTCATACAGAAGCCGCCTGGTATGCGTCTGTGTGTGTGGAAAAATGCCACGTTTCCAGTTTTTGACTAGGAGCGACAACACAATGTTATGTTAGCAGGAAGGTAGACCCGGATCTCCACACAGCCGGTGTCAGTCATCAAGGCAGGTTACTTGCGATTTAAATCTGTCTCTGCACAAAGCATTGCCACAGAATGCTGTGCCACTTCTGATTCACTAAAAATGCCATGAGCCCATACCATTGTTGTTTATTTTATTGTTTTTTTTTTTTTTTAAATTATCTGAGGGGAAGCGGCAGTATTTATGAGATGGGACAATGCATTTCATCAGAAGGTACAGTGTCACTCCCGGTTAAACTGCATTCCCAGCACCCGTTATTTACATGAGTGACCCTGTGGAGAAAAATGGAGGAGAAACGCTATCAGCCAAATTTAGCAGATATTATCAACATAACCAGAAGGTTCTTGTCACTAAAGCCTGCTTCTCTGTCCCTAGAGCTGATCTGTCAGGTGCCGGGTGGAGCCGTGTAATGAAGGACAGCACTGTTTTGTTGTTTTCTTCTTACTGTCATTGTCATCATCACTACCCATCTGCCGTAGACTGAGCTGATTATTTAGTGATCTTTCAAGCCTGTTTCTGTGGAATGGAGCATTTTAAGAAACGATGCAGACACGTGTGTGTAACCGACTCAGTCCCACTGCTATTTCTGGACGGACGCTGGGCAGGTGTGATCCTTTAGTGTTTACTCTGTCTTTTCCCACCCATCCTGCTTCAAGTGGAGATGAGTTTGGGGCACAGGATCCTCTGTCAGCATGCACTGTTTTGGTAAACACGAAATCCTTTCGTAAGCCTATAATTTCTCGTGTCAATCGTCTGCCTCTCTGCCGGTCGGAGACGTGTCCCCGCTTGCTGCAAACCCCGCCTGCCCCAGCCTTTCGCCTTTGCCGACTGGCAGCAGCGTGTGACAGGATTAACAATGGGACCTGCTCGGGTTCTGCGAAATCATTTGTGAAAGCCCTCGTAAATGGAATGACCTTGGGTTTATAATGGCACCACGCACCAGAAAGCTGGCCGTCCTCCTCTCTGCCCGCGGGTCCTTCAGCTTAATTACGCGTATGTTTTTTGGCTGTGCCAATGCTTGTACCATCACCTCCGCTGCATTATAGACTATGCAAAGGATGTATAGTTTCACTTGATGCTTTTTGTATCAAGATCTTCACGTGTCTTAAGACATGCAGAATCGCCCTGGATTTTAATGTTCTGAAGTTGCATAACCACTTCAATGCATATACTGTACCTCCTGGAAGTTAATCATTTTTGGAATAATTTTGTGTGATTGTGTAATTTCACATTTGTGAAGCAGCATCAGAGGTTTGTCCATATGAGGCTCGTTTGTACTCAACTTGCCAGCAATTGGGAAACGGCAGTCTGTGCCATAACTTTTCGTACCTGGCATTATGGCTATCGACAGCATGGAGGGAACATGGTTAGCTGTCCAGCTGTGTCCAGTTGTGTAAATCAACCTGCCTGGTGGCATGTGGGTGGCCGCTGTACCCTGACTGACTGACTCTTTCTTCTGCCACCGAGCTATTTTTCTATCAGGCGGCTAATGGGCGACCTCAGCGACGGTCAGGAATTTGATTAGCTGATGCGACAGCGGTGATCGGTCAACGGATAAGTGGAAAGTTCACATGGGAGCAGATGCGTGATTCCCTTGAAAAATTGCACAGAAGGCAGCCTGCTGTACATACTGTGTAACTTGGCTGACACTCTGGTTGTCAGATTCAATAAATTCCTGGTATTCCCAGATTTTTTTTTTTTTTAGTTTGGCACCATCAAGCCTTAATTACAGGCAAACTTCAGTGTGATTTTGTACCGGATGACGTCGGAGTCTGAAACTTTAAATGTCAGTTCTTCCAGGCTTGTGTGCCTCAGCAGGAATGAGCAAAAAAAAAAAATGAAATTCCTACTCGGGACCACAAAATGCCAACCAAGAATCTATTTTCATTCAACGACACCAGTGGGGACCATTGGTGATGGAGACCAGTGCCACTTCATTAGCTGGTAATTGCGTCAACCGCAGATCGAAATGCCAGCATTAAATGGATAAGGTCTTGTCTTCTGAAGGCTGTGGAAAGTTTCTCTCAAATTCTAAAGTGGCCATGTGCATCAAGACGATGTCCAAGAACACGATCGAACTCATGATATGTGCATGTGTTTAGGAACGTGTGTGGAGGAAGAGAGAATTACTTTAATGGTGAACATGGCCATAACGAATGTGACCGTGTGGAGTCTCGGCTCCAAGCCTCTCTTTTTCCTCTCAGTTTGTGTCACCCGTCTAGCTTCGACACCGGAGTAATTTACCTTACGTGACATAATGACGGTCTTCAGCTGCTCACCCTACTAACCCTTTCAGTTAATGCAAATTTAAAACGCAATAATATCATTTACGGTATGGGTGGGTTGTGGGTTTGATTCCTGTCCTTAGTCATTTTTGTGTAGAGTTTCTGTGAATGTCCTCCAGGTACTCCGGCTTTCTCAAACTCCGATGCGTCCATGTGAACTGCTGTAGCTGTGTGTGTGTGCCCTACGATCATCTGGCATCCTGCCTTGTGCCTTATGCTTCCAGGGATAGGCTCCAGCAGTTATGGGTGTATGGATGGAAAAAACGGAATTGTGTGGTAGTTGATTATGTCATCAAACTTTGGGTTGTGTTTAGGAGGAAAGCAGGCTAATAACTCTTGATTGTTCACTTGTTAACATTGTAAGTAGCATTCAAGCTAAGCTTGCACATTTAACCAAAATAATTTATAACTGTGCCGTTTTACAAAGCTCTATTTTTGGTGAAAAAACCTGGATCAAGGGTACAACAGCAAAGCCCCTCTCAGCATTTTGTGTGGCAGCTTTTAGGTGCCATTGCTCTGAGCGTTTAACCTCCACACCATCTGCTCTCTGGAAAACCATACAATGATGGTGTTCAGTGGCCTTACCTCTGACATCAGCTCTGCCAGGTGGAGTCTTATTTACCATGCTGAGCGGAGCAGAGTGAGTCTGAGGGTCGGGGAAAGCAACTCCCACGTAGACAGGGCGGGAGGGGGTTCCCCTGAAGAGCAAAAGTATGTTTCTCTAGATGAAAAATGTGAGGGAGACTTAAAGTGACAAAAAAAAATCCACTGTTTGGAGTGGAACTGAATGGAGTAAACATGGAGATGGAGTTTGGAGATAAAGCCCTTTAGCAAGGAAGGTGAAATGGCATTGATTCATCTAGAATGGCTCTGTTCAAAGCATGCATCTACAGAGCACTTACAGCTTTCAAACAGTATTTCTTTAGCTTTATAAAAGTATATCAGGTTTTACACTAATGGCATTAAAATATTTAAAATGATATGTTTCTGTTCTAATTGCTCTCCTTCTCTAAGATTTTGAATAGATAAATATCTTGTTGTCATGACCCCTTTAAAAGCCATTACCCAGAGGTCCATTACTGACATTTGAGTGCTCCCCTGTGACCAGCTCTTGGCTATGGTCAAGGGACTTTTCAGTTGTATTTCTGCATATCGTTCTTTCTGCAGCAGTCAATCTGCACAACTAGACCAGAAACCTTAGGCTAATGACAGAGGGCAGATATGATTTCCATCAATCTTACTGTCCAACATGAAACAACTCGTAGAGAAAACAGACAAGTAGTGTGTTCCATCTCGATGCTCAGGGGACATCTTAATACAGGGATGACCTTGTTCAACTGAGCCCGGGCCATCGTCCTTGGGTAAGTGGCTCAGACAAATGGGCTCCCTAAAATTCCTGTGGGAGAACTGATAAAAAGCTGTAATATTGTGTAAGAGGAGTCGCAGAAGGCGAATGGAACCTGAAATGACCCTCCTCTCAGCAGAAAACGATTCACTCTGACAGACTATTAACTGGGTGTTTATTTGTAAGATTTCATTTACAGATATCTGAACTCATCAAATATTTATTCTGTCTAAGACTGCACACTCTCTTGGTCCACGTGTGAATGAGCTTTTAACGAGCGTGTTTTGGCTGAAGTGAGTCCAGGAATGCATTGTGATTTTGATAACATGGCCTACGGTTTCACAGGGTGCTGTTGTATGTCCGAGTGCAGTTTGGCTTTGCGGCTTGTTTTACTGAGCTTACATATCTGGTGGAGGAACTCGTGACAGCGTGTGTTTCAATGGATTCTTGGTTGATCTGACCCCTTTATGAGATACTCAGAAGTCTGTTATTGACATTTGACTTCTCCCTTGTGTCCAGCCCTTGACTATATTCCTCAAGTAGAGAGTTTCGTTCACTTGTTTATTTCCCAATATGAATCATACAAGTAGTTATAACACACGATCGACTATCATTAGAAGAGACTGGCTAGCAGGGGAGATCTCTGCATGCTCTATTAGGGACTGGAAACCCCAGCAGAGAGAGTGCAGGGTGGATTCTAGAAGATAACCCGAAAAATTTCAAGCTGGTGGAGGTTCTTGAACTCACTGTACAAACAACGAGAGACGGGTGGAGTCATGCACACTGTCCCACACGAGTATTCATGAATGCCAGCATATCTTCACACGTGGGGCAATAGAATTTTGAGACAGTTGTCAAAGTCACACATACTCTCTACTACGCCATTTGGCTCCCTGCTGGAGCACTTGGAGAATGTGGATGGTGTGCTGTGTTGGAGCCAGATTCTCTTCACGGAGAACTCAGGAGTCCTCAAGAGACATCGGAGTGTCACATCTGGGCAGCCGCCGCTGTCCGAAATAGCATCAAAGCCCTCACCGGCCTCTCTGATGTCGCCCATCCACCTCATTAGCAGCACCTCTGTCAGCAGTAGGTGCATGGGCTTCATGAATCCAGGTGCATGATGGGAACTCATCCCATGCTGCGAGTGGGATGAGGGGCAGGTGACAGAACTCTGAACCGCGTCCGTTTGTAGCTCACATATCAAATCTTATCATTTCTCATACTCCTCCCCCTCCCCTCCACCAAACCTGTTACCTCCTTATACGGAAATTTCTGTGGCGGCAGTCTAAGGAAATCTCTTACCGTGGATTTCTGTGGTCCATGTCTGACCAATTTTGCGTGGTGTGTGTTAGATGTGGGGGATGTCCCACGGTCCTTTCTCTTGTCTACACCTCGTTATAAAATCGACCTCAGTTTTGTCTCTCGAACAATGCCGCACACGGCTGCGGCCCATCCTGAGCCCTGACACTACCTTTGTTCTTCTCTGTTACACGGGTGCTGAATCTGAAATGACCATCTTGTGTCCTCCCCAACATTTCGTCGACAGAGTACACAGATGAAGCCGACGTCCATCCATTCATTCCGTCCCACTCTCTCTGTATTATCTGTGTGGCGAGTTCCTGTTCCCCATCTTGACCGAAGCAGGTCAAACAGAAACTTCTCATCGTCATTGTTCATTAATCATTGTTTCTTCCTTCTGAGGGAATTTTTCCTTGCCACTCTCTGGGAACTCTGGGTTCGGGACTGTGCAAAGCGCTTTGTGACAGTGCTTCTTATTAAAGGTGCTATATAAATAAAATTGAATTGAATCATTATTCATTACATAGCTGCTATATTTGATTGGATCTGCAGCTGGATCCTCGTTATGCTTGGCTACTGATAATCAACCAAAAATGTACACATTTTGATTATTTCTCCATGGTGATGAACGATGCTTATTCATTCAGTTTGACATATCGAAAATGTAAGAATCTCTACCACATGACACTAAGTTGGCTGTTAGAAAAAGAACAATATTAATGCCAAATTCAATAAACAACAACACAAAAAAATTCAGAAGCACAATGTGTCTTTGAAGTCAGTCGTTTCAAGTTAAAGCGAAGAAGGCCGTTTTCACGGGCAAGAACAAAACGGCTGAATCACACAAGAGCAGCAAATTTTCATGGTGAGATCAACAGCCTTCAGTTCAGAAGGCTGTGGTTTTGTGGCCCGCTGAGCATTCTGGGATTGACTAATCGTCCACAAAATTTGGTCATAGGTCCCCTGAGTAGTGTTCTCTGGGGACCACGGAGTGGGTGCTCTGTCTCCTTGCCCCTCATCAGTCTGCCTCTTGGTCTATCGACTTTCTTTGGCCACAGCCTGCCCCACCCCCACCCCCACCATCTATCACCAGCAGCAAGCCACCATCTGTCTCCATGTCGACCGACTGCCGCTCGCCATCCCTGCCATTAAGCTGGCGGGCCGCTTGGCTGTGATTTGTCGCTTCATGTTACTGATGGATGCTCAGTTGGCCTGAGTGCTTTCATTAATGTTTTCATACGTGGTTATTCATCAGAATTCAAACTTGTAAACAAACAGATAATCACAGCCATTAGAGTGTCCTCATCATAAGAGCTTCTGTACACACATGTGTACCTCTTCTATAGACTGGAGTCACTGAGCTTGGAAACAGTCTGATCAGATCTATTGGGCTGCCCCCCCATCTCCACCAGTACAACTTGGACTACAAAGTCCATCTGTGTGCACCCCCACCCCCGACTTGACAGGTCCCAGGCAAATCATTCCTTTATTTTTACATCGAAATCTGTAAGGGACTTTGTCCTTTTAATGAAAACACAAATCATTTGCACCTTTGCTCAAGTGAAGAAAAACAAGCGATAACCCGAACCAGACTCCATCACCCACGGAAGTCAAATTCATTTTATTGTGTCATATTGAGCCTGAGTATTAAGACTTTGTTTCTCCCCAATAAGGTGAGGAGGCTGGCAGGGAGGCTGGCACAATCCCTCATGAGGGGACTCCACATCACCATGCCGACCAGCCAAGGAGGCTGACTGTAGCCTCCCTGTGACCCCGTTTTCAAGTGAGGCGAAACCCCCCACCCCCCCCCAAAAAAAAACAGGCGTAATGCTACAGTTTGCACCGTTTTTGGACTCTGAGAAGGCAAACTGAGGCAGCAGACAATGACTCTCCAGAACATGAAGGCTGAAGTATGGCTTGATGCAAGATGTTATTCTTCTCAGACACCCTCCCCCCTCCATTTTCATTCTCTCCTTACATGGGAGAGTTCTGCTTCTCCTGACGTAAAGTGACAGGATGCAGGTCTGTCTGGCTCCCACATGGTGTAATGCTGTCTGTCTGTGTGAGGGCCTGTGTGTCCTCATCAGTCACCCTGCAGGCTCCTCCCCAACATAACAGCAGAGCCTGGGCTCCGCAAACCTTTTCATTTAGGCACACATAAACAGCGGCACCTGCTTGCCTTAAAGGGACAGAACGCCAAAAGACACTGTGGTTCTCAGTGCCCACGCTGCCCCTGAACCCATGGTACCTTCAAAAATTTGCCCGGCTGGTGGGTGAGTGGGGAAGGGTCTGTCTTCTTGCTGCACTCTTCTCTTCCACTTATCAACCACGCAATTACAGGACAGTGTCATTTTCCACAGCCATTGGACAGCACAAGAATATTTCTTTCTTATTTCCTCCAAAGACACCAAGATCTTAGCAGCTTCTTACAGATTTGTGATGTCATTTAAGAAATCCACTCATCGATTACAGCCTGCAGCTTTAGGTGTTCATCTGCTCTGATCGCAAAAATGTGACCGCTTCTGATTCCAGTTAGTCCTGTGTCACCTGGCATGAGGTCCTACTTGATATGGGTTTCTGATACATTTCAGATTAATAGTCACACCCCAGGGGCCGTGTGTTGCTCCGACACGCTCGAGCAAAGATTACGAATGAGGACAAACGACGATGGTGGGTAGGCTGAGAATGTAACTCTGAAAATCAGATGGCGTTAAGCACAAATCTGTTCTGAATCGGTGGGATTGGGGGACACCCAGGGTGGTCCTAAAGCAGAACCCTCGTGTGGAGGTGTGGGGCTGTGTACTAGTCGTAAACTGATAAACATGGAAGCACAGAAACTTAGCAGGTTGTGGTTTCCTCTCACAATACGAAGACCTGTCAGTTCGGATGAACTGGAGACCCTAAATTGCCTCGATGCATGAGTTTGCATGTGTGAGCATACAAAGATGGAGCAGTTCAGTGTCTCGAATGCACCATGCTTTAAGGTTTCTCAGAGCAGGCTCTCCATCAAAGTAGTCTAGATGAAATATCACTAAGCCTTGCGGAGCCACCTTCGGCTGGCGGAGGCAGACCCGTTCAAGCTTCTTAGCGCTATGTTAGCCTAAGGTGGTGGCATGCGTCGGTCAGACCTGCTGCCCCGTTGTGTAGCAGTGGAGTTTGATCAAGAACAACTGGAGAGTCTGGGGAGCAGGCAAGACAAATATCACCTCTCCATCCCTGCCCCATCTCCCTTCAAAGCCGCTGCTGCTTCGATCGATAGAACGCCTACCAGTCTGTGTAAAACACCCCCATACCATGTCTTAGAGGTTCAGCCATCTTCTCTGCTGTCTTTTGCAGTATAATCAACAAATAATGTTCTTCAGTTTGATACCTTTCTGTTCCTTTCACTTTTTTTTTTCAGTTCTCTCTCCCTCGATCCAGCAACCTGCTTATTTGTCTGAGGGTCAGCTGATCCATCCACAGTGTGGCATGCGTGGCAATTAGATAATACAGAAGTTTATGAAAGACAAGCTCCATTAAAGTCTGAGTGTGAAAAAAATAAAAGCCCTCCTCTTTGGCTTCCCCAGTGTCTGATCCCAATGGCACATCTTTGCTAATAAAAGAGGTCTAGGTAATGTTCTGTTCTCCCATGGGTCCTATTTTGCCATCGTTCCCTAAAGGGAGGTGGTTAACCAAGCAGCCCTGCTATGTTAACAGGTCTCATTTAACCATTAAATAGTTCAGTGTCCCTGGGCCAACGTAGGAGAATAGCCTTATAAATCTAATGCATATCTCTGACGATGGTATCCAAGGACCAGTTGAAGCAGAATTTGAAGAATATTGACCAACACAGACGGAGAACTGTAAACCATGGGGGTGTGGGATATGTCAGCATCTAAAGGGATATTAAATCTTACCGACCATTCCTTGATCTAACTGCCCCCTCGTTCATAAAACGGCCAATTCACATTTATTCTCGACCCTCAATCAGCAGTGACATCTCATCATAAACCTCTTGAGCACAGCTAAGAAAACCACTTCCTCTGTTCGGTTATCCCTCTCTCATTATTTTGGGTGTGAACTTTCCGCATTTCCTGCTTTTAAATGCCAATTACCCCCCAGGCAAACATAGCATCATTACGGGTCACGGTGGCCCAGGAGTTACAGGGTGAAAAACCATCCTGACAGCGTGATTTGTACTTCCGCTTCTGAGTTATGTAACATAACTGATTGTTATTGTCTGGCCACCATGTTTTTAAAAAAAAAAGACAAAAAGTCCATGCGAACATTTATTTTCTCCTTGCCTGGGAGACTTCCATTCCACTAGTCTATATAACGTGAAAGGAATCACCGACTTGACATTATATGTTAAACTTCATGTTAAGTTTGAGAAAAAGAGTCAAATCGACTGCCTTTGCAGAAATCCAAAGATTTTTGAATGAAGAAGGCTACATCCATGTTTTGGTATGGTTTCCTTATCAAAGCAGTAGAGAATTTAATCCATTCATCCATAAAGGAGTGTATGGAATCTCTCTGGGAATTTTGGCTGACGTGTCTGTGTGTTGAGCTGCACTGTTCACATGCATTAACGTGATACAACACCGACACAATGGACACCCCAGCCTTTGGGTTCACATGAAAATCCCTGCTTCCAGTTTTTCTGACCTCACAAATCAACGGCTCAAGTTCAGTCAACATGAAGTGTTTCAGTTACCTGGGTGAAATTCTGGAAACACTCCAGTATAAAATTAGGCTGCTATACCAAAAAAGTGACTAGGTGAAAAGGTGGGCTGTGTGACAGTCGTCATATGAGGCCGTGTTCCTCAGTGGCCGTGTCACAGTCGTCATATGAGGCCGTGTTCCTCAGTGGCCGT
>JAACJT020000035.1:2396067-2407580 GCA_009936485.2 Gymnarchus niloticus
GTGTCACAGTCGTCATATGAGGCCGTGTTCCTCAGTGGCCGTGTGACAGTCTTTATACTTATCTTTCCTTACACAGCCCCTCCAAAGACAAACTGATTGTTGTAGGCCAGTTTGTCTCGTGTTCTGTTCTCCCTCTCCCATAAAAGTGGCAATCACGCAAAGTGTTTGACCAGTCACCAGACCTAGTGTGATGAGCCCAGGCTAGCTTCTTGCATTCTTCTGTGGCGCCTCAGATGGTAAGATATAAACACACGCCGCAGCCAGTTATAAACTCACGGCTTGAACAGCATAAACATCAGTGGGTCGTGGGATAGGCATCCTAACAGGAGGCTCTAGCTGTGGTCCCCTGTGCTTCCATAGCGACAGCCAATGAAATGAATGACAGAGGTAAAGCAAAATTTCTCGAGAGACCACAATGGTCAGCGGAAAAGGCAAGTGAAGACTCAATACAAGGCAACGTTAGGCCTTCACTTGGGAATTGTGAATATCTTTAGCTAACATACAGTACTGGTTTCCTAATGGATTGCAGGTGGAAATTCACAGGGGACGAGGGGAGGGGGGACGGGGGGGCAGTCTCCCTTGTTTATCGACTATTGTTAGAACAGAACATTCTGCCGCTCCATTCATTCATGTTTAAAACCTGCCTGTTGCCATGGAGCTGAACTAAAAGCAAACTACATAAGCCCTGAAACCAATCTCTCCGCAAATGTCATTTCGCTTTGTCCGCCGTACTGGAGTTTACGCTCGGCTAGGGTGGCTGGGGAGAGGGACTCGGGGGAGTAGGGCTTGTGGTGAGGGTGTTAAAATCCAGATGATGTCAATCAAATGAATTTACACATTTAACTGTCGTCAGTACCCCTGGTTCCCTTTGTGACTTCACAGGTATGAAGGATGCCATCGCGTGTCCATCACACGGTTCAGATAGATCGCCATTAAATAGGTCCATTTTAGTTACAGAGACACGACTGCCGTGGTCTAAGTGGGTATAGTGGTATTAGTAACACACACTCCCATTTCCTGCATAGCAATTTATTCTTTAACTTGTCCTTTTTCTTTAACAAAAAGGTCTATTAGCCTGGAGCTGAGTGCTCACCACACATTCACGTGAACACGGCCGGGAGGCTCCACGCCATGTGCGTTTGTGACTAAGTTCCTCTTGTAGTGTTTTGGTGCCCTGTGATGACCTGCCATTCTGTCTTGAGGGCATCTTGGGATAGTGCTCAGGTCACTAAAACCTCATTTAAATGGATAGGTAGCAAAATCTTTCAGCCTGTTTGAAAATTTTGAGATATATGTCACATGTATACTGTTGAAACCCACTGCTCAGTCAACGCTGGCTGAATTCATTATGAGCAATAATTTAATAATCTCATAAAAAGGGAAAACCTCCCCTCTTATCTGCTGTCTTACATGCTCTATACGACTATTTCCAAGGTGGCAAAATGTACCTGTATGTTGCAAAAATGACTTTAAACGGAAAGTTCTGCACCAAAGTGTGTGTGCCAGCAAATTTGATAAACTGTCTGAAAGACCTAAAAGGATACGGTGGTGACAGCATTTCGTAACCATTTATCATGTAAAATTAAGATAAACCTTCATTTTTTGCTGACCCAACACAGCAAATTTATCAGAATCTCGTACTGTCTTTGTAACAATCGACTGTTTATTCTTTACGAGATTAAGCCATGGGATTATTGTTACAGAACTATTACAACAGGGGGGTTCTAGAACGCCTGAAGAAAGCTTTATGTGGCTTAATGTCGCAAAACAATAATTCAGGAGAACCAAATTGCTCTCGCAGTTAACTGGTTATAAACAGTCTATTGCCAAATGCATGAAACTTTAATCCAAAAACAAAATTTAAAAATTCACCTTAAGCCGTTTTCTCTCCACAGAAAGCAATCATAGGGAAACGGCTTAGTGTGCTTTAATGTACCAAAACAGTGACCCAGGAAAACATAAAATCTCATTAAATTCTCTCTGAATTTGTCTCAGATTTTTTTTTTTTTTTTTTGAATGAATGAAAAAATAGCCTAACATGAAAGACATATTTTCACTGTTTATCCTGGCTTATTTTACTCTTATAAGGTGGTGACCATGTAAGGCAAATTACTGAGTGTTTTTTAATAGATAAAGTGGCAGGCTGTCTCTCGCTCAGTTTTATAATTTTCTCTTTCGATTACTTTCATATGCATTTATTAATTTAGTCTTTGTAATCCGTAACGTGTGAGATGCATTTGATTTTTCTTGGGTTGTTTTAGTACAACAAGACACTTTCTTTGGGAAAGGCTTAACGTGATTTTTTAATTTTTAATCTTGTTTTCCATTCAGTGCCATGCATTTGGCGGTAGGATCTGCTCATGACCACCGAAAGGAACTTGACTTCTCCTAAGTCGTTTATGGAAATTAAATTTTAGAACATCCGTCACAGTTCAGATATCCTCCTGTGTATGATTTTATTTTTATATCCATGAAGGAATGGCCTGGCAGTAGTTTAAAGTACTGGTCAGTCTCTATTTCCTTATTAAGTTTTCTTGTGATTTCAGCGTACGTTGCTGACTGAAGTTCCCAGAATGATTTTGTGATCATTTGCGTCTTCATGAGATTTTATGCGTGCGAACCTCCACGTATTGGGTGTCTAGCGACGGGTTTTATGTCTAATGTAAATACGACACAAGTTATTGTAAGAACAGCCCGAAGGTACGAGTAAACGTCTGGTAAATCATAAGCGCTTTTATTACAAATAAAAGTTAAAAAAAAATTAAGAATTACGGTTATATAGTGTAATTTCATTAGAAATAGCCTAGTTCAGCCGTCCATACAGTCGTCGACAATATGGTATCTAGAGTTTCATTTACACGTTTAATACATTTTATAAGACGGCAATTTGCAGTTTTCAGACTACATAAAACAGTGAAGTGTTTAGCTTTTCCCTCGCATTGCCACGGACCTGCTCAACCCAAGTGCAGAAATAACTCTGGTTATGTAACGGCCAAAATGTCAAAACCACAGTCAAATCTTATTAAAATCTATCGCTTAATTCGGAGTATAAACCGTTTCCTCCCCACAGCCTCAGTTCGGAGTATGAACCCTTTCATAGTCTCAGTTCGGAGTATTCACCCTTACCTCCCTATAGCCTCAATTGGAGTATGAACCGTTTCATAGTCTCAATTCGGAGTATGAACCGTTTCATAGTCTCAGTTCGGAGTATGAACTGTTTCCTCCTCATAGCCTCATTTCGGAGTATGAACCGTTTCCTCCCCGCAGCCTCAGTTCGGAGTATGAACCGTTTCCTCCCCGTGGTCTCAGTTCGGAGTATGAACCGTTTCTTCCCCACAGCCTCAGTTCGGAGTATGAACCCTTTCATAGTCTCAGTTTGGAGTATGAACCTTTACCTCCCCATAGTCTCAATTCAGAGTATGAACCGTTTCATAGCCTCAATTGGACTATGAACCGTTTCGTCCCCATAGCCTCAATTCGGAGTATGAACCGTTTCATAGCCTCAATTGGACTATGAACCGTTTCCTCCCCATAGCCTCAATTCGGAGTATGAACCGTTTCATAGCCTCAATTGGACTATGAACCGTTTCCTCCCCATAGCCTCAATTCGGAGTGTGAACCGTTTCCTCCCCGCAGCCTCAGTTTGGAGCATGAACTGTTTCCTCCTCATAGCCTCATTTCGGAGTATGAACCGTTTCCTCCCCGCAGCCTCAGTTCGGAGTATGAACCGTTTCCTCCTCATAGCCTTAATTCGGGGTATGAACCGCTTCATAGCCTCAATTGGAGTATGAACCGTTTCATAGCCTCAATTCGGAGTATGAACCGTTTCATAGCCTCAATTGGAGTATGAACCGTTTCCTCCCCGCAGCCTCAGTTCGGAGTATGAACCGTTTCCTCCCCGCAGCCTCAGTTCGGAGTATGAACCGTTTCCTCCCCATGGTCTCAGTTCGGAGTATGAACCGTTTCTTCCCCGCAGCCTCAGTGCGGAGTATGAACCGTTTCATAGCCTCAATTGGACTATGAACCGTTTCGTCCCCATAGCCTCAATTCGGAGTATGAACCGTTTCATAGCCTCAATTGGACTATGAACCGTTTCCTCCCCATAGCCTCAATTCGGAGTATGAACCGTTTCCTCCCTTTAATTTGCGCAGATCATGAATCGGCGTCCTCTATAATTTACCAGTGAGCGCAACAATTTACACGCCCACAGCGTTACATTGCATTTCCATTCATTTTCTCCGGAGTATCTCAGCACGGCCACATCGCCCCTGGCAGGTGTCAATCAGCCGAGGCTGTGCCACTTGTTACTGCGCACCTGAGTTGAGTTTCGACCCCCACGGTCCGCGGAGAGCCGCCGATCCCATGGTCCGCCCACGGAGCCGCCGCGAAGTTCACTTGTCCTCTGAATGCAACGCTTGCGAGCGCTCGACGGTCGGGGTGTACAGGCTAGAACACAAGGTGATCGGGGGCTCTGCGCTTTGGTCGTGACATTTCCTCTAAGCTGTCCGATTATAATCCGACATCACCCACGCGACCAAGTTGCGGCGCGCGCCGCGATCCTTGTGCTCGTCCGGAGGAGCAAGATACAGGATCAGCAGGGGGGGTGGAATACATACATACATACATACATACATACATACATAATCCTGATTGGCATATTCTGCCTTATTCCCGAATCGTGCCGTTGGGGTAGTTTACGACGGAAGGAACATTTTTTGAAATAATTTACAAATATCAGCTGGCAAGCGATGAAGGCGAAAAATAGGGACCATAGCTTTTCAGATTCGAGGGAATTGGATGGCTCCTACGACCAGCTCACCGGTAAGTAAGAGCAGATGCCATTCTGGATGCATTCAGTAGAGGTGCAGTGTCCGATCGCGGCTGGATGAAATCCGGACCAGCGATGCACTCATGAGAGTGACATCTGACAGTTTTGACAAGTCCCTCCTGATGCCTGCGGACACTGCGCCTCTTATTGGAGTCTCTCAAATATTCGCATGGCATTTTTGGTTAATTTTGCTGACCTGGCTTAATATTGAGATTCATTGGGCTGGTGTGTGATGTGTGGCGCTGACCTCAGATTTAAAGTCGGCTGAGTAGAATATCAGATAAATAAGAAAATAAGTTGAACTTATTTTAAATGCCCGCGAAGGCTTTCGATGACGTGTAGTGCACCATGCTTGTAAAAATCAATGTAAAGCGGTTTTAAGTGTTTCACTGGAGCCTTGGATGCTGAAATTGTTCTTGTGATTATATTTTGATACTTTGTAATAAGTAACGTGTAACCGATACGCGCATCATGCGTGTGGAATTACCAATCTGAGAAGGTTCATGAGGAAATCCCAGAGTACATGCAGCATGCAGGCAAACCGAATGATGTTTCCACGAATGAGCGCCGCGAAGCTCCATGTGCTGAAAATGAATGATTGAGAAATAAGATGGCAAGGGCATCTTAAGGTTGCTGTGCGTCTGTGCCGAGCCAGGGGCCACGGTGTAGAGCCCTACAGCACTTCACAACCTCACAAGGGAGGAATTTGACTGTTTTTCCTCCGCATGTCCACCGACGTGCAAAACAAAAAGTCACCAGCAATTCTGCACCTACAGAAAGGTATAAGAGAAATTGATACGGGCGGAGCTTAAACTGTTTTTTAAAAATCTACTTCTGAGGAGTTTTTATTAGATTATCCCCGGGGTGAAAGGGTAATCATCCTAGATGTGGTGAATAGCCTCAGTGAGGATATTTAATCAAATGTGCAGGCTGCCTCTCCAGGTGATTTTTGCTTAGAATTCAATGCATAATAATTATGCCATTTATTCTGCCACTTTGGTCAGGATACCTTCATATGAGGGGGTGAAAATGACAGCAAGGTAACAGCCCAAGTGTGAAAGCTGTGTGTGGTGTCGAGCTCTCCTTTATACTTTGACCCCAAGCGGTCTGGACTGCATGCCAACATCTGGAACATTCTTTAATTTGGCAGACCTGTGCAATCTGAACTGGACCGTTGGTATGGTTTGGAGAACACGAGGCGCTCAGGTTTCCTGTTTCCTGTGCAGTCATTCGCAGTGGAAACCGTCCCAGATACCCTGGCGGCATTTGGTTTTTTAAAAAATAAAGGAATAAGCGAAAAGCCTTCGCTGTCTTTCAAATCCTCCACTTAAGAAGGCAGAGCAGATGTATACTTCAGTGTATTCTGGGAGGAGTTCTGCGTGCTGGTATGAAAACCTGCCATAATTGGGCTCCTTAATACACTCGAGTGACACGGTGTATACAAATGGCACCGTTGTCCTCTCAGTCCTCTCTTAGGATATCAGAATATCTTTATTGTCATTGTAACGGGTACAACGAAATTAAGTAAACTGTATATATATACAGTTTGTCTTCTCAAGCCAGACCTGACCTATACTTAGACCATGTTCGCGTACGTCAGCAGAGGTTTCTCAGCATCTGTTTGTCAGTTACAGCACCTTTGAACCTGAAAAACATTCACTGCGAGGGGTCTTGGGGTGCCACACCTAGGGAAATAATATACAGGTATATGAAATAAACAAGGAGAGGAACATAGGTAACGTGGAGTGACGTTCACCGAGAGGAGCCGGGTGAATATGGCGGCTCAGTGGTTCTTTGGGGTTGGAATCTAATTTCAGCTGTGTGTGTGTGGAGTTTGCATGTTCTCCTTGTGTTGTGTGACTTTCTCCCTCAGTCCAAACACATGCAGGCAGTGTAATTTGTGTCTCTAAATCCCCCATGGTGCTCGAGTGTGCCTGTGATGGACTGGCATCCTGTCCAGGGTGCACTGGTGCCTGTGATAGGCTCTGGACCTCTTCCATGCCGGCTCAGGAAAAGCGTTTGGAAGATCGATGGACGGATGGAGCAGAATGCATTTTAAGCAGGATGAAACCTTGTTCACATTGTCCAGTTGACCTCTGTGCATATATAAACTTCTGGTTTCTGTGATTCTCTCTGCTTTGGGTGACTCAAGTTTAACCATTTTTGGAAGCTGTGAACTGAATGAGGCATTTTTTAAACATTTCAGGAAGTAGATTTGGAAATGAAAGCTTCATCTTCGATGCTCAAAGTAAGCCAGGAGTCTGGCAGAGTCATTTTTCTTGATAGAATTATGTTGGAGGTGTGGCCCGAATCATTAAGTGTTGACATTGTACGTCAGGCTGGAAGAGCTCTGCGTAGACACTATCACAATCTTGAATAATCTGAACGAAGTACTCTGATCCAGTCAACAGTTTGCTATGTAGAGGGTATGAACCAGCACTTGGTACCAACGTGTTGCTGGTTCAGATCCTCAGAGTAACTTCTGTTGTACCTTCACTTAAGGTATTCTCCTGAACTGCCGGTCTAGATTTAGAGTACATGCAGTATTTAACTTTTGGCTACTCAAAGCTTGTTCCTGTTGCAACAGACAAACTTTTACTGATTTTTATAATGAAAAATGCTTCACTTCAAAAAACAGTTACCTTGTGGGTGGGTCATTTTTGTGTCTGCCGTGTTGGACTCCAGACTGATGATAGACCTTCCCCCGAAATTACAGGCAGAGGGAAAGTATGACTTGTGCTAAAGCCAAAGTAGCATTTTTAGAGATGGGGTATGAAACTGGACTCATGCTGGTTTGTTTAATTGATTTTTAAATGCCTCCCTTCCCAGCTCACATGGGGTCATGTGCTGCTTTTCATTTTACCCCCTCCCTCTTGTCTGTCAGCTGTGACATGTATGTACGACCGACCAGTGCACCTACTTAAACCCTCAAACTAGAAAGCGTTTTCCGATGCAGACACACCCTCTCCCCGATGCCAGCATGCACTTCTGCATGAGTCATCTATCAGCCTCCGTTGGCCAGCACCAACATTGGGACCTACTGGCCTCGAGGAGGCAAACCGGTGCGTGGAATGTGCCGGAAGGTCGTGCCGACCGAGCGAGCTGCTGTTCTGCCGTCAGTGCTTTTAGTTAAAGATGCGTTTCCGAGGCGCCATGGAGCGGAGGGGTGACTCACTGCAGGATCTTTATATGGACGGGCTGGTTGCTCAGTTTGTGGGGGGGTGTTGAACAAAAAACCCTAGGGGGCTTTTTTCAGCCAGCCAGATGGATAGATAAATAAAGCAGTCCGCCTTTTGATGTCAGCTCGACATCACCCAGGAACTCATCCTCACCTGTGCTGTTGCAGGAAACGATTTTTTTTTTCCTGTGGCAAGGTGGATCAGTACTATGATTGATGTCCAGTATTTCTCAAGCCCAGAGATATTTCCTCACGATGTGAGGCTGCATGGTTGCTGCATTGGTCTCGCATGGCCTAGTGTTCATTGTGACTTCACTGTGTAATGAGCTCGAAGTGTTCTGGCCAACATCCCCATATCTCCTTTTATTCAAAGGCTTTGTAGCAACTGCAGACCCTTCCATCGATATTTTTATTTTTTTTTTAAAGCATAGTGAGCTGGGTTGTCATAAATTGTCTCCATTTTTTTAGTGCAGAGCCTCGCTGAGATAAAATTGACCATGCACTCGCGATAGCTTTCTGGGCTTTATTCTCTCTGTGGGGAATTAACCCACCCACTGCTCTGTCGCCCTTGGTTGGTTTTTAGTTTTCAGCGGTACGGCGACACTCGGAAAATCCACATCGGCGGCACTCAAATGCGACTGCTGCTTCGAGTGTCGCTTTGCTCTTAAAAGCCTTGCAAGTTTTTCAAAGAAGAACTTCACTTTTCCTTTCGTCGGTGGAGGACAGGTGGTCACAGTTATTCGAGAAGCTTTGCTGTGAAAGAATTTGTTTTGAGTGGTAGCCCAGCTATACTCCCCCCCCCAAGTGCTTTGTGTGGATCGAGGTCCCCCTGGGAAATACCTGCAGTTACTGGGAAGGTGTTGGGGGAATGAAGGCCCGGTAAAACAACATACCGCACCTTGCTTTGAGACAAACTAGCCTTCTGTTAATACCTCTTTCCCCTCAACAAGTAAAGTGAATGGATGCAGCGTGTCACACCAGGAAGACAGACCTCATTCTACACCGATCCTGGGCCACCGTGTGGTGCAGTTCGGGGTGTGGGCTACTGCAAAGGGGCCTCACATATGGATATAGAACACTGGGTTCTCCGGTTCTCTTCAGACCAATGAGTGGCCTTTGCGAGTCATTGGGTGGTATTTTATACAGAGGCTGCCTGACTGGGTTCTGATAATGCACTACAACAGTCCATACCCTTTGCTTTTGAAACTAAATCAATTTCTGCACAGGATGAGGGAAAACTGCGCAGACGTCTGCGTGTAACAAATCCATCCACCGTTGGTGGGTTTTGCCACTTGCTTAAAAAGCAATCACTCCATCCCTTTGCCACACTGAGCCTCCTTCAGCCTGTCGTTCAAGGATATTTCATTGATAAAGTGAAAGGTCTCAGGCGATGTGTGCATTGATTTGGGCTGCTTTAGCATCTTGATTCTGAGCTCAGTGGGATTTCAGCATCCATTCACCACAGCGGGTTGATTAGAGGGCCGGGGACAAGACGAGCTGGAGCTACGTGAGTTCCGTCTCATGGGCGTGTAGCCCTGCTGACAGGAGGGGTGATGGGTCACCTGACCAGGCTGACTGAATACTCAAATGTATATTCATATTTCTATGGGTAATGTTTCCTTCTTAGAACGCAGAGACAATAAGGCTGGTTCCCCAGATGAGGACAAGTTTCACGAATCTCTCTCTCGCTCTGCTGTTAAGCCGGAGTGTAACATATGAGCTGTACAATTTAAGCACGGTCTCGCCTCCATTTGGTTCTCTCGTGTGAAATACGAAACACGAGAGCGAAGACGATGGATCCGCATAGATACCAACACTCACGGACGTGCCTGGAACCTGCGTTTTGCACAAAGAGAAACCTTTTCTCTGCAACCAAGATTTCTCCATAAGCCTTTGGGATCAAAGGGGAAGTCATTCTTCACCTTCACGCTCAGTTGCCTTGCAGCAGACGGGTCTCGTCAGGCATAACACATGACGACAACAACAACAGCAAAACCAGGCGCTGTTATAAATAATGCAAGAAAGGCAATGCTGGCCCGATTTTATCAGGACCCCCAGCAGCCTGACCGGGTTCCCTTCTTTGTGAGAAGCCCAGGAGCTCAGAAGGTCCACACAGACTTCCAGATATGACACGCGGTCCTTTGTGCAGCTCCCCAGCAGGACTCGCCGGGACCCCAGAGAAACAGGCATCGTCCACCCTCTGGTGTTTACAGCATAAGCAATTAAGCAGCCTGATTAACGGGCTCATTAATTAACCTCCACAGGAAATGAGCAGCGCATGTCAGACAGGCGGGTGATGAGTGGGTGGGAGTAGTCGTGTGAGGGCTGGGATGCAGGCGCCAATGCGTTTCTGCTGCTTTTTGCTCCTCCCCTCATTTATACCCCCAGCTTTCACAAACTCTTGTGGATGTTCTCTAAATGCCCCTTTCTCAGTAAAAGCTGTGCTCCTCTTACTTCAAACTCCGGGTGTCACTTATACACGATTCTACACAGGTTTTTGAAATTGCATTGACTCTTGACTGGTACATACCCCCCGCCCCCCCAGCTCAAGAGCTTTGGCGTCTTACCGTCCTACGCCCGCACCTGTCTACAGACGGCAATTCGGGTGCGAGATCTGTGCCCGGGACAGACGACCCTGGTTTGCATGTAAATGGGCGTCTTCCTGTGACTAAGAGTTCGGAAGTGCTGATGGTGTACGTGGTTTTGGAAAACAATGCTTACCAATAATTACTGTCCTCTGAAGATCAATTTTATGCTAATGGAACTTAATAAGGTAGAATTAATTTTCATAGAAAAGGTCTGTGTCATCACAGCCCCGAACTCCGTGACACACTGAAACATTAATGCCAGTGCTGGAATCAGCAGTTACTCATTGGTGTCCCTGTCTGTAGGGAAACAAAGCCCTGCTTTAGCCGCTCATCAGCTGCCACGCTGCTGTTTCTCTCTTACTGCTTCAGTGTAGCAGAGCGTGCTTGGGATCAGTTTCCAGGAAGTCCTGAAGCTTACCCAAGGACAGTACAGCACCGCCTCAGGCTGGAACAGGTCCCAGAACTTTTTAGCCACCAATTTAGTTTCCCTAGATGCCACCAGGCAGCTCGGCTTGTGATTAGTGTCCAGCGGAGCCGGAGCTGGAGCTCCCCACCTCCCCGAAGCCCACGCAGAGTACGGTCCCTGAAGCTACGGTAGAGTTGGTCACCAATGGTGTCGTTCGTAAAGATGTGCTCCTACCACTTCAGCTGGATGTTGTACAGGCTGAGGTTACACACACACTCTCTCTCTCACACACACACACTGTCATTTTGTTCTTTTCTCAGAGCTTCTCCTGTCAGCTTTCCTTCCAAAACAGTCATCTGTGATGCCGGCCAAAGTTTGCCCTGAGATCTGTTACCCATACGATAGCCGGGGGGGGGGGGGGGGCCCTCCCACACCCCACCAAACCCCGAAAACACTTCACTGATACAACTGGAGCAGGCTCCCAGCTTGGAAAATGAGGGGAAAGTTAGAACC
>JAACJT020000035.1:2413899-2429798 GCA_009936485.2 Gymnarchus niloticus
AAAATACAATTACTGCCCAGATAAATGGCCTTAAACATTTTCTTGAACTGCCTAAGACTTTTGCACAGTACTGTACAGTACAGCAAGAGTTCTTCATCTAGCCCTGGAAAATGAGAACATCTCCCATGGTCCCCCAGACACTAATACACAAACTGGCCATGTTGGGTATAAATACCTTCTTCTACAATGGACGTTAGGCTTTCTTGCTGAGGTATCACAGATCTCATAAGTGACAGGTCCTCCAGCACCATCACGCGGAACACCGATGCCCCCAGGCTAGGGTTCTCTGCCTACTGTTCATCATACTGCTGACCCCTGACTGTCCTGCCACTCACAGCTCCAACCGCATCATTAAGTCTGCAGACAGCACTCCGGCGGTTGGTCTGCTCAGCAGAAGTGACAAATCAGCACATGGAGAGGAGAAGGAACAGCTGGGGACGTGGTGCCAAAACAGCAGCCTGGCTCTCAACATGGAGACAACTCAAGAGATGATTGTGGATTTTAGCAAAGTCCAGCCCAAACACTCCCCACTGTACATCAGATGCTCATAGTAGAGGTCTTCAGGGGCACCAGCTTCATCCAAGTGCCTGTTATGGAGAACCTCACTTGGACCTTCAACACTGTTTCCCTGGGAAGCACAATGCCACCTCCACTGACTAAAATGAGCCAAACCCCCCCCTCCCCCCCCATGCTCATGACATTGTACAGGGGCACTCCAGAGTTTGTCCTGACCACCTACATCTCACTAAATGCTATGGTACCTGCTGTACCCTGCAGGTAACACTGAAGATGGATGAGAACATCACTGGAACCTGTCCACCATCTGTCCAAGAAATCTTTGATAAGTCACCCACCCCCATCTGGCCAGAGGGTCTGGAGTATCCAGACTAACTCCACTAGATTGTGTGACAGCTTCTTTCCTAATGTCGTTAGGGTTCTGCCTCACTAACCCCAAATGGAATTAACTGAACCACTGACTCAGGCTGATTTAATTAATGATTTGCACTTGTGATGTTTTGCATCAAGTACACCTTCAAATATGAGGGCAGCCTTACAGTAAGTTTCATGCAGTCTACTATATTCCAGTTTTGAATTTTTAGACATAAGGCATAAAGCTTACAGTGCCCTTCTGCTCAGTTTGTCATGTGTTGGACTGTTTACCTTGTCAGCAAACCCACCACACTATTATTTAGCCTCCAGTAAATAATAATACTAATAATAAAAATTATTACAAGTTACACTTATATAGTGCCTTTCACAAACCCAAGGTCGCTTTACAAATGTTCCATTGCATGACTACATATTGAAATGTCAGTCAGCCAATGTTTTGACTTGGTTTGGTTTGACTTGATCAAGCGATCGTCAGCCTATACATGCTGAACCTTGTCACCGTTCCACCAGGGGCTCCCGTTTAGTGCCGAGGCTGACCAATGTTCAGGGTCATAGTTTGGTTCAAACCCCATTATGAATGCAGTAAGGCATCTGAATTAAAACGGGTCCCTGAAGTCCCTCGAGCATTTTATCATCTTCTAACAGAGGTGTTTTCATTTGAATTCTGTTGCTAACCCATGCATCTATATATTTTCCCGAAAGTTTTCTGGTGTGACACGAATGGCAAAAGGTAATTTGGAATGGCACTAAAATCCTCAAAATCAGTGGTGTTCTTGGATGACAGCCCATATATTGACATCAAAGATCAGAATATTGTTATTTTGCATCATTTTGCAGCTTTTTTGGAGGTTGCCCTGAACCCCAGATAAATGCTATTCCAAATATGACCATTTGTGACCTTCCCTGGAAGCCCCTCATAGACTAGAAGTTATTTTTGGGAGTGGTTCTAAAGACATATTACAGGTGGGTTGCATGGGTGGGGGATCTCCCCCCGTGTTTTGCCAATGACGGCTCTGAGGAGATCCCCCTTTTCGGAAGAGGACGCTGGCTGTTTTCGTTTAGAGTCTGAAAGCTGGCTTATCTCCTGTCGCCTGGAGCCCCTGTGACGATCCACTGTGCTCTGGGTATAGAACCTTCAAACACATGGAGGTGGAAAATAAGTTTTCTCTAAGCAAGAGTGTCTTACTGTGGGATTTAAATATTTAAAGATGCGGCTCCTTCCTCTGGAGTGATTTATGAATAAATAATGCCACATTTGGAGGGGTGGACTTATGTGTATTTGTTTGTACATGAATAGTTAAAAAGCAGTTTATGTGGCATTTTCTCCCGTTGATGTTTGAAATGAACAGGGTGGTATCAAATTTGTGTCCTTGTAGCTGCGGATAGATATTTGGTATATGGAATGTTTTATAATGGATGTGGAAAGATAGATATTATGTTAATATAACATTCAAAATAAGCCAGTTTTATGTTTAACTTATACTTGTCATTTATAATGAATGAAATGTACTAGATTTAACTTGAAGAGGAGGAAAGGAAATGTATATCTCAAATGTCGCTTGGGTGTTAGGCATGTTAATTAATATATTAATGAGATTAAGAATGCCTCATCGGACACTACCGGTCGAACAGCCCACCCACTGATCCATCCATCTATCCGACCCACCCTCGAACCCAGTATCCTGCTCCGTGTCACCGGCCCTTCGCTTATGCCATGCATGCTAAGCCATGAGCACGCTGTCCTCCCACTTTCACATCTCAGCTTGCCTGTCGTCCTCCCCGTTACCTTCCCTAAGCATCTTTATGGTAATAAAATGATTATCATCATTCTGGTATGGGATCAGCTTTAGGGTTAACAGTGCCAATTCTGCAGGACTGCCGAAGGCTCCGGCTAGCTGGGATAATGAACAACACTAATAGGCCAGGACCAATTGGACCAGCTAATGACATCGCTGATTTTAGGACAGCATGGACACTGACAGGTTAATGCTAACGGCATGGGCTAACCACGGTCGACTGCAGGTCCACACCGTTGTTCTTCGTTAAATACAACATTTGAGCCTTTTCCGTGGGGCCTACAGCTCTGCCGTCTGTCTCGGTTTGGGCTAAAAATTCACGAATTGCTGAATTCCACCAGCGCCTGTCACTCCTTCCTGGCAGCCCTCGGGGATGAGATCCTCAGACTGTTCCGACTTTCAGAGGGCCAGCTAATCAGGGCTGTAAAGAGGCTATCATATAAAAGGCAGATCCTCTGCTTGAGCACATCGAGCCGCAAAGAGGCTGATGCTCTGACAGCGGTCGCCGCTGACGTAGCCTTGAGTTTCTTCGTCTGAGTTTCTAAACTTACTCCGGTGTGTTTAATTGGGTGAGAGCTTGCGGAAAAAGAATGAATGCTTAAAAGTGGGGAATAGAAAGGTTATTTGAGAAAAGTTAATTCATAATTAGTGATCTCTCTCCCTCCTCCTGCTCTCGCTAAAGATTTCCCATGCAGGTGTAAGATGTGCCTCTCTAGCTGCCTGTTTGACTGAGCCATCCCTCCTCTGTAATCCTCCTCCGAATCCCTCTGTCTCTTCACTTCACCCCTGCTTTTCATTTTTTTCCTAATTAGTTTCTGTGGGCCCGCCTTGCCCCTGCCCATAATCGCTCGGCTCTGCCGCGCTCTCGTCGCAATAAAAATTTTGTCGTTAAAAGGACGGGGGAACGGCAGAGCTAGCCTTCATGGGCAGACTGTGACTCACCTCATCCCGTTAACTGTAACCTACAGCACCAGTCGTCGCTACAATATGACGGAGAGATGCGGGAACATGCGTGTGAGTTCGCTCACCTGGGATCGATCGTCCGTAGAGGACAGATGGGTCAAACTGACAACCAAGTGCAGGGTTGTTCTTGAGGCGTAGCTGGAGTCTTGCTTATACAGCACCATGGAAAACCGGAGTGGGAGGCGGGGGGGGGGCAGATCGTTATATTTGTTTGTAATGACTTATCGATTGGGAGGGAAAACAAAGCATGTGGAATGTAATTCTGCTTTGTTTCGGGGTGCTTGAGAGGCTTGACTATCATACAGTGATGAAAGATATCAACGTGCTACCTTCTGGCTCCGCAGACTTGCACTCGCTGCCCGGCAGCGATGGAACGTCTGTGAATTTCTGCGCTGTAAATCGAGAGCTGCGACTATCACTGACTTAGGGTGGACTCCTCTGGTGCTAGGCAACCACAGGTGATAGCCTCCAGTTGTAGTGTATTAGGATCAGGTCATCATTGCAGAGCTGCTCCTGGTGACATCACCTGGGCTTAAATTGGAGGGAAAAATGACAGACGATCAGGTGGCTTCTTTTGTGGCAGAAGGCACTCGGCGGATATATTTTTTAGCTTGTAAATGTTATACCAGAGTTGTTTGCATGATGTTGAGACAAATTTCCTTAGTAAACAGAAAGTGGTGAAGACAAGAATGTCATTAAATACATGAAAACATGTAAATGCAGGCCCGGTTGCATGCTGAGGAAAAAAGCACAAATTTACAATCTGTAGACATTCAGTGACGAGCATGGGAGCGTGTATGGACACACATGCAAACCAATCCAAATATACACTCTCAACATATCCAGGCCCCCCCAGTTTGACTTCTGTCACCTGTGGAATGGTAAATTGAAAATGTTAGCCAGTAAAATTCCACCAGCCAGGTTTTTCAAAATAGCACTCTATGAAGTAGTTTTTATTCCGGGGCTTTCCTGTGTCTGGAATTACCTGGTCCTGAGAGGTGTTCTTCAATCACCTCTCCCTCCTTAATGAAAGCAGTGGCTTCCCTCTCCCTCTCTCGCCTCCGAACTCACTCGGGCTTTTATTAAAGTCCTGACATATTTTCGATATCTGTGGGGGTATGATAAAGTCATGTGGCAGATTCTGGAGAGACAGCAGCTGACTAGTTCTGATGAAACCCCAATTCTTTCGGCTTTGGTGACTTTTGATCTGTACATGTTGCTCGAGCGAAACATCACACTGTACTTTATTCAGTTTTTCCCTGTATTTTGATATGAATTAGTCGCTTTAGCTTGTCATTTGTACAGTTCTGTTGAGTTGGTAGGTTTTTAGTGAATTATTGGTAACTTGTATATTTGAGCACCTTCCTCACTGGTCGATCTGTAGTTGAATGGATTTGCTTAGCATCCTGGAGCACATATTTCTTTAGATGACGGAAGCTTTGCAGTGACGTTAACGTATCTCGCCGTCATAGAGTTGCCATCATCTATTGCCTCTCCTGGGTAACACTGAGCACATCCAGCGTTATAGGACACTCACACGCCCCCTAGGGGCCAGTGAAGTGACCTGCTTATGAGAAGAACGTGTTTGTGGACTGTAGGAGGGAGTTTGCGTACAATACTACATATGCATTTTGAACCTTCAACCCCGGAATTCTGAAATGAACGTGGCAGGTTGCAGCTTCACGCCCTGTGGAATGTCTGCATCCTCTTTCCTTGACCTCTGAGAAGCCCCTGGTCCTGTGTCATTTGAGGTCATTGCCCCCTTTCAGGTATTTCAGAAGGACTCATTGCCTGAACATCTGGATAACTGCGAAAAATGGCTGCAAACTGCATGACTATTTGCTTTAGAATATTGATTCCGTAAGGGGTCTTCCATGGGACTCCATGGGTATGGACTGTTAAACTGAGGTAACACATTAACCAAGTGTGGAAGCAGGCTGTGAAAATGAGGGAGAGTCCCATTCCTCTTGTCAGTGTGTCATTTGCTTCCTTCAGGTGACATTGTTTTTACTCACGCTGGCAATCACAAAAAAGCAGGTTGACGAGCGTCCCCACAAAACAAACGCTATGTTGTTTTTCTGTTTAATTTCTTTTCATTCACAGTTCTCAACTCGGAGCTCAGTCATTAATTGCATCAGTGTCAAGTTGATTGCAGCCACCCGTAAATACAGAAAGGCAGCCTTGTGATCGCGGCTGGCCAATGGGGACATCACTGCGTTAAATAAGCTTTAATTCTCTTTGTGACAAGTGGATAAAAACTGAAGAGTCCAGCCTAGCAGAAGAGTGGCGGATATCCTCCAGAAGTAATGAGCATTTCTGTAAACGTGATTAAGAAGCTGTGTGTGGCTCCTTTAAAATGTCACCTGAGAAACACTTGCGTTTTCTGGTCAGATGTGGGGCTTCAGTGTCTGGGTAAAACACAATCAATAGTGTTTCCTCTTTTTCATCTTCTTCCAGAGATTAGCTGATCGGCCCTCCGCCCTTCAGCTATGGACTGTTTCACCACGTTCATTAAGAACAAATGAAAGCTTTAGGAGCTCGATTTGCCCTGTTGTTTGTCTTTGGGCGTTTCTCTTTGAAGCGAGGGCAGCAGCGATGGTTCACACCGATCCAGTTGGGGAACGTCTGCGTGAGGAGCCAACATCACAGTTTCTGTACTGATTTGGCTTCTGCTGGTGAGGCAGACGAGGCAAAGACTTCACAGCCAATGTGAAATGTTGCCTCCGCCAACATTGGCCCATTCCAGACTTTTTCACTCTCGAGTCGATGGTTCTCCGCAGCAAATCCATACTTATCGTCAAAACCAGCGCACCGGGATTCAAAACGTGTTGCGCAAACCGTTACCGGTGCCATTTAACCAGGTCTGATGTGTACAGGGCAGGGTGACCATTTTCCCAACAGGTAATTATTATTCGATTGAATCAGGCACGCATCATGATAATATTGAAGTTCATAAGCCTCCCCTGGAAGTGAGTGGGCAGTTCTGATGTTCTCCCCACTTGCACTATCTTCCTCCGAGTAATTTTGTTTCCTTCCACAGCACGAAAACAAGTGGTGTAGGTTTCTGTGTGGTCTATAGTGTGTGAGGTTGTGCCTCCCATTCATGGTGGCCCAGCCCTCACTGGAAAACCGTGCTGGAGAAACAGCTATGGGAAACAGATGCATGGATAATATTACCATGATTTACACAATAAAAAAAAATACTTTTCTCAGAGCCGGGTAATCTGCAGTTGATCGAAAATCTGCTGATTCAAACATAAACAAAAGGATTTTTGCACTAATGAGTGTTATTTCACAATTACAATATTTATTCAGCATCACTGTCTCTGAGGAAAAGCTTTCGCAAATAGCTATGAAGGCAAACAACATCGGCGTATAAATAAAATATGAAATTCGCACGCTATTAAAAATCAGTTCTAATAACGGCTTTCTAATGAAGGAAAGTTTCCAGTGGCGCCAACAGGCTTCCCAACCAAGATGGGATGACCAGATTTTCTAGAATAAACAGACTGGCTTGTCCCGACGTTCCCCACTTCTCCACGACGGCCCATCAGGCACCCTTTCATATCGTCCGTAGATACCTCTCGCTCGCTCATCATCCCCCCAGGCCTTCCTGCAGGGGGGTATCAGGCCTGGGCCCTCAGTAGTTTCATGCTGACGTTTCCTCACCTCTGGCCTCATCTCTTCATTATCGACGCGATGGGAGCGGTTCGGGTTTGCGGGCTCTGATAAAGCTTCATTTATCTCGTGCCGTTGGAATCAGCCAGAAAAAAAAAAAAACATGGCAGGTGTGGAGACACGTTTGCGAAACCGAAAGGTGCAAAGCCGCTGTTCTGAACTGCTGCTTAATAGTTTCTCACACGAAACACGTACTGTTCACTTCGTGTAGTACAAGGAACTTTATCTTATTTAAGCCTGGTGCTATGTGAGTCCCCCCAAGGGGGATCAGACTGCCGTTTCATTCTAAGTGTTTTAATAAAACGGTGAATCCCCACAGTAACACTGGATGGTCTTTTCTGTCTGTCTCCGTGAGATTTTTTGTGCTGTATTAAATATACCGTCTAATTGTACAAGTGCCATGTTCATTTTTCCCTCAGGCTTCATCGATCTGGTCGAGCTAATAAAACACCTGGAATTAGGACTTTGTGTCATTTCGATGGCTTACGTAAAGCTTTTTGTCAAGAAAAAAAACTGCGGTCCTTAATGTTGAAACACTGTGGATAGTCCTACATCTCCAGTGCTTTTTTGAAATGAGGAAATTTGAACATGGAATGCTCTATCTTGGCTTGCTTTCTCACCCAGCTCTTCTACAGAAGTCTTTCACCAGGCTAAACAGGGTCAGAAGAACCCAAACCCAAATTCAGACGGAGTTCCCACTTTAAAGAATGCACGTTGTGATGCTATGTCAAACGGTTATCTAGCTCATTTAATGGCTGTGATGAGGAAACACCGTCAGAAAGTATGAGGCTGGTCTTTAAACGCTACTGAATTAAACCTGCAGTTTTAACCTGTGGCCTATGACTAAAGCAGATGGCCAAGTAGAATGTAGGCTTATATCCAGTGTAAGGTACAAACTCAGTCGGCTAATGCTGGTCCTCCATAATCAGTGGTTATGTCCAGTGACGGTGGAACATAGGTTCCAGCTGCTCTGACAGTTCTTGTTGGGTTAAACACGTAATCCCATTGTGTTTCAAAGTCATGCCTCCATGACTGCCTTTATTGCTGGTTTTGGCAGAAAGCTAGAGCTCTTTATTTCGAAGGGGTAGCGGAGTGTAACCTCACATAATTCCTTTCTATCCTATGGATTTCAATTAGGTTGCATTGGACAGATCTGCAGTCAAGTCCATTATACCCAGCAGCGATCTGTTTGACCTCAGAGTGGTCGGTCATTTTGTGAATAAAAGCTTCACCCAGAGGTCACTTACAGCAAAATAACACGTTCACCTCGCTCCATTTTCTGTACTCTTGTCTATTTGGTACAGCTCCCATCAAAGCTTGCCGAGTTGTTTAATTTATAACCTAATTCTGCAGTGTTATTCTATTTCATTTGGCCCAGCCTTTATACCGTCTCCTTTCAGGCCGAACTTCAGATGCGACTTAAACTCTGACTCCTGTTTAAGGTCTTGTCGTCAGTCATCAGGATGACGGTAGTGCAAAGACTCCCGTTAAGGTAATAATCTCATTTAACTTGGGGACTTCAATTTTGCTGGGGAAAAGGCTTGGGATACTGATGTACAAACTGCAGAATGTGAGGTAGACAGCGCTATGATGAGAACGACACCATTTACCTCGTAATGTAATGTTATTCTAAGGCATCAAAGCTAACAGAAAGCTCACTGGCTTGGTGATCAAACGGTGTCGAGAGAAAGACTCCTTGTTTCCAGGCCCGTGTTCTCCATCAGAGACAAGTCAAGAAGTGCCGTCGCCTTGGCTGCAAAGTCGGGGACGACCCCGTGACTCTGTGTCTATTTTTAACAATGCCTGGACGCAGAAAAAGTCTTTTGCTGCCGAGCGTTGATGCAAGAGTGTCAACGTTTTCGGGAAACGGGGGCAACTCGTCTTTCTAGAGATGCCGATTCACCCTCCCGCTTGTTTTCGTACGGCGCAGACGCTGCTCAGGACTCTGGAGGAGCCTGGTGCAGGGGTGTGAGACGGCAGTGGAAACACCAGTCAGTCACCACGGAAGTGAAAGTGGGCAGATTTAATGCTTTTTTTTTTTTTTTGCCACCAGGCAATTCAACTTGTACTTATCAGGGAGAGTACTTGTACACTTTATTTCATTATTATCTCATTTAGCTTCGCTTTTGTTCGGTGCTTACGTTTTGTTTTGGACCAATTAAGAGCATGACCGGTACAAACACATCTAGTAATTTAATTAGAGTCTAATTTCCATGGCGATTTGCATGAATGCATTTCTGTGATCAGCGTCAGAATTGGGACAACTGAAGCTCCACCCCCTTTGCATTTCTTACAAAAGCTGCCCGTTTTGTTTTTTTTACAGAAGCTGCCTGTTTTCTCCTCAGCGGTCGTAGCAGTGATGACATGCAGCCCGTATTCTGGGTTCCTGGCTGCCGTTTTGTTTTCCCAATCCCTTCTTTCAGCTAGATGTCCACGTGCTCACTAATCCTTCAGCACGTGGAGGCTTTGAGAAAAGAGGCACATTTCACACCCAGGCAAACCGACACGGACGAGGTAGGATGGGTGGGCCAGGGTGCGACAAAGAGAGAATCTCACAGGAGGATGATGGCTCTTGTCAGACTTTAAGCACCTTGTTTAGTTCATGGAGGAATTTTCCTACAGCTCAGGCGCCTTTGCTGGGAAACACTGCGGTATGTCTTTACCGCTGCTCTGCCGAGTCTGTGTTGCAGTAGACGATGCACGGAGTGTAAGTTTTAGTAGAGTAAGTAAATCTCGCACAGTGGGCGAAAGTCTCCCTTAGCCCGTGGGCAAAAGCCAGCTACGTTGCATTCTGGGAAACGTGTGCTCCAATGCACCGGGTCCCTGCATCCGAGCACCCTTTGGGGCTGGGTGGCTTTTGTGAGGCAGCCGGCATGTGGGTGGGAGTAGCAAATCGAGTGAAACACGGGGGAGCCACGCTGGCAGAGTCCATCCCTTTTGGGCCAAAGAGGAGGCAGATTAGAGAAGCTCTTCTTCTTAGTCACGGCTCAGGGGTGGAATTCACTGCTGTACTGCGGGATGGCCATGGGTGGGGCCTAAGGACCAGGCCTTCAGCTTCCAGTGAGCACGCTGTATCTGAGGCCAGCATGGTTAAGATTAATATCCGGATGTTTAAATGCATCATATATTATAAGCTTCGTGCGGGTGAGAGTTGCTGGGCACATAAATAAACCAAGGAGGATGGGTGCTCCCACGCAGCGGAGTGGGGTCCACCTCCAGGTGGCGCTATGTCCGCGTTCAGCTCTGGAGTCTCCAGCTGGAAAGCCTCGGTTTTCTGAAGAAACGGCCGTTCAGCCTCCCCCTCCCTCCAGTGCCCATGTTCGTTTTTTCCGAGGGTAGGCAGCAAGGCGCGTGGGTGGGTGAGCTGGTGAAGGGGGTCCGCTTTAATTTATTATTTTTATGTTTCTGTGCCGTGTGCCTTCCGCGTTCTCGTTCCTCTCCGCTTCCCCGTGGGGGAGGGCCTCGCGTGGCGCATGGGAAGTCATGTTCTCGATACACCGTGAATTTGGCGGGCGGTCCACGCGGTACCATAAAGTGCACGGGGTGGTAAGGAGCTGTTAGGCTCTCTGGCACAATGATTTCATCGTGGGCATGGAAACACTGTAGATACAAAACAGTCTGTCTGTAATGATTCTCCTCACTTGAATTTTTTAGTCCATTTGCTACACTTCAGCTAAGCAGCCATGTTGGTAGAGGTACAATGTCGTTGAGTTTAATTGACAGTCACCTGTCAAAAGCTTCTAATAGCATAGGACACATCAAGTTCAACATGTTCTGTTGGTCTTAGACTAATTGCTTCTAACCCAGCCCCTTTTGGGACACTGATCTCACTGCCAGATCCTCTCGGGACCTGGGGATTTTCAGAACTGGAAGGTGACTCTTGAAAATACACATCAGATTTATACTTCTCAAATAAAGCAACAGGGTGGCGGACATGACTAGACACCCCCAGTCCATAGTTTTTCAGATTTTAGACAATAAGGGATTATGTGGACTGGCCCGACATAGATTCCTCCACAGAACACCCTCCTCTGCAGAAATCCAGCCCAGATCAGGGCTTATGCACTGGCCTCACTGGGGAACCCTGTGGGGCGAGTGGGAAGAGATAGACTTCAAAGACGGGCTCTGGGGGGGTTGGGGATTTGGTGTAGAAATGGCGTGACGGATGGATTGGTGATGGGAGAAATCGCCTCTTTCACCAGGATCAATAGCCTCACTTTTTTATGATACGTCCTTGGTGAGGAGATCGGTCAGCCAGAACATCTCGGAGACAAAATTGGGCTAGACTGGGCGAAGACCTCAACGTAATCGTGGTGTTTGTCTTCAGGACCTACAAATGGCAATTCAATCTGTAGCCATCGTTTCTCCATCTCTGTTTCTGTCTCTGTCTCGTCGGCCATCCCTCCAGTCTCCTGTTCTCACCTCTGTCTGTGGAAGCACCAAAGCGAATCTGTTCTCAGAAGCCAAGGGGAATGTGCCTGCCTCCGTCACCCGTCTGAATCATGGTGGCTGGCTTGTGGGTGTCTCCCCCTGGTAGACTGCCATTCCAGTCCATCTCTGGGCATCACGCCTCCATGTACTCCTAGGTCACGTTGTCCTTCACCCTTCCAAGAGGCACCCACGCACGCTTGTCGCATGATAGGCACCCACAATCCCACTCTCCTTCTGCCCAAAGTCAGGAAGGGTGCTGGAATTCAAGTCAGTTTGGCTGTCCTGATATCATGAGCCTTACACTGTGGAGATGATCATTATTAGGGTTCAAGCACATTCTGTGCGGAACCCTATTGTTTTAGTCCTGATTTTTCATTATTATTATTCTTCTTATTATTATTATTCTGATTCTTCCCTGTGGAGACAATCATTAGTTAGCTTTAGAACTTATCTACATACAGACTCATGCAGTCACAGACACTTCTTAACATTGTGACATTAAAAGAAATATTCTGAGTGGTAAATCATTTATCCTTAGTCCAGAAAGGTCAAATAAACTTGTTCGGTATGTTTATCCTGTGCTGCTTTTGATCAAAACGTGTTCCCCTATTAGAGGGACAAACCTTGATGGACTGAGTGCCTGTCCTCGTAGTGTACCTTGTTTTGCTGAGCTTGACTGTGTTCTCAGAGATTGCATCATGTCTTCCTTTGTGGCCCTAGCTTTCGTTGTCAGTGCTTAGCAGACAGCGGTATTTGGAGCGGCATATGTAAGTTATACATTGGTTTACCATTTTTGTAGCTGCATATTTGGATGGGAAACTGCAGCCGCGGCACATCGCCGTGGTCGGGACGGCCTAGGCTTGTTGGCAGTCGGTCTCTCATACCGCTCAGTGACAGCGAGGTGCGAAGGAAACACCGCGACGTAAGCGGGAGAGTCGCGGAAGGGCCATGCTGTGGGATTTGTGGTTCCGCTGCTGACAGCGTTGACTGAAACACGTGTGTGAAAGCCAGAGAAAGGAGCAGGGGGGTGCATTTTTTCATCCAAAGAAAATAGACCACACTTGCAGTTTGACTTCCACCTCCTACTGTGCAGAATGTCTCAGATCCCATAATAGTACCCTCCGTGCCTGCCCCCCCACATGCCTCTACTCCCACTAACGACCCCAGGCAACCCAGAACATCTTCAAATTGAGGGGTAGGGCATTTTGGTTGTTTTTCAGCAGATGGAATCATAAGGCTGGTGGGTTTTGGGCACAAAACGGCAGTGTATTACCCAGAGCTTCTGACAAGTGAACATCTGCCCTTCATATATTTCCTATACAGGCTGCCATGTACATACACATGGCACACAGGAAGCTGGTGCCCTGTGTCGTCTTTACCTGCGTACTGAGCGACCCACGCCTTGATATAAGTGTGGTGGAGGTGTGGGTGGTCGTGGTGGAAGAACCCCCAGGCCAAGTCGTGAGAGTGGCAGTGGCCAGCAGCGCCAAGCAGTCGCCGTGGGCGGGTGAACCGCCGGCAGCAGTGTGGGGCCTCCATTCAAAGACACCACTGGTGGCTAATGGATTCTCTGTGTTTAGTAAAATGGAAATAAGATAATAATAAAAAGAAACAAATAGGACCAACACAATAAGGCCAATAACAGCGGCAGCCGTAGTGCGATTACGTCTTTATCGGTGTCAAATAGAGCCTGGGATCGTGGCTGTGGGCGAGGTCACTCCGGTGTGCTTTGCAGTCGTAACTCAGAGCAGTTATGAGTGTGAAATTAACAGGGCCGTCGGCGCACCACGACCCCATTGAAAGCTGAGCCTGCGCCGAATGACCGTCACTCTGGCGGTTCCGCTTGTTTCAGACATTATAAGCGTTGCGGCAGGTGCACATTAGAGCGCTGTTAGTCTATAATGCCGAGAGGAAGCGCCCACTGCGGTTCTATCATTAAAAGATATGGAGCAATGGCAAGTGAACTGTGTAATGAGCACATTAAATGCTGAGAAGTGTGCGGCTTTAGTGCGAACGCAGAAAACTTGCAGGACCACTTGGTGGCCCAACAGTGCCATCTTGTGGATGTAAAAAATAACTGCCAGCTTGCAGTTTTCTTGTGTTCTCGGGAAAGCAGTCAGACCTTGGGATGGGTTTTAAAGTTTCATGAGGCACATTATGGAGAAAATTGTTCATATTTAAGATTTTTGTGTCTTGTTGGTGAGACATTCAACACTAAATTAATTCTCTTTATCTAAAATTGCATTTATTAGGGGTTGTTTGAGACTGTGGAGGGTATTAAACAATTTAATTTATTCGCTGCAAAATGAGTCATATATTACATATGAACATTTTGAAGTGATTAACATTTATGATACAACGTTCTTCAAAGAGATGAAGAGATTCGTCATAATTTTCATGGTTTCTTAATGTCGAATTGCATCCCCTGGTGTCTAAAATTTGTATAACCAAGAAGAAGAACCATCTGAAGGGCCTTCTAAGGCACCAAACAAAGGGAAGTCAGCGCAGCCTTATATAGTGAACAGTCATCAGGTCAGCATCATCACCATTTTCAAGCTGCATTTCCACATGAGAGTCACAGTGGTAACGTGCCAGCAGGTCTGACCAGATGTTTTTTCTCTAGCTTGTTCTGGAGGGTGCCCGGATGTCCCCAAACCGACTGGGAGATGATACCCCTCCAGAGAGTCCTGGGTCTTGCTCGGGGCCTCTTCCCAGTGCCACACACCTGTAGTAGCACCCCGGAGCCCTCTAGGTGGCGTCCTTATGCGATGGCCAAACAGTCGCAGCTGGCTCCTCTGGATCTGAAGGAACCATGGCTCACTCTGATGTCTTATTATGAACCTCAAACCCCTATACCACATCTCGAAGGACATGGTTATCAAGTAATTACATGAAATCAATTCCCAAATGCAGAGCTATATTTGGTATTTAATGCAGCAAATTATACTTTGACAGTAGTGTTATTTTAGGTGTGAGATTTTTTGAGTTGGAGATGGTCTTCCAATTCTTTGTTGATAATTTAATCTTGTGGTCCTTCTATAAGGACCAGTTCAGTGGTGAATGTGGAAACCTTGTGCCCTTCAAAAAGCTAGCTTGGATTACCTTTAACTTCTCAAACCACCTGTTTCAATGCAGACTATGCAAGTTAGCCTACATTTGTTAAAATTAAAACTATATTTGTTCTTGAACCTGAGAAATTGAGAGCAGTAAATTTGACTTTATTTTATGTCGTGACTTAACGCATAAACTGCATGGCTGGCTTTACCGACGTGTGTTATCGTTAAAAGTGACTCCATATCTGTGGTGGCTACAGACACAACCCAACGCATCTATCAGTAAAAGTATCGGTGCGGTAAAATAAAAAAATATGGAAGTTACACCAGAGAAGGAGCCATCTGTTAGATTCTGATGGTCCACTGTATTTTTTTCCATTAATTTTATTTTATTTATTTATTTTTGGGTAATAGTATTGTAGTGACTATTTCGGGCCACTAGATGGCAGAAATGTCTTAGTAACGGATAATTACGTAGGTTTGTCAACTTGCAGTAGACTGACGGTGACCCGCGGGATTTTCATATCGTGTTGTGGCCCGGTTACTCAGACAGCTTGAGCCCTGGAGCGATGCATTCCAGTCTGGGCCAGCACCTTTGCATCAATGATTTACAGACCTTTTGAGCACAATGCAAACGTGAGCAGAGTCATTCTCATAGCCCGAGTCATCAGACACAGGCACATGTTATCATTTTGTAATCTGTACTCCTCTGGGTGACTAAATGTTTGTGATGATGCAGTGATTTAGTTTGAGGTAATATAGTTACTAGTTAGTATAGACTATGGCAGGTTACGCTATGAACATTTGTTTAGGGTTCATTACAGAAGTAATCGGGTTCATTGTGCCTCACTGCAGATACTGTAATCAGTTCCATCTCCACTATCACTAACCATTGATCATGGGGTATATAGAATTACTGAGCCTTTAAGTGTCAATGAACGCCAGTTATAATATAGTGTTCAATATGTATACTAACTTATCAGGAAATACCTGCTGTATGGATAAAGTAAAATAGAGCTTTAAACACCTGACACAGGGGTATAGCAGAGCGGAGCTTTAAACACCTGACACAGGGGTATAATAGAGC
>JAACJT020000035.1:2429898-2482941 GCA_009936485.2 Gymnarchus niloticus
GAGCTTTAAACACCTGACACAGGGGTATAATAGAGCTTTAAACACCTGACACAGGGGTATAGCAGAGCGGAGCTTTAAACACCTGACACAGGGGTATAATAGAGCTTTAAACACCTGACACAGGGGTATAATAGAGTGGAGCTTTAAATATCTGACAAACACTTGTGCGATATGATCAGACTTTTTCTTTTCAGAAAAATTATGATAATTGCTGCCTCTGCAAGCTTTGAACAACACGAGTTGACTTGCAGCTTGTGGCCCAGGATGACGAGAGGGCGAAGCGGATACATGATGATCCCCCTCCCCCAAGCCATTTACAGTAATTCAGGGCCCTGCATGTGTTGCTCTCCTCCATTCTGCTAGAGTGCCCTGCCTCGTGCTTCAACATACACGCACCATGTGCTTAACTGCATTCACACACATTCAGGCAGAGGTGCACACAGGATCAGTAAAATCAGGAAAATACCGAGGTAAACATTCACATGACATTCACATATTGACCATCACACACGTGTGCGACACTTCCAGTCAATCACACACGCGGCCACTCACACCAATGCAGGATGCCCCTTGATAGAGGCACGGAAACTGGGGGTGACTGCCTCACTAATAATTTTCACGATCCATGGCAGGTCATTAGCTTGTGCCTTTATCAGGCAGCTTTTCTGGCTTTTTCTGTCCAACATTTTTGTACCCATAAGCTCAAACCCGAATAGTTTTTCAAAATATGCTTAAGCAGATGTTTAATTTATATTTTCCCATTTCATCCTCACTACCCTCGTTCTGATTGTGACTGCGATATGTAAAGCCCCAGCAAGCCCTCCGTCTCCTGTGGTAATAGGTTTGTAATTAGTAGTGTACTGTTTATCTTACCCCCGGAGAAATGTTCTGACGTCGAGGCAGCCCAGCTGTGTGCTAGCCAGAGGCCCGTAACCGTGGCAACTCATGCGCCACGGCAAGATTTGGTGATGACATCATCGCCACGAGTGACAATGAGCTTCTGAAACGGGGTGTGTGGAATCACATCGGAATAGTGTTCTGTACAGTAGGGTTTTGTCAAGAAGAGCCTGGTTTAGAACGTAACCGTGAAGAGTCTGCGATAGCAAGGAAAACCTCCAACACCACCATTTGCTACGTAAATAAATTAAATTTCTATTTCACTAACTGTTTATCCAGTCAGGGTTGTGGTGGGTGATTGTTTGCTTTAGAAATTTTTCTTTTGGGAGAGCTAGTTATAAATGATTATCTCTATCACGTTTTCAGGCTATGTTCATTTCATCTCAGCAGTACAGTAGAGTCACGTTATTTCAGGGATTTATGGCCACAGCCTTACTGGTTCTTGTCCACAATGGCTTGATGTCTACATAGTGGACAAAGGTCTGACGTTGCGCCCAGTCTGGCTGCTACCAACCATGCACAGCATGCATACCCACGTTACACGACAGATGGCTCCCCCTGCTGGTGGTCTTCCACCTAGTTCGTCTCTTCTCCCTTTTGACCGTGTGGAAAGAGTCCTATCAAGAATCAAATCACAGGTGTGACTACAGATGGATATTACTAGTGTTTGGCCTTAATGACTGTGTAAATGTGTTGCTGTGGTAGAAACCTGTTAGTATTCTGTCCAAGCCCATTAAAATACATATGATGTCTGAAGAATCTCTTGACATTGGCTTCAATATGTTTTTCAGTACAAACCGAAAAATGTTGTGCTGGGTTGAGGTCTGGTTCCTCTTTTTATATCCTCCACCATCCAGTACTGTTTTCAACAAACTAAAACATTTCTGAATCTTCATCCTATGCTTTCTTAGTCAGAGTCTAAATGTAAGGATAAACATAGATGGGAGCATAATTGGTTTGTAATAATTTGTGTGTGAGAGCTTCTGTATTAGTGAAGCAAGGGTTAATGGATGCCCGGAGTTAAAATGTGTTTCATTAAAATTGCAGCGATCAGCTAAAAGTGAGGTATTGAAACCCGAGTCCCTCTATGTGCCCCCAAACATCCACGGATTCGTTTTCAGCACCTGTCCGTCCAGTCTGATGACTTTCATACACCATCACGGAAGGCCCAGGCAAATTTTGAGTGATTAACTTGGCTGATAAAATTGCCTTTGGATTATGGAAGAAGGGCGTGCGAGTTTAGGATTCAAACCCTTGGCATGGCCTCACGGGCACTCTGACATGTCCGGAGTCTTTCCCCCTCCTGAATCACGCTGTCAGGCTGTCCTTCGACAGACGCGGCAGCTTCTGCCCGCCCTTAATGATGCCGGGGTCTGCAGCCAGCTACGGATTGGCTGGGCAAGTCTGTGGTTGCCGGGGCGACTGTAATCAGCTCTAATTCACAGCAACCCAGGCGATATGAAAGTGAAATCTGGCCCAGGAAAAAAAAAAAAAAAAAAGAGAGAGCGAGAATAGAAATGAGAAGACGGCGAGGAAGAGATGGGTCCGCAGAAGGAGAGGAGAGCGGGAAAACGTGGCTGGGAACTGATGAAGAAAGAGAGATCTGTCACGGGCACCCTGCAAGGTCAAGTGGGTTCAGTCATGCCTCCCTCGCACCTGCTGCCATGAGGGAGCGGCAGGACACGCCAATTCTCTCTGCTGAACCCGCTTCTGAACTGCAGCATTTTGGGTGGGCAGGTTGGTGTAACTCGAGTTAGTCTCACAGCACGTGTCATTGAGAGAATATACCATGTATCGCTCCACCCAGCTGGGATTCTGCTGCTCACAATACCATCCTGACACGACCCAAAGGTGACCCCCTTGGGTATCCCGGCAACGACGCTGCCACCAGCCGGGCCATGGGCAGAGCAGTGATGCTCTCAGGTGAAGTTCGGCAGTGGCCAGGCGTCTCTCTCTCTCTCTCTCATTTCTGGCTAGCTGACCTCCCGGTGTCATCCGCAGAGAAGCAGGAAAATGGGTGCAGTTCGTTTTCTGGCACCATCGCAGCACGTGAAAAACTCTCATCTTCACCAGCATGGCAGATAGAAGTGGCAGAAGAAGACGCGGAAAAAAATATGTCACACTTGGCTTGAATGTTACGCTGCATGGATCTGAAGTTTAGCTTTTTTAAAAAGGAAAAAAAAAACAAAGATTTTTTTCACTATAAGGAAGTGTGATGACAGCTCTCCTCCAGGGGGTGTGTTGGTGGGGGGCATACGTCACTTGCAGGGGGTGGCAGGGTGCCTGCCTCTCTCTGCACCGCCACGTTGAGCGGAACGCCCCCACAGGTGGAGCCAAGAGGCAGAAGGGCGGGAGGAAGGTGTGTGTGTGTGTGTGTGTGCGCGTGTGCAGCGCGTGCATCTGTGCGCGTGTGTGTGTGCGCGGAGCGGGACCAGCAGAGTGGCAGGAGGATCCGGAGCCGTCGCACGCCGGAGATCGCTTGCCCCCCTCCTCGGCCCTCTCCCACCAAGCCGCCGTGCGTCCGGGCGCCATGAGCCACTGCAGGAAGCGGTGCCGTACGCGGCTGAACCGAGTGGGCCGCTACGTGTACCGCCTGCTCACCGGCACGCTGACCCAAGGTAGGCTTCGGTGTCCGGGAAACGGGATGGGAGGAGGGGGTCCTCTGGCTCCTGGTTCTTCACCGAGGAAGTCGCCACGCTTCCCCGTATTTGAACGTCTCGATCCTGGGCTCATTGGTGTGACGGCCAGCTGGTTATTGTGTGAGTTTTGACTTGGCTGGGGAGAGGTGACTTTGGGCCACTTCGTTTCGGGCTGTCTCTCTGCTTTGGATGCTCTTTTGCTCTCTGGTGCCGCTTATTTGTCAGCTTGAGGAGTTCCTGAGAATTCCTTCCTTCCTCAAACGATGTAAAGTGATGCCTTGGGTGGTGCTGCGGGGTCTGGGGGGGGGGGGCTCCTTTGGAAGTGTCAGAGTGACATGGGAGGACACGCTGACCAGTGGAGCTTTAGGGGGTAACCACAGGAGGTGGAACAAAAGCCCCCTGCCGCTGTAAGCCATTCTCGGCGGGTGTGTGGGACACTATTACTCACCGAAGGACTGTCATCTGACCGCTAAGTAGGTCAGCGTAGATGGGGGGGGTCGCGTGATCCCCCGACCGGCATCTCGGACAGCCTCCGTATCCGTGGCAGCGTACCAGCTTTTCCGAAATGTGACCTCCGCCTCCGACAGCCTCTGTCCCTGTCCTCTGTCGGCCCCTTTTTGCGGCAGATTTCGTGAGCAGGTGGTCCCCTAACTCTCCTCTGCAGGATGTGAGTGACGTGAGCTTAGCGTGCCACCTGTGTGGGAGTGGCTGTTTTGGAGCGTGCCCCCCCCCGGGGCAAACTCGAGCTCAGACAAGCCTTTTCTCTTGTTCACACACGTTCAGCCTCCCCGCCTTCCTGTCCGCTCGTTTTCTCCATGTTCATTCCGTTGCCGTCCACCTGATGCGGGTAGGATGGAGCACGAGCCTTCGGGGCAGGACTAAAGAGCTGCACACCGGAGGTTGAGAGTGATTACGGTTACAGTGGCCCACAGTGTAGGGGTCAGTGATCTGCAGCTAGGATGACCAGGTTAAACTGGGTTAGCCCAAGATTCTACAGCTGAGATAACCAGGTTCAGTCAGGTTAACCAGAGAATCTATTTACCTTGATGCAAGCCTTTCATAAACACCTGTATAGTAGGGTTCAGGTTAGATTTTGTCTGTCTCATCTAACCCTGAACATCGTGGGATAATTTGGCAACACTCTTCATGTATGGGTTATTCCAAAGGATTTGAATAAGCTTTGCTTTATTACTTTGGTTTCTGTTAAATGGAGCAGAACCGTCCTCCACCAGCTACACCATGAAATGCAGAACAAGATTTGGCAGAAAATCAAATGCACCGCGTTCTTTTCCCGTGTCGGCGTCTGGGAATCCGAGCAAGACGGGGAAGCGGGAAGGTGCGTTTTCGCCGGCTCGCGGCCGGCTCTGTGCGAGTACGCATAGCAGCTTCTCGTACTGCCCGTTTCAGGGAAGAAAACCGAATATTTCTCGGGTGGCTGGCATGAGGATGTATAAATGACCTTGATGAATAATTTGGCTTCTGCACACGGCTCAGGTAAAAATGAGGGAAGGTTCATGTTGAGAGTCTTCAGGGCTCCTGTGTCCAGATCTGCCTGGGTCAGGTTTTCATCTCTGAACAATAAGAATATGCTTTTTTTTTTTTTAAGTTTACATCTGCTGCCGTTGCCATAGAAACGGTCTTGTATGTGACATCCCCCATGGGGCTGGTGCCTTTTTTTCTGATCTCCAGCAGACAGGTGGCCGGGGGGGTCTTGTGAAGGCTGCCCTGGTGTGATGTTTGCAGTCATTTCACCCGCCATTACACCACAAAGGTGGAGTCTCAGGTGTTTCAGAGGAGCTTCCCACTGGGGGCAAGGCTTGTCCTCTCTCTCTCTCTTCCTGTGCTTTATCCTACTTTATTTAATTTCAGCTTCAGCTGTGCATGCGTGTCCCTGGCAGGCATGTCACCCATACCCTGCGAGAGCCGGTGTGGAAATGCACTTTGTGTGATCGCTATAATCACGCTGTGCCTAAAAGACACGGAGGGTCAGTCTGCTTCTCTCATAAACATTAGCATAATTTATCATGGTTATTGCAGCTGTCATCCTGGTACGTCTATGTCTGAACAGGTGGTTTGGTGTTAGGGGTTCGAATCTTGCACACAGTTTGTGTTCTACGTGGGTTTCATCCTGCAATTAGGCTAATTGATGTATCTAAATTGCCTGTAGGGTGAGTGTATATGCCCTGTGATGTACTGGCACCTCATCCAGAGTCTACGCTCTACTGCCTGGCATTGGCTCCAGGTGACCCTGACTAATATTTGCAGCTCAGACATGGATTCTGACCTGGCTAGCAGGTAGTGTCATGATTGTGGACCTTGAGCTCAAGGTCGAGTCGGTGTAGGTGCCCTGCAGAATAACCTCTCAGTGAGCTATTTAAACTTAAGTGCTCCAGTAAACCATTCAGCTGTATCAAAGGGGAGAAACTGTAATTCGGTATGAAACCTTCAGTTAAGCTCCTAGTGATGCAGTTTTGTCTCGGTCGGACTTCTCATGAGTGCATCAAACCTGACTTAAATCCACAGCCTCCTTGCAATTCTGCCTGTTCTCTGGTGCCTTTTCGATGCACATCATCCAAAGTAATGCAGATGGGCCGCTCAGAAGATCTGGTCGGGTCAGGCTCATTGGACAGTCCGAAGGGCACGGTCCTTGCCGTGGACGGCACAGCGCCGTCGGATCAAGGTGGGTCCTGCCTGTGGAATGTTGGCTGGCCTTTCTTTAGTGATTTCTGGACCAGAACCAGGGCTGTGCAAGAATGGCATCCAGAATCCAACAGAGCAAACCTGGACAGTGTGTAACAGTGGGCCAGGAGCTTCAAAAAAGTAGTCTGCATTCTTTATTCCGCCGGTGCATGTGTGTGCTCTGGGGAAGTCTCGACTCACACCTCAGCCTCACAGCCACGCTCGCGGTGTGTTGTAACACCAGCAGAGTGCCGACATTCACACACGTTCTCCGTCCAGGCAGGGGGCTAAACAAAAGCTCTACTTGACGACCCACATCTGTTTGGCTTACCAAGCGAAGGATGAATCTGAACGTGTGACACATCCCAGGAGGTGAGCGCATTGTTCGGATCTCCACTCCGGGGGGGCTGGCGATGCTGAGAAAGCTTGAGTCTCAGGAAACATCTCTGTGGGTCATATGAGGTAGGGGGTCTGAGTCTTAGTCTATGGCATCTAGGCTCAGGGCATAGACAATGAAAATACACGTGGACTTAAACAGATTACATCTCTGTGTGGCACTTTTTCTCGTGGCATGTAACTTGTATCCATACCCATGAGAAGCTGGGTATGGATATACACCTCTCCCCCCAAAATCAGCACCTCAAGTCCTAACCTTCTGCACCGCATCGCCCTTTGCCATCTTCTTTTTCATTCTGTATATTCACACTCGTCTGATTAACTCCACCTAGGCCAAGAGAACCAACATTCTGCTTATTATGTAAAATCGCACAATTTTCAGGACAATCCTGCAGGCCTTAGCCTGCCGTGTTCAGGAAGGCTTGTTTCTACGGATACTTTTCCGTTCGGACGCACAGAAGGCTTTTTTGGGGAGCAATGAAAGCAGTTGAACAGACTTGACTTGGTTGCCAGCCTAATCTTGAGTCAACATACGCTGGCTCTCTGAATATACATTGAAATCAAAGTATGTTCCTCAGTCAATAATTCAGATTAAATAAAAAAAAACATATCATCCAGTCAGGAAGTGCATTAAAGGAAAGAGGTAGCAGATGATAGAGGTGAAGACTCTCAGTTGGAGACAGAAGAAGAGATGGTTGGTCCTCTGGGGAGACGGGGAAGGTGGAACCCTAGAGATTCCCTGGAAAGGAAACGGTAATGATGAAGCAGTGGAGGACTTGAGTGAAAGTCCTTAAGACTCTAGGGCAAATCTTTATGAATGCATGACGGGGCACCTGGAATGGAAACAGCTATGACAAAAAACTGACAGACTTCCTCAAAGGGAATGGATTTACAATACCTAGTCATTGCTCAGGTTTTACTAAATCCACTGGAATATTCTGTTAGACCGATACAGATTAGCTACATCTTCCCAAAGTCCAACAGCAGTTGTCCTATTGGCGACCCAAAGTTAACACCTTTTAAGAGTCATATGTAATTTCTGATCCACAGCTGTCCTCAGGGTACAAAGCTATCATGTTTGTGGAGATTTTTATCCAACTTTGTGAGTGTGTGAGAAAACATTTTAGCAGCAGTGCCTGCCCTGCCACCACAACCCACTTCACACTTTCACCACTCCCTGCTTTGCCCCACTTTCTGCAAAAATGCAGCCCCATATGGTCCAGCCACGTGTCGGCGCTTTTAAAGGGTTAAATGCTCACCGTGACAGGACACGAAAGCACACTAAGGTAATGAGGCACAGTCCGCTTCCTCGCATGCCCTCCACCTTGCGAGACAGGATGGGAGGTTTTTTTTTTAAAGAAAATCACCTTCACGGCCTCCATGTCAGTGAGTCAGTCTTTGCACGTTTTCTATAAATAAAACCTCGTTGGAAGTTAGTGGGGGTGTAAATGGTGAACCTGGGTAAGCTGAAAGAGCTAACTGACTGTAGCCTTGGTGCGGCAAGCTTGGATGGCTTATGGGTAGTATTGTTCGATTTGTATTTCTTCATTTTTGGAAACGTGGGGGTCATTGACCGGAAAGCAGCTTGGATGGCACCGCAGCTCTCGTTTGATCTGCCCCCCGCCCCCCCCCCGACGTGTGGTACGTTGAGTCAGACGGCTTCTTGGGAGAAGGACCGTCTTATCTCCGTGTAAAACGGCATGTGCTAAAATCACTCCCAAGATGGGGAACAGAGCCATGTGACACAGAAAATAAGGTGGCTGGAAGAAGGTAATGAGCTTTTCCATTTCAGGGGGGTCAGGGACCTGGCTGAGGAAGGTCAGAATCAGAGACATTTTAGCAAGAAAGACAAAAAAGATGAATGAATGAATTTACACATCTTTGGCAGTGGGTTGGTCTTGAAATGAATGATGCAAGGGTATGGCCAGGTTTACCAAGGTGAATAATAATTCATTTATAGTGCCTAAAGAATGGTGGACCAGGGTACAGAGAGATCAGAAACCCCCTGTCCTCCTGATTTCCCACCCCAGTCAGTCCAGCCAGTCAGTGTTTTTCTGAAGTCCCTCACTGGTGATGAATTTGGTGGGCGCACATTTGATCATTAATCAAAAAGGGCCTGCAGTCCCAGCACAAAGGCAGTCTTTCCCTCTATGGAGCAGTCTGATCCCTTCCTTTGCTTACCAGATGAATTCAGATGACTTGTCCTGCTTTATTTTTTGTGCTGGTCCAAGAAAAAAATGGTAACCTCAAAGAGGAGACCCTGCAAGACCCAACTGTTTCATGTTTTATTCCCTATGTGTTCTACTGGATGAATCTTAACAGCTTCTTATCTTGCCTTGTTCCACGGTGGTTCTTGGTAGCTTCTTGTGTTTGTTTTCTACTAGGGGGATTGTGGTGATGTGGTTTTTGCTAGTTCCAGGGAGGATTTAGCAGGTGCCCGGGTTGCCCTTTTAACAGCACCAGGGATTCCAGGTGGGCTGGAGAGCTGGGCTCCTCTTTTAACGTAAACTTTCCTAGGCAAACCAACTCAGAAATTCATTTGACACCAGCAGTAATCAATGTTGGAGAAACTCTGTCTTGTGCACTACGTAAGCCGTACTCCCCACGCACTGCCAGCACACGTTGGGAAACAAATGTCACTTGTTGACTTAAGCCAGTGAGATTTTGTCCAGAAATCTAGAGGAGATTTTGCTCAAGGCTTACATAATGCACTGTTTACTTTGGATGCCTGGGAAATATGAGAACTTTTTTTGGTGGAATTTCCCTTAAGGCACCAGCTCTTCTGTGAACCATCTCTTCTCTGCCTATCGAGAGAATATGTTGCATGTGAGACCCCTCCCACTACGCTCGTTAACCCCTCCCATAGTGCTAGCCCTTCATTGACCCCGCCCTGCAGACCACAGTTATCCTTGTAAAAATGGAGCTTCACATGCCCTCATGGAGATGAACTATTCAGGACCTGGTTCTGTGTTTCCAGGGTAATAAATCTCACGCTGCACAGCTTGCGCCGTGGTCCCGGAGAGCTTTGGGCTGGTCATACAAAACCTCAGGTGAACGGTGTAGGTGGGTGGAGGGGGGCAAAGGAAACATCTCCCTCCGTGCTGAAGGAATGTTAAATTAAACTTTCGAATCCCAAAGCAATTCTTCATTAACATAGTAGAGAGATCACATATTAATTATCAAATGTTGGAGAGGCAAGGCAAAGCAGTGATTTTGCATTGAACCCTGCTGAAGAAAAGATGCAGCATTTACCTCAAGACAAATAAATGTGTTTCAATTACGCAGAAAAAGGCCTGGTTTTACTTTACTGGGGTGTTTTTGACATAAACTACATTGATTAGCTCTGATGTAGATGCTTACTTCACCGTAATCCTATTACAGAACATAGACTCCAAAACATAACTGGACAGTGAACCACTGTGAGAAACATTAATTATTCAGGGTTTTGGTTCTTTGTTGGCTCTCATTGGGGTGGTGCATGCAAAGGTTGGTGTGATACCTGCTCTCTTTCGGAGGTGGCTTCCCACCGCCATAGGGGAAATGTTCATAGTACATACTTTGCCCAAAGCGATCCACGTTGCATTGATTTTTACCATCTTTCATGATTTTTACTGATGATTTTCTGTGTCCAGAAGGCTGATCTGTCCTCCACGTCTGTTTTCGTCCGTGTCCAGAAGGCTGATCTGTCCTCCACGTCTGTTTTCGTCCGTGTCCAGAAGGCTGATCTGTCCTCCACGTCTGTTCTCGTCCGTGTCCAGAAGGCTGATCTGTCCTTCACATGTCTGTTCTCGTCCGTGTCCAGAAGGATGATCTGTCCTCCACATGTCCGTGCCTGTTGCCCAGGGTGGGTACGAATTAACAGAGCAGAGAGTGAAGTCCACAGATGGTCAGACACAAGGTGGGCACATTCTTGATGCCTGCTTATACAAGGGCACTGAGGAAAAGGGAAGTCAGACTGGCCCTAACAGCCTGTCATTTTAAAATAAATCATGACTGATCATGTGACAGGTCACCTGACGAAACAGAAGCATATTCTCCATTTTGCCGTGATGGGTTGGTGAAATTGAATGTGTGTATAATACTCTGTCAAGCACCTGTCACTAGGGGGACAGAAGAAACAGCGAAGGTCAGTGACCTTCAGCTGGCCGGGGTTTCCTTTCCAAATGAGCAGGTAAAGGGTAGCGGTTAAAAGAGAAGGCATTCCAACGGAGACCACAGAGGAAGCTGTTCCTCCACTCTTACAGACACACACAGTATATGTATGGTCTTATATGCAAGGGAGACTCTATATGAGATCGCCCCCTCCTGGTAGCAGCCAGTTACTTCCAGTAAGCCACATGGGGGTGTGAGCAGGAAAGAAGATTCCATGACCTCCGAGTTGCCACCCGTGACCCATGCAGGGCTTCCCAAAGACAGTCTGCCCCTCGCACTTCTCCCATGGTCCGCATCGTATCCCAAAATGCACCACAGCAGTCTGAGAACAGCCAGTGCTGGCCACTTCAGCATGTCCTTTCACCGTGTCAGGGAAACACAGGCGTGAAATCGGCACTGGAGCTGTGGGTCTGTCAGGCCGTGCACCCCCCCCGCCATGCTGCAGTTACACGCCTTTTCAAATTCATTATATGCATTTAAATGTGTAACCCAGATAGGTGCCTTTATTTCTTTCTGGTTTTTATATTGAAAGCTCTTTCTCACAAATGGATGCTTTCACAGACTCCTTGCCTGCCGTCGGCTCGCCAGGCAGCCTCCGGGAACTAATTTTATCGCCGGTTCACACCAGGCGTGCGCCGTGTGCCACGAGCCGCGAGCGCTCTCCTCGGGAGGCAACGCTCAGCGAGTTAGCAGGCCTCCGGCGACGACGGCGGTGCAGAACATGGAGAAGACGGCGCCTCAGCAACTTCTTCATACCTCCCACTGCTTTCTCATGCCAGTGGACATAAACAAAGCATTCTAGAGAGATTGCAGCCGTAGTATGAAAACAAACGTGGCTTATAATGATAAACTTCCCATGGATGGTGTCTAGGGATTCTCACTGCGCATTACCAAAGCAGTACTCTTTGTTGGTAATCATTCCTCTGTCTCATCTCCATTGAGCCCACATGTGATATTTTGGGTTGCTATGCTTAAAAAAAGCTCATATGCTCAGCCAGGTTGCAGATAGAAGAAATAGTTAAGGAGCCATCAGGTGGTCCTCAGTTTGCAACCCACCCCCCCCCAGGGACCAGGCTTGTACTTCCTCTGACAGAACCTGAGTGTTTTGTGAACCACACTTCATTATCTTTCCAGAAAGGGCTGGCAGGAGACAGGATGACAATGGCATTTATTTTCTCCTTACAGTATTTACTCGTGCAGTGGATCGTCTCGTCGAAAACCCACAACGAAGAACCTATTCATCCGGGATGCAGTCCTAGCTAACGATCTCTCTCGCTTTCCATTGTTGCTCTTGGTGGGAATTTGCTCGTTACGTTCCCATCTCCTCGAGTCAAGGAGTCCCTCAGTCTGAGGGCACCTCCACTCCCGTCTCGAGAGCCTTTAGCATTCCCTTTCTTGGGATGAGTCATCATGAAATGTCCATCGATGCAAAAGTATCACTTATCCTTTGCTCGTGAATCATTGTGAAATGCTGGCTGGTAGAGGATTATCCTGCAGCTTTGCTGTCATACTGTAGCTTCCTTCAACAACTGACACAGTGTTACTGCTATTATCATTTTTATTTTCCAGGAGTGCCGGATTAATGACTACAGCATACATGCAGACACTAAACTGAGGGTTTTAACTGTGACCTGATGCATTTTTAAAATCTGTTTTACAGTTCCAGTCCGCAACATTAATAGATGGCACTAATCTTGTGTATGCATGCTGTGTAATGACAAATACCCTGAGGTCCAGAATGAGCGATCTGCACACAGACGCTTTGTTGCGTAAAATGCAGATAATTAGTACGAAAAATGTCTGGTTTCTTAGTATCCCAAGCCTGCTCAATTTCTTAACGAAGCATGTGCTGCAGTGAAGTGTTTCCTTTCTTAATTGCTCATTAAAACTGCGTCTGCAGTCAAGCTTAACAATGGCCATAGTGGAGTGTTGTTAATGACCCTCTACTGATGGAGGTAGCTTACTATTATTATCATTCTGCTGTCCAAATTGCTTTGTACGGCCTGTAATTCAAGAGTTTTCTTCATTTACATATGAAACTGTTATGGCCAATATGGGAGAACCTCCCTGAAGGGCACAGTGGCAGGGCCACTGTGGGAGAACCACCCTGAAGGGCACAGTGGCAGGACCACTATGGGAGAACCACCCTGAAGGGCACAGTGGCAGGACCACTATGGGAGAACCTTCCTGAAGGGCACAGTGGCAGGGCCACTATGGGAGAACCTCCCTGAAGGGCACAGTGGCAGGACCACTATGGGAGAACCTCCCTGAAGGACACAGTGGTAGGGCACAATATGGGCCTTGAACCTGAAACACTCTGCTCGTAAGTTCACTGCTTTAACTTGTTGGCCCAGGTAAGATCAAAAGGGAAAATGCATCACGCATGAAGTACATTGCCCCAGAATCTGGTTTAGTCTTCACATAAACATATCATACCTGTGCTCATTTTGCCTTGCAGAATTATTGAGCTCGACCCGTCGATTTAAAGGCAAACATTTCCTGCTGGGAGTAAAAAGCAGTGGTTTGATTGTTTATAATGCTGGGTCTTTTGATTATTATACTACAACCCAGCATTGGATGTAAATATGTACCTTTTCTTCAGGAGATCTTCAAGATCTTCAGGAGATGGCAAAAATAGTTTCCAGGGAGACAAAGTGTTTCTATTTTAGTCAGGCAGGGGAAAGAATGAACTTTTGAGATCATGACAGCAGTTGTTAAATACTGCATTTTTATTAGTTCTAAATGAACTAATAGTCTTCTCCACCTGAAAAGAATGATAAAGCAAGAAGCCAAGTGTATTTAAACAAGGACACCACTGCCACCTTGTGGCCAATCATGCTCAGCACCCTCTTCTGGGTTCTGTCTGAGCGTCCACTTGGGAGGGAGAAAATAAATTCATGTTTTTTACTTTGTGAGTAGATCCATTATGAAGCCATCTGATCCGAGTTCAGGCATAACCATGAGTAATGCCATACCTATGAGACAACTCCCCAATGGCCATTTGTGTTTCACAGCATCAAGGCACCTGGCCAATCAGCCATCCCATGCCAAGCCTGACACCTCCCGCTTCCCTATGAGAAGGTCAGTTTTTGAGCTGCAAAAAGCCAAGATCCCCACAATGGATTACTGGAGTCAGGGCAAGGGCATCGGCTAAACTTGGCAGTCCCCGTCTTGTCCCTCTGTGCATTCTGGAGTCTGTCGTTATGGCCACGTTGTTGATTATTATTTAAAGGATTTTGTGGAGAATGCATTCAGGCTAGTCCTGGAGTGTCAGTATGAACTCTTGCCAAAAGAGGACAACAGGAGATGGATTGTAGGTAAGTTGGGAGAACTCAAATTGGGGGCATCTCTGGCACCAGATGCAGCAGAATGAGGACATGGAGAGACGGTTGCGTATTTAAGGCCTGTGATCTGCGTGCATTATTATCTGACCTCATGGAGCCCTGACCCCCTTGGTCTTTTGGGAGCCCCCTAGTGCTACACAAGATTCTGTCTTTGGCTGTCAGTCCCAGCTGGTATTCAGGCCGGATCATCTTACCTCCCAGGCCAGTCTTGCACCAGAAGTCCTCTCGCCGGTCATCATTGCTCAAGACTTTTTAAGAACCTTTGTTCTCCGGTTTGGGGACCGTTGTTTAGTTTCTTACTCTTAATTGTCGGTATGTATTTATTGTTTTAAAAAGTACATGCATTCTCTGAATATCGATATACACACATTCGGGCTGTCAAACGATATTCTATTTAAAAGCAGTGTGTTGTGTTAGAGGCAGACGAATGTACAAAATCCGCTTCCTCAGACTGTATTTATTATTTTTTAATAATTCAGTCTGAGTTTAATAATTCAGATTCTTTGTCTGGTGTAACTTTTGGCGAAATGTTAGGTTTCAATAAACACTGAGCGAATGCTTATTGCATGGAGTTTTTCTGTGTAGATTTACACAAACACATAATAAAATTAGCTTTGCATTAAGACAAACAAGCCTACTGACATTTTCAGATGATAAAGTCACTCTCTTTTTCTGTACAGTATGCCCAGAGAGTGAAAGCTTCTTACAGATGTGGCAGCTGTTGCCAGGTACTCGCGTCTTCCTGTCCTAATGCCGCTGAAATTGCCGGCGTCAACACCGTGTTTTGCTTTGAAGTTATATTTGACAGTTGATGAGCTTCGCTGGTAAGCAAATTTACCCTGACAGTTGTAGCAGATAAATTTGCTTTTATCTAGAGAGCCTTTTGGGAAGGATTTATAATAAAACTTGCTATTTAAAAGACCAGTTGCATCATTTCAGTTCTAAAATGCACTGTACGAGCAACTGGATTTCACTTAACAAAGAACTACAGATGGTAACGGTTCAAACCTGAAGAACGTTATAACAGCATTAAAAAAATGTACAGTTAACACATTATTAACGTGGACTTTGACAGTGGTCGCTGAAAATTATTTGATTTCAATGCAAAATAATGAATGACTTCAAAATGAAGCATGTTCCTTTTTTCAAATAAAGTTTAGGGTTGCTGACCATTCATCTCCTCCCAAGGATAAATACTGATGGATAAATACTACTACTGGCCTACAGTAAGAGCCACTGAAGTTTAAATGGCAGGTAAGAGATGGTTTGGTCCAATCATGTAAACCTACCAATTACTTGGATGCCCCCAAGATGCTCATGGAGTGTCCACCGGAGGTCCACATTGAGCCAACAAACATTCATTAAGGAGCCTGACATTTTTGTGGCATGGCTTTGATGTTTTCTAGAAGGATGTGCCAAGCTCCTTCATGCTGCTCCTTTGGGAATTAGCCTACCTTTACATTTGGATTGAAGTCTACTGGTCACTGTGCAGCAAAACTGGGTCTCTGTAAGACATTCCTCCTGGGTCAGTGAGCTATAGCTAGTAATGTTGTTTTTAAAAAACTTAGACTAGACATAACAACATAGTTAGTGGTCACTTTATGTCCAAAAAACTTTTAAACAGAGCACATGTACACATAAAAAAGCTGTAGTTGGTGACATGTAGCTTTCCTTAACTCAGATATTTTAATTTTCTCCAGCTTAGCCAAAATTCATGTGATCTCTGTCCATAAATACCTCAGAATCTATTCTCATTGAAACGATTTGGTTGCATTCAACATTAATTTAGCTTATTTTTACTTTATATCAGTTTGACATCTGCCAACCAGGTCCAACAATTAATCCTAACCATGGATATTCATGAGCAAATTGACCATTACCAGATTCCCCTTGAGAAAGACAACCAGTGACCAGGATGTTGCCTTTAACAACTGTTAGAATAATCCTGTTTCTAGAACAGTGTGCTTCTCTTCTAATTCATATTCATAAGAAACGTCTCTAGCTCCTTTGAGCTAAGTGGTGAATGCTGGTAAAGAAAGAAGGAAGGAAAAAAAGTCTTTACTGTATATTGTAAATACAGCAGACAGTTATTCAGTATCAATCTTATCTTACGGCCCTTTCGAGTTCTGTATACTTCCTTTTGGACTCTCCCAATATGCCAGTGTATTTTTTTTCACGATTATTATTTCAAGCCCAGAAGGTGCCTCCCTAGTGCTGAGATTAATTACTGTTACTGCAGCCAGGACCTCTTGCCTTGAACTGTTGCAGTTCTTAGGGCTGTTTTGTATAAGGTGTGAAAAGGGTGGGGCTTGGTTTGTTATTCAGAGCCTGTTATTTTGATAAGGGCCACCGTCTCCTAGGTTTAATTACAGTCTAATACCACACCTCAGGGAGTTACCTCTGCCTTTGTGTCTGTCAGGCTAGCAGCGAGTGAGTTGTGCTCTGTATGTAATGGGCTAGGAAACCAGTGCCTATCATTGGAAAGGAGTGCTTGATTTCATTGAGCAAGGAAACACTCAACTGGTGTATGTTTTCAAGCACGGATCATCTGGGTTGGGGGAGTGATTCAGCATTGGACCTTTGGGATGTAAGCTCACTTTGACCCACACTGCTCAGTACCTCTGAGTTCTTAAATCTTTTCATAAACCACTTGGCAAAGCCAGAGGAAAAATTAAAATCAAGCCATGGTATGCTGGTGAAGGATGTGGCGAACTTCACAGACAGATCCACTTTCCTGGACCCTGACCCTCTGCTCCCCACCCATGTCTGTTTTACTGTGCTAGCATGTGCATCAGAAGCTCCAGAGGTAAAAATGTTATCTTATTGGCTGTCAGTCAGGGTGAAAAAGCAATTTAGAAGAATCGATAGGGTCTCAGGAAGGGCATCACTGAGAACCATGAGGTACGTGGATCGATTGAGGATCATATAAAATGGCATAAAAATTAGACTGTTGCCTGAAAGGGGTTAATTAGGTTTGTAGAAACAATTAGAAATATATGATAATTCTGGAATTGGATTGATCACTTGTAAGATTATTGTGAGTATACGGTAAGGCTATTAATATCGGTTCTTCAAAGTCATGAGACTTTTTTCACATTGAAGCAAAAATCCATCGTCAGTAGGAGAACCAGCATGATGCAGTGTGTAGTGGACCAAGGAAGAGGTACCGGGATTGATGCAGCCGTGCTTAACGCATAATCATTTGAACACTAATGCTGCAAATTTTCTACTTTGGCGAGGTAACGATGCATAGATTTCTCCAGATGCTTTCATCTTTCAACTACTTTTCCGTACCTCTTTGTTTGTGTTTCTTAAAGGACAATACATCTCATTTCATGTTCTATTAAAAATATTGTTGATTTTCAGAATCTTGTGGTCTATATCACAATCTCGTCTCCAAATCTCACTCTGGCTGAGATGACTGACTCCACCTTCCCCACTTCTCCAGGCCGGTGACCACAGAGGGAAATGGAGGCACCTGACAAGTTCTTGCTTTGACCACACCTTACCCACCTCGCTGTCTCATCCCTAGAATGATGCTGTGTTATGTGTGTGAGTGCTGGTGTCTGGGCCATGTTATTTTCACTGGATTTGTTGAGAAACAAGGAATTGTATAAGACTCACCCACTTTCATGCGTCACAGTTACACGGCAGAGCACGGTGATAAGGTGCACAGCCGTGTGGCTTCCTGAAGCCCTGTATGCCATCGTCTGTTCTCTGTCTGCTGAATCCGTCTAGCTGAGGTACCTCTGGTTTTCTCAGTGATATTCTCCTGTGTACATTTTAAAAATCAGTCGGTGTCTGCTCGTTACATCGGCTTTCAGTATTGCGGGAGATCTCCAGTGATGGTGGCGATTTGGCCTTGTTCAGCCTTAGTCGACGAGCTGCCAGGAGAGAGCGGGGGTTTATAAGGCTCGCCAGTCTCCGTCTCCAGCCCTGGGGACAACCTGGCGACGGCGGCTGGCTTAATGAGGTGTCAAGAGTGGCCTCCACAGCAAGCACTGCCCCCGCACAATGACAGTGGGTTTGTGGGAGTGTGCAATCTGTGGATGATGAGAGACAGAGAGGTTCTTGCACTCCTCAATCACACACACACACACACGTTGACTGCGCTCCATTCTCTTAGATTCCGAGGGTCAAAGGCTGCTTCTCATGGGCATCTGTGGAGACAGCTGTCTGGTTTGGTCTTCTCGAGGCACCGTGGTTTGTTCCATGGGGCTGCATGACGGAAAGGTCATTAAAGGTCATTGTTTTAAATGTATCATGGAGTTGACAATATACGCAGGGGGTTTCGGGATGTCGATATGTTCCTCTCTCTCTGAGACCACGGTGCCCCAGATGAAGTTACTCTGGGCAGGGTAAAGAAGGCCAGAAATCCGGTGCTAATGGCGGGAGGCCTCGCTGATGGGGGATAGAGTGTTACGTGGCCTCAGATAATCGCAGATTACCGCACACTCAAGCCCTCGCGTGCTCACATTATCGCCAGACACCATGCCGCACTTATCGGCTGGCCCGAGCTGCTCACGAGCCAAATGGAAGCCTTCGATCTCACATGAATTTCGCTGTTTATTTTCTGTCAGGGGCAACAATAAAAACAAAAATGATGATGGGTGAATCTGTCTCGAAGCACTGGCATAGTGGGATCAGGTTCCCAATAATTTGGATCTGTGGCCTGACGTTAAAACGACTTTCGGCTCTGATGTATCCGGCCTGAGGTTCGGCACCGATCTGGAAATCTGTGTGTGGATTTATCTCGCATAACTTTGTCCTGATCGCTTCTACACTGATGACCTTGACATTAATGTGAGCTGCTTACCCTCACAGGCCAAACAATTACATTTAAACAGTTTAGCTATTACGATATCGTCCTTTTTACGGGAAAGCGAGGTCGGATTCCTCGTCCTTGTTATCCAGTTTGGCCACTCATGTTTAGTGTTGTTTAACATTTGGTCTCCAAAATCTTCTGTCTTTTTATCAAAATTATTTATCAGAGGCTGCTGGACATTTTTTTTGCCCAGATTCAGCATAGGGTCCTTTCAGGGCTTTCAGAATGCCACCATTTGACACACCCAGTGTTTGTCAGTGGTGCAATTGGACATTTTCTGTTTACTTCATCGCCCAGTTGACTCTGGATGGCTATCGGACCTCCTCGTGGTCACAGTGAGTACAGAATCCGGCGAGGAGCCGAAAATGTAATCAGTGCCACAAATCTTCCCAACAACATTTTAAATATAAATAACAGATGTCTTCCTGACAGCTTACACAAACAGAAACTGGAAGGGTTAAATATAACACGGGGGGGGGGGTGAGAGGCATGTTGTAAAAAGAAAAGGCCTTGGTTATATGACAGCCTGCGTTCTGTGTGAAATTAAAAATAAACTCCTCGTACATTTTTGAGCCGCTGAAGCAGCCGCGGTGTCTGTCTGACTCACAGCCTCCACCTCACCGAGTCGCAAATGCGCGCCTCAAACAGGCAACGACGCCGGGCACAAAGGCACGCGCACCTCCACGTCACCGGGTTCCTGTCGGGCAAAATTAAAGGCAAACACATTATCAGCTCTGTTTCTCTTTTGTTACTTCTGCTAGTCTTTCCAGCATTTTTTAAATCCCCTCTTTCATTTTCCAGTCGGCAGACCACCTGACTCACGGCAAGCTTTTTCTTCCAGCCCGGAATCCATCGATTCTTTAAATACGCTCTTCTTATGACAGGCCTGTCATGGACTATCACGAGCGTGACTCCTTCTGTCTTTCGGTTGCCATGGCAGTCACGTAACTGTAGGTAGCAGTGAAGTCACGGGGCAGGCGATTCTCGGGGAGAGTTGCCCGGTCCCACACACACGGGTACGATCCAGCACGTCCATAAGCGTGACCTTGGACCCCATTTCCCTGCGTCCTCCTCTGGACTCGTGGGCGTGAAATTGACCATTCCGACACGCTGGAGTGAGAAGCGGAGTGCGGTGGCATGATCTACAGTGGAATAACGCTATACCGACTGGCGGGATGCCTTAAAGGGACACTGGAGTGGTCTGTGTGTGTGGTTTTTGAAGTGTTTGGCAACGAGGACCTTCGATAACATGCTCACATGGTCCGGCTTAATCAGCCATACAAACTCTTTCAAGTGAAACGGCTGGAAATAGCCCTCAAACGCACTGTCCTCTTGAAGGTCTTCGAGCAGCTGTGGTGGAGATAAGTGTTTCTAGAATCTTGTGCTCTCCTCCGCCACCCGACTTTCTCCCTCCTTCACTCCCTCACTTACTCCCTACACGACTTCAATCCAGACTTAGTGCCACAGTGCATGGTTGTACGCACCCTAACAGCGCTTCAGAGGCAGAGCCTATCCAGAAAACGAGAACAGTCTCCGTGGAAAACATTTACACAGACTCGCCGCGTCGTTGGCCTCACACGCCAGAGGGCTGCCAGAGCCAACACTGTTGTAAACAATGCAAAAACAACAAACCATGTCACTGATGGAGATCGAATGATCGTCAGTGGTGCCAAAATGTGGGCATTTACTTGTAATTTGTTCTAAGTGATTGATAGCTCTAATTAGAACAGAGAAAATGCAAACAGTGAAATGCTCTGGTAACAGAGTTGAGCTGGGGGAAAAACCAACAGTGGTGATTTTGAAAGTACTCAGCCACTTACTTTTGTGTGACTTATTAGATGATGGCTGGCTCCTTCTATTTTTTGTCAGTGGTTGTGTTCTTAAAAATGGCAGGCGGGTAAGGAGAAAGGATGCATGATGTTTCCGTGAAACCCTGAGCTGAGGACTGAGGTGTGCAGCGGGCATCTCGCACCATGGACTTTCTCAGCTGTCACGTCCACAGCTAAAGAGCCCGGCACCGAACCAGAGGGTTTACAGACTCCAGTCATGGCTTCTGGACTCAGATCACCATCCATTTATCGCTTCTTGCAACCCTCCTGCTAAAAGTACTCCGTTTTAAGTGCCTATAGAACAGTCAGAATCAGACCACTGGCAGGCTGTGAGTGTTAGGAACTGCTAAAGCACAACAAAGTTGCCTTTTCTTAACCTGATAGCATGAGGGAAAAGGGCACGCATCAAACCTTGGGCTCCTTTTAAAATCCTCACAGGGATCTCTAGGTATCCACCACCCAGTTACCTAGGTAACAGCTTTAAGCAAATCAGAATAGTGTCACTGGAATGGGAGGGAACACCACACTCTCTCTCGTTTGTCCCACACTCTCCCTCCGTCTTTTCCCGCCTCCCTTTCTTGTGCTTTGGCAGTAACAGACCCACGCTGACTGTCAGAGCGCAAGGAGGCTCCAAGCTTCCCCAGCCCCTCTAAGAGGTGGTGGGGGGGTGGTGGGGTTGAGGAGGAAGGGTGTGGGCTTACGATCACCCCTCTGGAGCACCGCACAGGGAGGTCAGAGGAGTTCCCTCGAAATTCCCGACTACCAACATCCTCGAACTTGGACCCAGGCTTGTCTGCAGCTTTGAAGGAAGGCATAAGGAAGGGAGATACGCCTGACAGCGGCGTGGAAGGCGAGGGCAGCCAACGAGGGAAAGGGAATGAGCCTCTGCCTTTATCAAGTCGGTGATAGTTTTCTCCAAACTGCGAGCTGAGGCTGTGGTGGTTTGTGATGAAGGACATGTAGTCTTCAGCATGGACCTGGATGGCCTGGAGATCGTCGCCGTCCTGGTGGTTATGGGACTCTTCGTCAAGGTTCTGGAGCAGTTTGGTCTTTTCGAGCCTGTTGGAGGAGGAGGAGTGGAAGGTAGAGTTCACCAGGCAAAGGATTCGCCTCACTCGGAGGCCTCGTAATCTGGTGCTGGTGCTGGCTGCCAGTTTTCATTCAATTGGTTCTTGTCAGATGAAGTATTTGTCTGCACTTGTAATGGTTCCAAAGTTTGTGCTGTTTTGAAAGTCAGGGAATAGGGAATGATCTTCCTGCCGACGTGTGTGGGATGGAGGCTTGGGAAATGAGATTGGGCAATATCCCGTTATGTCCTACCCTACTTGGGCTGAGCTTTCAATGGCTGAATCTTGGATGAATAAGGGCCCAGCGTCTGATGTTATTGTCAGTGTGGTGAGTGATGTCTGAGGTCCACATGGAGCTGGGTTTTTATGTAACTGTGTGACGTTTCATTTTGTCTCCAGGTGGAACCATGCAGAATAACACAGGTCGAGGTCCATTTCTCAGTTTGAGACATTTGATTTAACCCAATTGGTTGATTCGGTCAACCAGTGGAAGGGCTTTCCATGAAACCCTTTAAGAAGTGCACTCCTAGAAACTGGAAAATGTGGTCTTCCCCAGAGTAAAGTTGTGACCATCCAAACATAGTTCATTTCCCCCCCGTGAGTATTGTACAGTTGCATACAAGGAAAAATGAAAATTTTCTGGGAATGACAGATTTTGCGGTGTCTTACTGTGGGGTAATCTCAGTAATTATGTCTGTTACAACATTAGCAACTCTCGAGGGATTTTGTTTTGTACATACAGACACTCTGAGGTTTAACCAGGGAAGAATTTATTAGCAATCATGGAAAGGAACAGAGAAAGCAGTAGGAGATTTTGTCAACTTATTAAAGCCTTTTTTAATTTACGTTAACTCAAATGAAGCTATACAATTAAAGTAGAAGAAGAAAATAGTCAAGTAAATATCTGTCAGTTTAACCGGACAGTTATCGACTTTGTAGCTACCAGGCAGTGGGAGGTATCTATTGATACATGAATTTAATATGTTGTATAAATCAATGGGTTAACCCCTCAGATCCCACCTTCCCATGGTAAACATACCAGTGGTGAGAGGTGACGTGATTAACCTACTGCTCATCTTACTGGATTTATAAGAGAGGAAGGTGACAGGGATTTGTTAGCAGTGAGCAGCTTCTGCTCTCGCTGGTGCAGTTGTAGCTGCTTGGGTTTGGGAAACATGAGCTACGGCCTCTGATGGAATCTTGAGTTTCCGGTCCTTCTCTTCCGTCCATCATTCCCGAAGCTGGTCCTCTTGTTGTTTCGCGTATCCGTAGCCTCCTCGTTGTTCTATTCCATGTTCCTATTTTCCTTGTATGAGCATGCGTGGAGGCAGACAGGAGCCACAGATGGCATCCTGTGGACGTTGGGTTTCGCCCCGCAGCCGTCGGTGCGAAGTTGTGATAAGACGTTTGCTGGATGTGATGCGGCGAGGGTACTGTGGGAGCAGCGGAGCGTCACGACAAGGGATGCGAAGGCTGGAGACGCGTTTCAGTGAGGACTCTCCATCGGGGTCTCAGCAGACACACAGATTAATCCGTGTTCGTGTAAACATCCTGGCCATCATAGAAAAGAGGAGAACGTGTTACTGTGTGTGTTTGATGTGTGTGTTTCTACCATCCATACACCTCCTGGCATTCATATTCAGAACAAGTGGTCTCAGTCTGCATGGTGCCAGCTAATGTTTGTTTACCCAGTACTAACAGATAATGGTGGTGCCATTTTTCCTCAGTCTATCCCAGGTAGCAGAGGGCAGAGCGTGGTCTGGGTGGCACGGCAGTCATTCACAGGACATACATTTAAGCAACAGACAATTTACAGACACTAATTCACCACACATTCTGGAGGAAACCCACCCACACCCAGGAGAACATGCAAATTCAGAATCAAGCAACCTGCAGTGTGTGAAGTCAAACCACTGCTTACCAAACCACCGAGATTCCCATGGTCCTTTGGTTTCCTGTCTGCAGCTCTGTGGCGCTGGATTCCAAGGTTGTAGGTGCGAGAGAAGACTGGCAGGCACCTGAAAACCATAGTGTTGGGTGTAGCAAGATTGACAGAGATGTTGGGCATGTGGGGGGTAGGTAGAACAAGTAACACAGAAGCCAACAAGCCCAGGAATTCAGCAAATGGGAGCTCCAGAATGATTGTAGTGATGGAGCAGCTACTGGAAAAGGTTGCAAGCCTCTGTAAGACATGCTCCAGGTGGGTTGCAAATGAAAGGCCAGGTGTTATGCTTGAGTGAAGGAATGGAGATGAGTTTAATAATGTCGAGGAGCAATGAGAAGCAAAGCCAGCTACTTTGACTTGAACATGAGAGAAACACACACTTAAAACAAAATGTGTGATGGGTCTTAGGAAGAGCTATAGTGGAGTGGAGGGCATGGCAGTCTGGGTGGGTGTTTCTCAGTCCGAGAGAAGGCAGGACCCAGCCTGAAATGTCTGGAATCACGCACTACACTAAAATGTTAGTGTAGTGGAGTTACACTGTGCAGGCAAATTGGCGGAATTGGCTGATTAATCCACACCGATTGCTGATACTGGTGTATAATTAAGCACACAGCCATACAATGTCCAGCAACAAACACTGGCAGATCATAGTGAAGAGGTTAGGGTACTACCTTTACAACAGTCTGTCAGATTTCATCCCCGGTCAACTGCAACTGAAGTGACTGTGAAATGTAAACGTCTGAAAGAGTTGAGTTGTGAGGTGGTACCTGATCGCCCAACATCAATACCCAACCTCGCTCATGCCGTTATGGCTGAATGGCAGCAGATCCCACCAACAATGATCTAAGATCTAATAGAAATTCTTTGCTGAGAAGTAAAGGCTATTATAGCAGTAGATTGAGGGCCAAGTCCAGTCAGTATCATGGATGAATACCCAAGTCATTGAGTACTGAAATTATGAATGACCTCTAGAACTCACTAAAGTCTCTGATCATACTATCATATGGACCACCTTGTCTTGTCTGGTGGAGTCAGTGACTGGCCAGCCTCCTGCAGAGATAAACCATTTGTCTTTTTGTCTTTTTATTATCATCCAGGAAAAGAGAAAGACCTTACAAAACGTTCTGAATCATTAGTGTCCAACTGTTTGTTCAGAGCTGCTTCAAATGGGAACAGAGAGATTCCCGAGAAATCGATCAGACCTGACAGTGGGGACGATCTGTTCCACTACCATTTGTTATGGAGGATGGTTGCGTGTTCTCACCATTATTATTTCATGGCTTTGCTGATACTTTTATCCAAAGTGATTTACTGTACAGCTGCATGTTTTCCTGGGGTAATTCAGGTGTTAGGATTTCACCCAACGACACATAAATGAGCCGCTCCACGCCATCACAACCTCCCTACTTGTCCGATGGATCCAGGCCGAATCCGGAATGGCCCACGAGGTCTACGGCGTTCACAGGCCCTGCCTCCTGAATCAGAGGGGGTTGGGTGGGTTGGACTTGGCCTGTGATAGGACACACTCTGGACAGCACTCTTGGGTGTGGCCAATCCGACACTGCAGCACCAGAGCAGTTTGTGAGGGAAATGGATCTGGTGGTATAACAAATCATGGGCCTGGATTAGGCTCCAATGACTTGATCCTGGATCAGAGCCACTCAAGAGCAGCAGGAGAACATTGAGTAGAACCATCGTACAACCACACCCCACCCAGCGTTGCCTGTGATCAGCTTATCTGCTTCTAATCCTAAATCTGGACATTATGTGTAAAATGATTAAACTGGTCCAGGGTCAGCACTAAGGGGAATTATTTATCTTCCTCTCGTTCTTTGTTTGCAGGTGCTCTCTGTGGAGCGGTATCTGTTATCTTCTCCTCTGAGCCAAACCAGTAGCCATCCCTCCTCGTGGTCTCTAACGGACAGCTTTTTAAAGAGGGCTTTTTTCAATGGTTTCTCAAGAGTTTGACTGTCTTTTGTTTCCATGGCTTAATTAAACAACCAAGCAGACAGAGGAACGCTAACACGCTGCATTTTTACATTAGACATGTGTGCTGACAGAACGGCACTCAGCTTCTGATGGTCAGTGTGGCTCCATCTCAGAAGGTTTGCCATCATCAGGGTGACCGTGATCCAAAAACACCTCCGGTCTCTTCTGCTAGTTATATGCTGGAGCAAGGGATAACTGCTGTGCACTGCGGGAGCTTGTTTAAAAAGTGCCGGACGGTTGCCCAGGCACCTGCATGCATTATGGACTGGAGCCGGATCCAACCGGTAAAGAAACAGCAGCCGGGTGCTGTGCCATGGTTGCCACGGCAGCCATGCAAGGTTTCCGGGATGGAATTGTACAGCTTTGGTGTGGCATATGGCATTTACGTATGATTCTGCTTGACCTATTCTTTGGGTACCTTAAAGGAAATGTCACATCACCAAGAGATTCACACCTTCATCCACCTGAGATAAAAGCGGACTGTTTAGCATGTAGCGGAATCTGTAAACATCTTGTTATAATTGCTAAACCAACAAAAAAAAAAAAAATCGATACTACCAGCATAACAAATACACTTGGGATGATTTGGTAGAATTTGTTCTAATCATGTCGCCCATCTGAGTCCCCTCCTTTTCTAGTGGCTTCCTCCTTGTTGTCATAAACCGAGTGAAGGGTTGTGTGTAGCAGGAGAAGGTCTTTATAAAGCCAGGTCAGCAAATGTCGGCCCTTGTGACAGCACGCTGCTTTGCATGCGGTAGTGCGTTGACGGGCGTCGGTCGCGTCTGTTACGTGTGCTAGTGGCGGAGTGCATGTTTTTGTTTGTGTGTGCACGCGAAGAACAGAGTAGACCCTAGCGGAATAACTAGCACCTAGCAGATTTTTGTTCCTTTAGTTCATCTGCGCTCCACAGGGAGGCGCTGTTGCATCTGTATTAGAGACTCTGGACAGGTCAGCTGTCTGGGGTCAGAATAGCTACACAGTGGATCGAGCGACATCATTACGATGAAGTTGAAGGTGTTAGATTATTATTAACCATTTAAACAGCCGCATTTCTTTACCTACGTTACACATCTCAGCAAATCAAACATTCTGCTGAAAAGTAACTATTGTTATGCATTTTTTTTTTTTTTTGGTGTGCAGCCCCTAGACGGGATGCTGGGCGATGCTTAAGCATGACATACAAATGCTGCATGACATGCATGGTGCACCGGCCGAGCTTGGCGTGTGTGTGTGTGTGTGACCGTATCTTCATGCTCTTGTGTACCTGATGACTTACGCGGCTCCCCAGGCCCGGCCCCGCCCCTGGCCCGGCCGGTCTAACCTCTCTCTCGCTGTGATTGGTAACTTGCAGGTAACCCTTCCTCCAGCCAAAGCAAAAAAACCATAAAGCAGAGATTCCTCAAACTGCTGCCGTGCTGTGGGCCCAGCTCCGCCCCCTCAGTCAGTCAATGCAAGTGCCTCTTTGCCGTATACGTCTGTCTCCGCCCATTTTCCTGTCTCCACCCCCTTTTCTGTCTCTTGATTCCTACACATTATGGAGACCATGCCCAAAGCATAGTGAAAATTAAACGGCTGTATTTTAGTCTGGTTCCCCTTCTCCCCCTATTTCGCCAGGTAAAGGGACCATGCCAGACAGTGCTGGTGCCTGATTAACACTGTGGGCCTCATCTCTGAGAAAAAGAGGGCAAGGGATTATGGGTGACATCAAGGTTATTTATACTCTCCATAGCTATGTTTATCTCACGATCAAGTCCGGACCATTCGGATCTGGCCAAGTTACCCTGGTGGGGAATCACGAGCGCCCAAACAGAGAACAGGTGTCACACAAAAAACACGGAGAAAACTGAAGCTTCTGCACCGACTGGGGATTCCACAGGAGACTTTGCATTGTTGTTGCAGGTTTCATCCGAAGTTTTGCCCTGCACATCGATACTCGAGGACGTCCGGTGATTAGTGTTGACGTGCTGTGAAAGCGAGACTCTGCTGTGGCCTTATGGACTTCACTAAAGCATGCAAATTACGACCGAACGTGTGTGTGTGTGTGTGTGTGTGTGTGTGTGTGTGTGTGAATGAGGGGTGTGGCGTATCTAAAATGCAGCTTTAATTTAATGTGTTGCAAGCCAGTTTATAACCTCAGAACATCTTGCCTGGATTTGTGCTGATTGCAGAACTCTGAGATAACCTTGTCTTCTCATATTTAGGTTGATTTCACTTTAATTCTGTTGGTTGTCTGATACGTCTTTAGCAATTGGCCTCCCCTCATGATGTTTTGTTTTCATTCTTAGTTTTTTAACTTGAACTTTACATAGATGTTATCGCTGGTTTACAAAATTGCTGTGTAACCGTATCTGCAAATTATCGTATGACAGAAGCTTTATTTTCGGAAATAGTTTATTGTGAATAGGGTATAACTGGGAGTGAAATGGAATAGCTTTTGGAAGAATAACGTACAAATGGAGCCAGTTTACGTTTTCCGAGACCTTTGTCCCATGTCATTCGCATGTTGGCTCTACAGCTCAATAAACAGTGGGCCTGTAAGCTACTGCATTCAGACATGAAGACACTTGGCCTCTCACCACCATCCACAACACCATTTAGTTCCTGGTGATGTTCCCTCCAAAGATGGAGGAGTCAGCCGTTAAACATGCGCCCCACGTGTTTCTCTCGCAGACAGCATCGAGGATGACTTTGAGATCTCCACGGTGTGTTACCGTCCCGAGGGCTTGGACAAGCTGCTGGAACAGACCAAGTTCACCAAGAAGGAGCTGCAGATCCTCTATCGGGGCTTCAAGAACGTGAGTCTAACTTGCAGGACCAGCTTTTTACAGTACCCAAGTCCTACACTGTCTCCTGTGATATCCGTCTTTAGAATACCTCTGTCTTTGCCCATATCTTTTTTATATAATCTCCCTTTCCTACAGTGTGTGAATATCTGTATCCTGCATCATCCATCTCCCACACTACACTTTCCTTGTCTCCTACAATCTTTCTAGAATGTCTCTCCTACTGTTTTTCTGCTTCTCTTCCAGCACTGCGTCTGTATCCTAGAATGTCATAATAGATCTCGTTTAGGATCTCTGGCCAGTGCGGGCTGCATCTCCTACCGTCACAGTTTTTGTTTCTTTAAATCCCCTACCGTTGCGGCAGCAAGCCATAAACTGCAAAACTGTACGTACTTTATGTGTAGTAGACGTCGTCTTTTTTCTTAAAGTCACAGTGGGAGTAGCTAGCTGGCTCACTGAACAAAACCGTGAGATTTACAAACGGGGCGAGACTTCACTGTAGGCTTCCCCTTTAAAAGGACAGACGGGGGCAAATGGGACAACAGAAAGCCTTATGGTACAAAATATAAGGATGCATACAAGAAACTCAGCTGCTGTCTGTATAACGGAGCCCCGCAACCCTGACCGGGATAAGCAGTTAAAGGATGGACGGATGGATGGATGGATGGATGGATGGATGGATGGATGGATGGATGGATGGATGGATGGATTCCTGATGTGATTACACCTCCATCATAGCCACTGTTTACGTTAAAAGTCTTCTAGCAAACTGATCGGTATGCCTCCGTCTTTCCACCATAAGGCTTTTAAGGCTTAAGGCTGGAAAGATGGAAAAGCCTTAAAGTGGAAAGATGGAGGTCTGACATGTGAAAGTTCTTGATTTTGGCTGATGGTTTTGGTCTGTTTTCAAGCTTGTGTATATCTGTCTGTCTGTCTGTCTCTGTCTGTCCGTCCGTCCGTCCATTTGTCATGTCCCCACAAGGGAAAACTCCATTTTATAAAAAATGAAGAATGTAATCGAAAAACCAAAACAGCCAGAACTATTTTGTTACATTCCTTATGGTTAAGGTTAGGGCTGGGTAAGGGTTAAAGTTGTCATAGTTAGGATTAGGGTTAGGCCCATATTAATGGATGGTCCCCACGAGGTTAGAAACACAAACGTGTGTGTGTGCGTGTGTGTGTGTGTGTGTGTGTGTGTGTGTATTTGCCCTGCAATGGACTGGTATCCCATCCATACTGTTCTCCATTCTTGATCCATATGTTGTGAAATGTTTAACTGATTTTTTTGCAGACATGGGACATTCATCCAGTTGATGGGCTGTCACATGATATGCTTGATGAACCTTGATGGGCGTTAATGGAATTGTGTTAGATGCCATCAGCAGATGTTCTGCCCCCATTAACATCCTGCTTCCCGGCTCGTCGCAGGAGTGCCCCAGTGGAGTGGTCAATGAGGAGACTTTTAAGCTCATCTACTCGCAGTTTTTCCCCCAAGGAGGTGAGTGTCTACCAGCCAACCGCAGTCACGTACAGCCCAACACTGGGTTCAGTCCTATGGGTCAAAAGTATGTTGGATGAGGCGCTACCTAAAAGTGAAATTGATTCAATACAGTTCAACGTTACGTTGTTGTTCATATTATGGACTTCTTGAAGGTAGCCTACTAAGACATTTTCTGTCATTTTAGATAGCTAAATATTTATGAAAATAATTTAGTATCTTTTCAAGCGTATGACAGGATGATAATGTAGAAATGAGCTGCCAGACAGCAGTGACTTAGAGAATAGCACAGTAAACAGCGTGATCGGTTTGCAGTCGAAGATTTGGTGCACGTTGTCAGTTTGTGTGACATCCAAACATAACATATTTACATAGCATATTTTATGTAGATGAACCATTTGTCCCCCAGATTCAAGCACGTATGCACATTTCCTGTTTGAAGCCTTTGACACCAACAAGAATGGCTCTGTCAGCTTCGAGGTGAGCATGAGCTGCTCTGTCTGTCTTTCAGGCATGCCGTTTTCCTGATGGAAGTTTTAAGGTACTTCAGGCAAATCCGAATCCGTAAAAACCACAGTAAAGGCTCAGTGGGGAATGTGTGGTCTTTGAAACTTTCTGATTAGCACTAGAGCAACTCGTTTCAGTTACACCTTAAAACAGAAAACATCGCATTGTACATGCAGGTGACTTTGTCTAAAAAAAATACTCTTGACCCAAACACACTTCTATCGCAGGACTTTGTCATGGGACTATCCATCATCCTCAGGGGATCCATCAACGATCGACTCAACTGGGCCTTCAACCTGTATGATCTCAACAAGGACGGCTGTATCACCAAAGAGGTAGACCCCTAGTGACCATCTGGCTGAAGAAGAATGACGCTACTAATGTCATGGAAGATGGGGCAGCTGGAGTTCACTGTTTTTTGTTGCTCACTCAGTCTCCTATCAAGAGTAACTATGAAAACAGGGAAATATATCAAGTATCTTCTATACGTATACACTTATGTTGGAAAAATTATGGGATTTTTGGAGATAATTCCTTCAGGAAAGGACAAGTGATGCAGTGTCATTCACTCTCTTTGACTTTCAAAAGCTGAGGGTTTGCAGGAGGTAATCCTTGCCTTTCTGCCGTGTCTCTCAGGAGATGTTGGACATCATGAAGTCAATCTATGATATGATGGGGAAGTGGACATATCCGTCCATGCAGGACAACGCCCCCAGGGACCATGTAGAAAACTTCTTCCAGGTGATCATTTTTTCCTGACCATTTCAAAGCAGGAGAATCAAGAGGCCTAAGTTGCTCTTTCGTATTCATTGCCTGCGTATTTATGGAAGCAATTCAACTTGGATGCTTTTTTTCAAGGTTTTAGGATGATTCCCTCCTGGAAGCTCATGAACTCTTATCCCTTGAGTTCTAACACTGACCATACAGTGCCTGTTAAACTGTTAAACTGCCGTTTGTAGCAGCATGACAGAAGTACTTTGTGCTTGCTGGCAAATTTGGTGACCTGTTAATTTGCTTTTGTTCTGCCAGAAAATGGACCGTAACAACGATGGAGTGGTCACCATCGATGAGTTTATTGAATCATGCCAAAAGGTACACACCCGCTCTCCAGATACGTAAAACATGTTTGTTGACCAAACCTGATTAAATTCCTGCAGCTCAAAGTGACTCCGTTGGTGGAGGTACGTTGAGACATATAACATCAACAGCTCAATTACTACACAATACCTATAGTTTTACACCAAGCCCATTTATACAGTTGGACATTTATCTATTTTTTTTCCCAAGAAACAAAAGAGCAAGAGCTCATCCCACATCCTGTAGCTACGCCATCTCTCCTAGGCTTGATCTGCAGTCCAAACATGGGTTTAGTTAGGTGGCACTTTGTCTGCCTAAGCAATACTACATGCTTCAGTGAGATGACGTACCGCTGTACTTGCAGAGATTCTCCAGCAGGGTGCGCTGGAGCACCTACTTTTCATCAGTAATCCTGTACGCTCTCTATTCCATAAGACTAATTGGGGAACATGACAGTTCCATGGGTACAGATAGAGCACAGCTTGCTCTTTTATAATGTGGGCGTCTTTAGGTGTGTATAGCGATCAAAAATACATTGTGACCTGTGTGTGTTTATGCTTGTCGCCCTGTTCCTCAGGATGAGAACATCATGCAGTCCATGCAGCTCTTCGACAATGTCATCTAAAACGTTTCCATGGAGACAGGACGTCGGCTGAGGCAAGCTCTTCAGTGCATGTAGTCCAGGTTCCTTCGTGGCCCATATTAGCCGAAACTCCACCCCCCAATCCCACATTCCCTCTCAGCCTTGCCAAGACATCGATGCTCCCAGCCCAACTCTTCCCAACCACATTGAGGAAGCAGCCTTTTCCATTCCAATTCCTCATACTACCCTGAAATGTGGAAAAGCTGGCGGGAAGAGATTTTCGTGGCCAGTTTCACCATCTTCACCCGTCTCCTCATTTGGTTCCCAGAGGCCTTTGGAGGTCAAGTGACTCGCATGAGGCTTGAGAGGTTCCAGGCTCATGGTAGGGTCACACCGGAGTCACGGTGGAGTCACATCTGACATTCAGTTGGAATAATCCAAACAGACCTATAGCTACCTTCAGCAACAAGTCATTGTTCTTTTTATCATGGCATCCCCCGCTGTCACCAATGTGGACACCACCAAAGTTTTTTGCCCTTTCCCTAGCCTACCGTTCTCCCATTCAACTGATGGGTAGTTCCTGCAGGGTAAAGCATTATTGTGTGATTACATCATTCCCTAACAACTCCTGTCCCAGCTCCAGCAACACGTACATGCCATGACCAACAGGAAGCTCCTCCAAAATATTAAGAGGTCCAGACTCAGTGCCTCAGACTCAGTGTAGACTCAATGCCCTCCGAAATACACCCATAACTGTACTCTAGGATTAACTGCAACGTTCCATCCAAGTTCCTCAACACCATATAGAGCACTGGGTTATATAATCACAGAGTGGTTCTTAAAACTGATATGGTTAAATCATTTACACATGCGGCGAGGTCCTCGCTGAAGGGACGGTGGGGGGAAGATGGACAAGCAGACATCAAGGATCAGCAGGAATGCTTTCCGATCTTCTCTGTTCTTCTCACTGTCAGCTTACAAGGCAGTTGCTCTGAAGGTGAATGTATTGGATGTTGGACCAAATGGCTTTCACAGTTCCTGCCTGAAGGAGCTCTGTGGGATTCGTAAATGTTCTAACCTGTGATCGTTTTTCACTTTGGGGGCTCTGTTATTGATCCAGAATTTCCAGGTAGTAGGTATAGGCGATAAAGTCAGGCAGGCCACAATTCTCACTCTGGGACTTTTACTCCCTGGTGTATTTTCATTGAAGGCTTTAGTCCGCGCCAAGACAATTAGCCGTTGCTTCTTGTGTCGCTCTGGTACATGCTGTAGGCCTCAGCTAATACTAAGTCTAAAGCTACTAAAGTCCCACGATTTCCTCTGGTAACAGGCAGGGTTTCGTAGTGTTGAGAAACTTTAGCCGTCTTTTTGGGCCATGACTACTTTCAGTGTCAGGGTTGGAGTTACGAATGGAGTTGGATGGTATCTGACTGTGGCGGCATTCTGCTGAATGCCAGCAGTTGGTAACGCACTCCGCCCTTACGTGGCTGCGCCAAATCACCGAAACGGAACCTAGCGGCTTGTAGTTTGTAAAGAAAGCAGTCTGTTTGGCAGTTGCAGAGCAGCACATGTCTAGCCTTTAAAATACGCAGCCGGTCACGGGGAACGTTGCCAGGGAAGGGGAAAGCAAAGTCTCTTGAAAGACACTATATAGTTAGAACTAATGAAAATGTGAGAAAAGCAATGGGAATGTTTTTATTACTGTTGTTCAAGTAAGAAATGAATGGAGGTCATATTGAGTATTGGAGCAGCAACACACAGTTGGGAGGTAGCTGGTTGCCAGCATGACATTTCTTGCTTTAATGGTAGGAGTTCTCTGCCTCGACATCGATCACCAATCCGTTAGGTCCACCATTCGCTCAATGTTTTGGCCAAAGCGGAACGTTTTAAACACGCACACATATACGCAGGCTGTTTCTAAATGGAGACCACACTGAGTGTCCTTCCCGGGACAGCTGTGATTAGTCGCCTTCCGGACGGCTTTGTTTGGTCCACAGCCCCACAGAATACACGGATCCACAGGAGGTCCGGTTGCTTGTATACCGTTTATGGTGAACTTCCAAAGCAGTAGCCTTTAGCCACGGCGTGTGCCATTTTTCCAGCCCAGTCTTCATAACTCGCTGGGATGTTTTGTGTCCACACATTTCACCATCATCGCCTGTCTCCGCTGTCAGTCGTTACATGGCGACAAGTGAGTTCATTATGCATTCAGTCCAAACGGTCCATGACCCCATGACAACAACAGTAATGCTAGCTGTTCTTGTATGGTTGCACCTCTTCTGTGTGGCTACCTCACAGATAAATAATTGAAATACTCCATTTTTGTGAACACATGAATAAAGAAGTTATATAAATAAACTCCACAACATTCTTCATATTTTAGAATCACTGTAGTTTTATCATGAAAATAACAACAAAATCCAGCTTAATTATGATTTATGTGCCCACCCAGCTCTTTGCACAGATTTCTCTGTGTTGCGAACCATTCCAGTCATTCTGTTTCCATGACAACCAAAACCTAAATCAACAGTTCGGGATAAAGTGTTGTCATCCCAGGTGTAACCCAAGGAAGATTAGCCTAACAGCAGTAACATGTTCCTACAACATTTTTACAACACAAACAGATTTCCAGAGACAGTCCTACCAAAATTCAAGGGCCCTTATGGCAAGACCGTAACATATGCAAATACTTCAGTTTGCCAACACTGGCACTCAAACGCGAACTGGAACACTGCAGTGACTGGCACCTGACAGAACATTTCTGTAACATGAGATCACAGAGTGAGGACAAGGCCGAGAAGGTCATCTTCAGTAGTAGAACTTGACGAAGGTTTAAAGAGTGGGTGCAGAACCACCAGCTTTCTACCAGACATTAGAGAAAAGTCTTCCATGACACCTTGAAATATTCACTAAGGCCAAAGGCAAGATGAGACGATGCTCATTTCTCTACATAACCATGTGCTACTTGGCTCTCGGTAGGTCAGAATACCGTACGTGACTCCTGCCTTTATTATAGGAGTCTTGGTTCCATGGTATGGCTGATTTGTGTCCTTTCGAAGTCCGAGTACCGTGGGAACCTGAGAGCACCGAGCTGTGGGCCCAGTTCTCGCACCGTCAGAGCACTTAATTACGTGTAGTAAGGGGTCACGGAAATTCAAGGTGGAGTCCTGTCAGTCATACAGGTGTTGGGCTTCCAGTAAAAGGTAGGGAGCGGTCTTCTGCGACAAGAATCGTAGTAATCGTATCAGAGGGTGGTATTCTGCTGAATTTAGTTATTCTGGAGGGGAAGGGAGAGCTTTCGCTAAAGGTTTTCTTGCACTAGATAACTGTAGATTTTGGCCCCCGTAGGTCACCCTGTCTGTACTCGCATGCCGCGTGGCTCCCAATATCCTCGTCGTTACTTCCTGTGTGTGTAGTTGACTGGCCGGCCCTGGCTGCTTCACCTCTGAATGTGTGTGTATAATTTTGTACAGAAGACAATAATAAAAAAAAAATCACTGTTGCTATGCAACAACGTGTACCAGTCTTTTGTCCTCGATTTGCTGTCGTGATCCCACTGATGCTGTGAATGCCACACCAGAGGGGGAAAAAAAAGGCATTTTCAGATACATTCAAAAGCCACCGTAGCTGTGATGTCTTCAGCTAATGCAACTGGTAGGTTGCTTCATGGTCTTCTACTGTCTGAAAATAGAGCAAATCAGCGTAAATAAGAAAAGTCACGAAGACAGATGGCCACCCAGTCAGACCACGTGTTTCTCGATGACAGATACTTCTCAAAAGCCCCCTTAGAGAATACAGCTTTTAACAATTTTGCAGCTATCGTCCAGGTGAACTCACGTTAAAATGTATACCAGTTCAAGAAAGTGAGAGCCGGATGTGTTTTGCCTTTCGGCGCCAGAGACTGATGGTGAAATCCTGGCACAAACACTTCACTTATCTGTCCTGAGAAGACCATACTGTTTGATCATGTGCTTCTCGAAACTTTGAGATAAGAGCGCCATCTGCTGGTAGTCCGAAGAAAAAAAAAAAACGTGCAAATGGGTCATTTTAGGCTCCATGCTGCTGGACCGTGGTCTGTGAGATGTACGTGATGCTAAAAGAACCATGATAAGAAACTGATGGAGCCTCTTGTTCTTACATACACTGGCCAAAGGACACAGGCAAGTGAGTGGATGGACACATGATTCAGGGTTTCGAATGAGCAGAACCAAAATGCACTGTGTGTTCTGACGAACTGTTCTCCTGTGAAATGTCCAGATGTGGGATCAAATTTCGTACTTTCCCGTAATACATCCGCAATTCTGATTTTCAGCATTACGCTGTCTAAATATTTTGGAACATCAAATAAGTCTGTGAAATATTCAGGGGAGGCTTTGAGGTTAGCAGTGCTAGCTCGCATCTCCAACCTCTAGGAGTGGAGTCGGAGTTTGGATGTTCTCCTCATGTGATGTGGGGTTTCTTCTGCTGGCCATAGATGTACAGTTAGTGTTTCTACACTGCCCAAAGAGTATGACTCTGTGTGTGTGTGTGTGTCCTACAAACCATGAGTATCCAATCCAGTGATCGTCTTCAAACTAGCTAACAACCCTGTTCAGGATAAGAAGCCCATGCATACTGGTGCAATAATCAGGAACAGAGACAGCATGCCTCTTCACCAGGCTCCAGCTTGTCCCCTGTGGCCCACGATGGCCGTTCCTACAGCAGGTGACACCAGGAGAGCTCGTTTGCTCTCATGAATCCACTGAGGATAACGTGGCAGCTCTGTGGAACACGGACTCACCAGTTCCACGTTGCAACCTTTAAGGGAGGAAGACACCCTCTGTGTAAATATGCCACAGTACGTGCACACCTGCCTATGCAATATCTCATTCCAAAACCGAGGGTAGAATTAGGAAGCTGGTCCTAACTTTGCTGCTCTGATAGCCTCTACTCTTATGGGAAGCCTTTCCATTAGATGTTAGATCATTGTTGATGGGATTTGCTGCCATTCAGCCTTAACAGCATTAGTGAGGTTGGGTATTGATGTTGGGTGATCAGGTCCCTCTCTGTTTGCGTGGCCTATCATTTCACAGCTGAACTCTGGTTTCTAGACTTTCTACATTTTTATATACCATATGAAATAATTACAACACTGCAGAGAGACTTGGTTTGGTCCATTTTGCTAAAGCTCCCCACGCACACTATGAAGGTCGAGTACCTCAAAGGCTTCCTAGCACAGCTCACTTCGATGGCCCTTGATCTCATTCAATAGTTTTTCAACGTGATCATCCTCGAAGTGGCAGCTGGACGAGACTCAAGCACTCAAGGCCTGGAAGAGCCCACATCTGCTTTTATTCAGCCAGTGGGCCCTGGACAAATGGGCTTCAATGCACAAAAATGGAGGAATCCCCAACCCCCGTCAATCACTGCCTGATTTGAGCCAATGGCTGCCAAAGAGAAGCAGGTTAAACCGGTGATTGACAGCACATGATAATCCCACGCACCACAGATTCTGAAGTCTCATTCATCCTAAAGCCACTAAAATCTCCCCACTGAGCATCCAGGCAGGCCACACCCTCCCGCTGGGCTAAATGGCACACAGGTGCAGATGATTATATCGACCGCCACTTAAGCTTGATCCAGCCTCATCAAGAGAAATGCTATTCCTTCATTTTATTATTTATTATGTTCCTAGCGTGATTGTGGTTGACAGAGGGATTTTAGCTTCCCGTGAAATGACAAACAAACATCTAAAAGCGAGAGCAGATCAGCCAGACGAGCGATGGTAAACGTTGGCCTCCGCGGCTTATTTTCTGCATACTGATGCGGGGAGTTTCGCCCTGTAAGTGTGTGATGCAGTGCCTGTTTCCTGCATAACTCTCCTAGGGCTGTTTTAGTCTAAGCTGCCTGGTACTTTATGGTCGCACTCGTGTAGAAGGGGAGACTGCACAAGATCAGCACCTAACCATAATACACTGCACGCTTCTGTGCTCTTTGTTGTCTAAATGCACTTATTTCAGCTGACCTGCCACAATATAAATATGTAAATATATATAGAAGGGCTTCTATGCAAATTATAGTCACCCATCCCCATCACGTCTGTGGTAAAAGAAAGCTGATGCAACTCTGGTGGAATTTCTTCCCCTTCGAAGACTGAAAGACCTTCCTGGCAGAGTCCGTGTTCTTAAAGCGATATGGCACCGGCTGCACCGGTCGCTTTGTCCTCGTCCCTCATGGGTGAACGCCATAGAGCGACAGACAATCTGTTCACACTGAGTGGGACACAAGAACATAATTATGACAGCAGCCGGGGGGTTGGCTTGCACAGGGCAGTGTGGAGCAAATCTGCTCCTGTGCACGTCTCAGCCTTTGCCTGATTTGCCCGGCAGGTAGATCGATGCAGCTGCCTAAAATGCTCTTAAAAGCCTGAATCAGTCACAACAGCAATCCTCTGTGCCCTCAGCCATCAGCAAAGACACTAATCACTGTGCTTCATTGCTGTGTTGTGACAGAAATAACCGACCACCAATTACTGAAACTGCTGAGATGTCACACTGAAGATATCTGCATGCTGTCGAGGCACCTCTTCCTCCTCCTCGTGCTTCGCTGGTCCGTCTGGTCACCTGCCCCATTTTCTGCTCCCTGTGTGATCTAAAAAACTTTTTGTTCTCCTATGAAAAGGTAACAGCCCTCCAAAAACACATTATCCTTAAGTGACCACTTGATTTGAGAAACAGCCCTTCGATTGCTGTCTTCCAGAAATGTATGAAAACTGTTCCCAAAACAGTGCCTGTCTAACCCACCCCCCAGGCACCCTCCTGAGATATAGCCTGATGTGACTCCCCAAGGCTCCACAGGCCAAATTACATGGGGGGGGGTGAATCAATGGACGTGCTAACAGTTCATTTGCCAAATAACCGTAACAGTCAAATTGTGCAGAGAGGGGGTCTTTCTCTATTCTCTCTATTGCCGAGGATTTACTGAAATAACAGAAAATTGCGTTAGGAGTTTACAATACCTTCACAGAGGAGAAAAGCTTTTAGAGAATCTATAATATAAATTCCTGTTTGACATTGGAGTTTCAGGGTTTGAGAAAAACAGGATCATGCCAGAAAACTGATCGACGTGGCCTCTTGTCACAGAATTCATCAGGAATGAAGAAACGATTTTTCACAGAGTAGGCAAGGAGTATCATTAATGTTCTGGTAACCCTTAAAAAGAAGCAGGAGTCTACTGGAGACCCTTCTGAGATTTGGTTAATCTCCAGCTAGTAAAGAGCCGTCCAACATGAAGCATGAGGCATCAAAGAGCAGGTCAATGCTTCTATGCAAGAACTCTTACAGTGCTGACCCATTTATACAGCGAGATTAATTCAGATTAAGCATCTGGCATAACATTACAGCCACCGAAACCTACTTGTGAGCTTGACCAAAGAAACTTACAAGTGCTACCCCTTAAGAGTGGCCGCTTCATCTTCTGGCCTTGGGAGGTAATGCAGAGGTTACATTTCACAGGATTTCCATCTCGTCATGACAAAATTGTGCCGTAAACGTAGCTTTGTACGCTTGTATAGACATTGCAGACATCGTCACACCTTTAACAATAGGGTCTGGATAAAATTAAATGACAACGTGTGTTTGTGCATGCAGCTAACTGAAAAGAGATGAAATGCTTCTCAGCGGTGATGTCATGAATGATATAGGTGTCTAGTATGACCTTCGGGCTGTAATGGTTCAGTCCTGCTGTACGATTTAATCTTCTCACTGAGGTGTCGTAGTGAGGCAGCTATCTCTGACCTTTATCTGAATTGCCTCCATTTCCCACTAAACGCCCCCTGTCTTTAATCACGAGGAGTCAGAACTGAGGCTTCCTGAAACGGTGAGTTCGTAGAAAAGGGGCAGAGATGGTCATCATCTCATTGACTTTGTCATCCAGCTGAAAGCTATCAGATGAAAAGAACTGCCAGATAAAGACCATCTGAATCAGCCAACAGATTGGCTGAATTTTTCAGGAAGTCCCCAAAATGATGGCCCTTTGCAGTGTTCCGGCCAATCCGCACGCTCACAGGAGTAGGGAGTAGATTGTACGGCTGCATGCCTGTTTAACCCACTTGAATGATGGATGGAGTCTGGAAAAATGAGCTGGCTAGCTCCACCATGTTCTTCAAAGGGAAACATCGCCCCATCCTCTACTGAATAAAACATATCCTATATCTTCCAAAAGAAAATTTATGAAAATGGCATCATTAGCTGGGAAAGCTTTCACGTGGACTATAACAGACATGCTTTATCTTTTCATTACCGTACATTTTCATTTTCACGTTTCATGAGTCTTTTTAATGCCCATAGTAACACCATCGATGAAGAAAGCAGAAAAGCAGCCCGCTTTTTAAGCACCAAGATCTAAAGAGAGAATCTGGACCCTTCTTCAGTCAAAAATCCTGTCCTCTGAGAAAACTGACACGCTCACTTATGTTGCCCTTTTGGAAAAGAGCGTGTGATTACTCAAATTTCAGAACAGGAAATTCTGGGCGAAATAAATCCATGTAATTTCATTTCATCTTTAGTAAAATGAGGAGGAACAAAAAACGGAAAAAAGGAAAATAACATCAAAGCTATGAATGGCCAGATGAATAAACATGTTTGTTCTCCTAGAAAAACAGTCCGTGGTAAAACTGGCAGCTCAGGTCTTTTGGCTGAGCCGAGTCCTCTGGCTCAGCAGTGGAGATCATATCCCCATGATTTAATTACCTGCACAATCTCAGCTATTGTGCTCGCACTTTCCAAATAATAACCCTCACAACTGTGCCCGCACTTTCCAAACAGTATCCATGGTGATTGTCCTGCCACTTTGTCAACAGGAACCGTCACGATTGCCGTCGCCATACCTGTAGTGAAATCCCTCCCTGCTGTGTCTTCCTACCCAGAGTGTCTGTACAAATAACATATTTTCTCTAATCAGTTGATTGGGCATTAAGGAAATCTCATCTGACCTATGAGATTAACAATCCATCCAGTATAAAATAAGATGGTTAACTCCAGATGAGTTAAACAGCATGACACATTATTTCCTATCAATTACCCTTATATATAATTGTATATTTTTACATTTCCCTGCAGTAATTCCAGTTAAAAGCTTCAGTTAAGAGGTTCAAGTGAGATGGAGTCTGTACTGGCCAGATTTCCGTCAACGCCGACGTTCACCCATGTGTCAGAATGAAGGTTATCCCCTTCCCCACATTAATGCAGTAACTGAGTAAACAAGGATAATGATCACCGCTTCCTGAGTTTGCTCGGTGACCGTAGGGGTCCTTGGCAGAAGCCTCAGACTCGTGCCGTGAGATATTCCGACGTTCTACCGCATAAATTACGACATTAATGACCTTGCATGCACACTAGAGTTTTGGATGTCTCAGGGTTGGCGCCGAGAGCACGTGGGCCAGCTGCTCCGGTAAATACTGAGCACAATAAACCAGCAGAAGTAAACACTGTGTACCGTCTCCTAAAGAGGCATCGGCTTATGAATGAATACTGTGTGTTTAAATTTAGCCATGATTATCTTTGGCTGGGAGCACGCCAGAACGGGACCCTGATGGCTGAGACAACACAAGGGACATTCTGAAAGGCCGTCGTCGACATGGGGCTGAGGACGCCTAAAAAAACATTAATGATGGTAAATTGGGATGCTATTGGCTATTGGCTTTGTTGGGTTTCTACATTTCATAGTAGGCCAGAGCGTGCTGGTGGCCACGGTTGCTACCTTATACTCGGACACAGGCGGGATTGACAGGCAAATCGGGAAGTTGGAAGCGTTCGGCGTTAGCCGGTGGTTGACGACTCGGCGGTCAGCCCGCCCCTTCCTGACTGAACAACGGTAATATATACTTTCATTTCATGTTTTGGCTGCCCTTGTTTTTGTCCAGTATTATTTGCAACATTTAAATATAAGTATATAAAGCAATTAGCTCATTAATATAAAGCATATAAAGTAGCTAACTAGCTACTATCGTGTGTGTATCATGGTTACTCTGTCTGGTCTGGGTCTCATTTCTTCTAATAAAAACGCATTATAGCTAGGACAGAATGTCATTCTTCAAAAATCATTTTTTTCAAAACTGTGTGTTTCAGGTAACATCCTAAAAATACCTAAGTGCAAAAAATAATAGTTATTGTGTGAGAAATTGTATTGTGTGTTCTGAGACTAACTGGGAAACAATTATGTCTCGGAAAACAGCAAAGCACACACATAATTTATGGAAATTGTTGCGAATATCTGAAGCAAAAACTGCTTTTTAGGGTTTACCAAAATTTTCCAAGTGCTTGTAGTACCCATATGTCCAGGAGATTCGTAGGTGATGGTAACTGTTTAATGTTTATGATCTTGTCATGTGGCTTTCAAAGGAACTCCTGTTGGACCTAAGAAGCACTTGGGAACTCGTTATCAGCTGTGTTTGACAACAGTTCCAGGATTCTGAGGCTCAGTCCACTGCCTGCGACCCCGAAGGGCCCTTTAAAAGGTCATTCATTAGCTTCTGTTGTCCCGGCTGAACTGCTGAATCACTGACCTTCTTCTCACACGACCCAAAGACCTTTTCAGGCTCTATCTGAAGCCCCAAAACAAGGACATAACCCTCAGCTCTTCCTGTGATTGAGTGGCAGCACTAAATATTAATATGATGGGCGATCAGCTATGGATGCGAACAGGGCTGTTTTGCTGAAACGTTACGTCTTTTGCGTTTTTGCCACTTATTTAACTTTGAAACTCCAGCGATGACGTGAACTGTACATGCGAGTAAATGTATTGAGCCCAACTTGAAAGAGAATTAAGAGGGGAACAAACAAAAGTTGTCCTTATGAATCTAGCATCTACTTGCAACTCATATCACTGATAAATGGCTCCGTTTGGGTTAGCTGTTATTGTTAAACATGTGAGCTGGAAGATGAGGTCAAAACTAGCGGTCACATTCCAGATAGTGTGGGATTAGTCCACTGAAACTTTACCACAAAGAATCTCTCTTTCTCTTGTCTGTCTTTTGTAATTAACCCATTGAGCCCCCCACGTAGACTAGACTTTATTTGTCATACGACACCCATCGACGCCTTTATGACACAAATAGAAAGCTGTAGAAGCTGTAAACCGAAGGCCACGCCCAGAACTAAACTTCAGAGTATAACGAATGACATTTTAATTTCCTCAGGAAGTGATTTTGCTTCGTACCTGAGGCTTTTCTCCAGTTTTGACTGAAACATCACACAAAGAACTTGGTGTATAGTGGATGTACAGTAGAGGTTGTGTTAGCAGATAGCAGTTAGTAAAATTATAATTCATCCATTCATCCATCTAATTTCATTTCCAATGCAGGTTTGTGGCAACTTTGGAGCCATTCTGAGAAGTTATGGGGCACGAGACTGGTTATTCCACAGAGGACTGTAACGGCAAGAATAGGAATGTTAGAAAAGCACAAAACAAACCAAAACAAAAAACCCCTCAATCACGGAAAGCCATGAATGATGGCACCTTCAAAATGTTAGGCCAGCTGGCCAGGATGAAACCGGAAGCCATTTTGGGGTATTAAAGGTTTTGTTTGCTGGATGTCTACGAAATGGTGTCAAAGAAATTAGAAAAAGCAATCCACGTAATTCGAAAACAGCTGACTTTGAAGTCAATGACAGTGCCTTTGATCTAGCTGAGATTTGACTCACTCCCCTTCACCAAAGTAGATGGTGCTCAAGTTTGCTATGTCAATACGATGCCCTGATGAGTATCTTCAAAAAATCTATTTGGAAAATGGCTTGGTGATGACTTAATAAACGGCTTTAGCTCGACTGCCATCAAAAGTTCATAAGGCAAATGTTCAGTGGGGAAATGAACTCAAAATGGGCTGCTTCTTTTATGTTTTCTACTGTTTGTCAAGCTTGCTTTTAATTAGCTTCTTCCACATTCTGTTTACTATTTTCTTTGTGCGTGCATTAATTTTTTTAACAGCTTCCTCAGGGCAGGTCTGAGAATGAAACCCTGCGACAGTTTTATGGAGAAGAGGGACGCTGTGGTTGACCAGAGTGGAGACAGCAGCGTGGGAAGTGGATGGTGGGACGGCCACGAGGGAAGCGGAAGGTGGGACGGCTGTGAGGGAGCAGCCATTTCAGTATCTACCCAGCATAAAAACTGTGGTGTTGTTGGGTCATGCAAGGGGGTCCAGATATGGGCTCAGTTGGGCATTGCAGTCTGGGTGCATTTACTAGGAGTAGGATAAATGACAATTTAATCTTACATAATGACTGTGAACAATAAAGAACAAAGGCAGGGGGATAGTCAACATGCTAGGACCTCATTCCCCCCAACTAGGACCACTGGTGCCAGTAAATTTGAAGCTCTTTTTGGATAAGGTGATTGTCTGGCTGTTCTGGTTGGTGCACTCCACCCCAGAGGACAGTGTGTTTATTAATAATAAGGCCAGGAAGAGCAGGTGCCCCAGGTCTATCCAGGCTTTCATCCACCATGTCACAGTCTCACGAAGCCGGGGTGTTTAGTGTCTGGAGAAGACAGCACATGTTCTGCATTTAGGTAGCAGTGAAAGGAATGGAGAACGCATGGTTCTACTCGGCTCTAATCTGTTCTGCAGCCACTGGGGCACCACTCTCAGTGTTGAGAACTACGACTGCGTTGAGGCCCTCCTGGTTTCAGAATGTCTGGCACACGGGGTGGGGGGCAGGAACTAAGGTGCTCCTATCAATTGCCCCATCCCTCCACCTAGCCGCGTGTTTTAGGCAGCACAACCCCCACCTTCACCTGTAGTGTGTTTTTGCCAGCTGCGTGCCCCCCCCCCCCCCGGGTACCATTTTTTTTTACTTTTCAGCACTTACCCCTTAAAAAGTCTCTGCACAGCCCTGCAGAACAAGGCAAGAAAAGTTAGGACAGTGACCAAGGATCCTCCTCTAATTCAGCAGGCTATAATGTCCGTTCTTGTAATGTTTATCCGGAAAATTGTCATAGGGACCTGGAGCCAATCCCAGGCAGCACAGGGCACCAGGCTGGGGTATACCCTGGGTTGAATTCTAAGGGACACACATGCACCCAATGTGGGCAGTTTAAAGATGCTACTTTACCTTATTGCATATGTTTGGATTTCAGACAACCCACACGATACAGTCAGTCTGAAGACGTAAAGATGTAAACTCGCTACACAGACAGTCGCAGGCTGGTGTGAAGCAACAGGGCTCCCCAATGAACCACCAGTGAAATGTGGAAAAACTTCTAAAGATTACCATAATCCTTTACAACCCTTTCAGCATAATCCCGAGTACTCGCTTTATTCGGTAAGGCAATTAACATCGTAAAGGATACACAGTCAAGTCTGGGAATGATAGGATTTAGCGCTCCCGTAACTGATAGGCCACATGTGGGTAAAATTTCATGCCTGATTTCATCCATGGTGCAGAGCAGCGTTGGGCAGATTCTGGTGGTGCTGGGGAGTTTCCTGCGTTTCCTTTAAGCATAAACCGCTGTCGCTGGGAAAGAAACTTCTGGCATTAAACACCAAACTAGGCAGTCATCCCCTCAGGTCTGTGCTTGTCGAACCCTCAGTCACATCTTCAGTAATATACACTGGCAGGCTCTTCATTCGCCACACTCAGCGGTAGTCCTTCCTGACCTTTGACCCCATAATGCGCTGGCTGATTGGGCCCAGGTGTACGTGTCCGGAACAGCTGCTGGCTCGCATCAGTCATCTCGTGGTGATGCCCCTCTTCATTGCCATCCTCTCTCCACAGAACTGCTGTTTAGCCACGGGATTCATGACCTAACCTGGCACAGGTCCATACTACCTCTTCAAAAAAATGTCCTGGAATACGTGATTGACATCGTTTAAGAAGTAGGGTGTTTTTATTTATCAGACGAAAAATGAAATCTGACACAGTCATACATATTTATTAGGCACTCGCGAGAGGGAATAGTGAAACATCTTTTGAAAGAATACGGTCTACCAAAGAAGTCTTACGAAGACTTTTTGTGAGCATCAAAGGCTGGGTTTCCACTACCCAAGCCCAGCCTATAATGCATTTTCCATTTGTGTTTAATCGTTTTACCATGAGGCAGGTGTCATATGAAGAGAAGAAAGATCACTGAAAGTGTTTTTCTAATGAACAAGTCTACAGAAGCACTCACAGCTACAAAACACTCTGACATGAAACATTAAAATGTGTTATGACCTAGCAAGGGTCCTCGACAAAGACACCGTTTCTGTAATGCCAAGGAAAATATTTTTAGGAATTATTTCGCAGCATTAAAAATAATTTATTAGAACGCGTAATAAATTATTAATATTTGAATTTAACCTTGTAAAATAAAGCAGAAATAACATGTTCCTTGTTATTTTATTCCAATTTAATGCAATTTGAAAAACGTTATGGTGGGCAATTGTCGTTCAGTATTCTAAAATCACGAAAATGGATTCGTGTGAATGGTCTAAGTATGTAAAGGAAGACCGAGGGAACCCTCCAGGGGGTGTTAGTGAGCATTCCCCACCGGAGGCCAAGGAGGGTGGGCCCAAGTATGGGGGGAAACCTGGGAGCTGGCTGTGGATGTGGAAGACAGGCCAGAAAGGTGGTGAAGGTATCAAAGGAAAGGGCAAGGAATAATAAGCTGATATTAGAAGTATGAGGAGCAGAAGGAAGAGCACAAAGGTGTTGAAAGGGAGGCCATCTCCATCTCCACAGCCAGATGTTTGCATAAAGCTGATGACTCCACAAGAGTCCTGGGCATCCCGGGAAAATACAGGGACTCCCGGAAGGTGTCTATGGCTCTGTGGATGCAGGCAGTGCTGCCCTCTGCTGGCCACTACCATAACATTATCCGAATTAATAAACATCTTTACTGAACAGTCATAAACGGCTTATTGACTAAATCCTGTCATAAAACAACAATAGCTTCAGAGTGAGATCACTCTCGGAAACAGTGAAATTTGAATTCTTCCTTTCATCTAAGGACAGCAGCATATCCGGGACACCAGAAAGGAAAAAACCAGTAAAAATTACTGAATCGCAACAACCTTCACTTTCCGCAATATGTTTTAATTATCATTTTTTTTAATGCAAAAAGTGTTGTTTCTTAATTTCAGATCCTCGGAACCTTGTAAACTGGCACCGAATACAAAATTCAGAAGACATACTTTATTAATAAATATTGATGGTAACTCCCTGGAATGCCAGAGTTATGGTAGACTGGTTCTTTGCCTAATTACTCTTGTAAATAAAGATCCTCTAATACGGCATCCAATATTTATATTCATCTGTGCAGTCTGGAGTGCCGCCCGTATGTTTCTGCAGTCATATCTGAGCATGCAGCTGTATGGGGGGGGTCTGCCTTGAACCCGGACCAGTGACCAGGGGTTCTAACCACAGAAGTGTCACTGAACACTCGGCTGGTGCTAACTGAGAGGACCTGGAGCCGCAGAGTGACCGTCATGTGTGAGGGGGGTTAATTCCTGTCACTCTGACTTATTATTTACCTTCCCCACAGCTTTAAAATTGTAATATTAAAGACAAGTCTGAAAGGATCAAGAAGAATCTTTCCTGAGAACCTGATTTGTTTTGCTGTCAGATGCATAAGAGCAAATATGTCATCTTGGACATTTGTGGTAAGTGGTCACTTTTGCTCATCTAAAGCACCTGGAACTATATAGGTGGTATATTGTGATGTGATTATTTTATTTTAAATGTCTAAGGATTTTGAGCATTTAGTAGAACTGAAAGGGCTTGGAGAAAGATGTCAATTACCAGTTTAATTGAGAGAATATTTTCATTTCCACACTGAAGATAATAAAAGAATAATTTAGAGACTGAAAGACAGAAATACACAGTTAAGTGTGTGCTTAGGATTTTGAATGCACTTTTGACGTGGATCGATTGTTGAATAATTTACACTTTTGCACAGTTGCCCAGCTGCTGTGTGATTTTTGTAGTTTAAAATACAGGGCTTTACTTTATTTGTGCTAAAATTAAAATTTCACATGTCAGTAACCTGCGGCTCTCGTTTACTACCAAATAGCCACTTTCACGGCTGCTGTATTCCAGGCTGAATCGTTACATTTAAAATCCGATCTGAGGGAATTTTTGAAAACATCGAGTTTTAAATAATTGCTAAATATCATCTAGCAAAAACCGGGCAGAAACTGAATGCATTTCGTAAAATGTTGGAACTTCCAGCAGAGACGCGCCTGATGCATTCCGTCTTATTATAAGGAAGGCATGATCCGCCTGCTATACCAGTCTAAGATGCTGTTATCTTTTGCAATGAAGCATTTTTCTGTGTAAGCAATAGTTGCTTATTATTGATTAATTAAAGGGTTTTTGAGTACGATAATCCCATAGTCACGGATATTCCAAAGCGTCATATTTACGCCTAAAAACAGGTTCGAATTAGGTTTCACATTGATGAACGTTTTTGTTATTCTCCTTTCCTCTCTCACAATGGTGATTTCGGCCATCTAAATGCCATTAAACGTGTAATTTTCTCTGTAAACGCAGTCTAGACACTGCGGTGCGTGAGAAGTCCAGTAGGGAGGTATTTCTGAGACAGTGGAAGCACCACCTGTGCTACTTATAATCATGCCACATTAAAAGTCACTTTGGCACTCAGTCTGCCCTAGGTAATTATTAATATGTTAATATATTTACACTGGATTTAAATAAATATTCCCATACTTTATCTTTCTCTCTTCTTGAGGTCCCGGATCCTGTAATTAATCTGTAAACCCAGGTGTCCCTTCTGATCGTCCTAAAAGGCGAACTGTTCCTGCAGACCCCTTGCTTTGGACTTTGGTCACAGTTTGACTGATGCTGTAAAGCAGGCAAGCCAAAAGGATCAGAGGCTGCATGCTGAGGTTTACTAGATGCTGAAGCGAGGAGCATTATCCTCAGTTTCTCCGCAGTCATCCAGCAGCCCTGCCGGACACAAGGTCGCTTTTAGGCTGCGCTTCTTCCCGTTTGATGATGAACCAGTCAGCATCCTTTCTCCAGATCTCCTCGTTCTCCTGCAACATCAGCTCAAGTTCCGAGCCCCACCTGTTCGTCGGCGTCACTAAGAGCGAGCCCTACCACATCGCCATCCCTCTGACGGCCTTCTATGGCCTGCTGTTCCTGTTCGGGGTGGCCTCCAACGGCGTGAGCGTCCTGACTCTGTTGACCAACATACACATGAAGGTCAGCACCATACGACCCTACCTGCTGAGTCTGGTTGTCTCTGACATACTGCAGCTGCTCACTGTACCCATCACGCTATACCGCTACTACTGGGAGAGCTACCCCTGGAGGCTGGGGGAGCCACTCTGCAAGGTCTACTTCATGATCCGCCAGATGTACTGTGCCACCACCAGCTGGACCATACTTGCTTTCACCGTGGAGCGCTATGTGGCCATCTGCCATACCATGTGGTCCGTTTCCAGCCTGGAGAAGGCTCATTTACCCTGCCTGCTGATTGGTGTTTGGATCCTATCCCTGGCTTCTGCTGTGCCCTTTGCTCTGGTGTATGGACAAGCTCCAGCGTGCATCTTGGACTACACTGCATCATCACCGGAGGAGGCCTTCATGCTGTCCTCCATGTGTGAGATGATAGAGGAGGAGCCAGCTCCCATCTACAGGGCAGCCCTCTTGATGAGGGCCATCCTCTGTTTCCTGGTGCCACTGGTGGCTATACTGACGCTCTTCCTCCTCATGATTTCCCATCTGTTGAGGAACAGCCGCCAGAGGAATGCCATGGGCCTCACCAGGACAGTGGTAACAGGGAGGGGACAAGCCTCACCACACCAGCAGAGGGGGAAACTGCTTTTCTATGAGAGAAGAGCTCTGCAGCTTATGGGTGAGGTTACTTGGTGAGAAAAAATAGCGCTGAGTCGTGGGCGTGAAAAGCTGGGTTTGGTGGGGTTAATATTTATTGTTCAAGTAGTATAGTAAGGACAATTAGTACATCTTGTAAAGTGACAACCCTTTCACATCATAGACACAGCTGAACACATTCTAAAACATTACATCCATGTTCTTTAGTATGTCTCTTGGTGGTCTAATCCCAGAGTTCTGAGGCTGGAAGCTTATCTTCTTCAAAAGACATGATGTCAACAGAGGATCTAAATTAGCATTTAGCACACGACTGTGATGTCTCCTGTTTGAAGGAGATCTGGACGGTGATTGGGAGGATGTTCATTTTTGCCGGTATCACTTGAACGAAAACCACTGCTGCCAGATGGTGAGGGATGGACACTGACCGATTCTTCTTACCCCGTGGGCTCCAGGTCCTATCTAGGGATGTAGTACACTTGAAGGAGAATGCTGTTGACTCCGGGTGATAGTGAATGTCGAGCCATGAAATGAAAAGCAGTTATGTAATGCACTTAAGAGAAACACAAGCTAATTTTGTGTTCTCTAGACCTCCTACCACAGACAGACAATGCAGTTTAAAGGGAGTCAAACCAGGTACCTCACTGCAGCAACTCTCTCACCTCTGTATTGTGATATTAGTTTTGTGACTAAAGCAGAACGAATATATGCAGACCTGGGGCACAGACTGTAATGTGAAATGTTATGCCTGGCGTATTTACTTTGAAAGCATGAGTGTACCAGAGTCATCTGTGGAGAATCCCTTGAGGGTTAAGGATTATTACGACAGTTTCTCTTGACAAATGAGTCAATTTATTACAGGTGCGCTTAATTTATTTTGGAAGAACATGCATCAAAAATGATTTGCTATTCCAGATTGTGCCAAGAACCAAGGTATCTGTTCAAAAGTCTCTTTGAGGCAGCTACTTTGTTGCTGCCATTTTCGGCAGCGTTCTGCTACGTGACACTGCTATGAATCATCACTGAACATCTAATGACCTACACCAGATCCTTTTGCTGTTCTTTCAAAATACTCTGACAGCTTCTGTGCTGGAAAATAATTGTACTGATTCTAAGTCAGTAAACAAGAGTCAAAGCATAGGTGAACCTGAGGGGTCACGGTGTGTGTGCATCACAGTCTTATTATTTATAATCCTTGCCTTTTTTTTGTGCAGGAGCGGTAGTCGTAGCATTCTTTGTGTGCAACTTCCCCGACATGGCCTCGTCACTCATGCAGGTGTACATTGAAGTGTGGTCCGACACCGTGCTTCGGATCTACACGGCCCTCAAGTCCTACCTCTCGCTGCCTCTTTGGTACGTCAACAGTGCCCTGGACCCCATCCTCTTCTGCATGTCCTCCAACACGTTCCGCAGGGCCTGCTGGAACACCTTGGCGCCACCTGCAGGCAGAAGCAGGACCAGGCAGGCAGCCCCCAGGACCGCAAGCTTCTCCAGGTGGGAGTCTGGAGAGTGTGCTGGAGTCCAGCACCAACACAGGGATCTGCAGTTGCTCTCCCTGCCCAACCGAACCTAGGCGTGGTGGCCTGATACCCACATTCCCTGGATCCCTCGTCTCAAGATACACGTCTCGTTCTCTGTGTGCTTGTGGAGTGTCAGTCCTGCTGGTTAATATAACCACTGTCAGCTCCATCCATCACATATGGCGTTTGGACGATGTTGCACCGTCTTCGTGATGAACTGCACCCCAGTACCCTCATTCCGGAAATGTAATCACACTCAAACGAAATCCCTATGTCTGCTTAAGACTGACTGTTCACGACATCTAACCAGTAATTGTACATTTACAGTTAATGGATATTTTAAAAATCCACCGCAGTTTAATCAGTAAAACATGAGAGTGTAGTGGTAGAGGCATGATTTTTATATATTTCCATCAAGAACAGTGTTTTGTGTCATTTTTACTCAAGTATGGTTACGGCACTCTTTCAGTCGCCACTTAGTTGCTCGGCCTTTTTTCATCAGCAGGAAAATACTTATGTGGACGGTTATTTGATGTCTGAGGCACGTGTGCCATTTCATTCTTAAAAGTACGATACCTATTCACTGCAAAAATTTATGGAATATTTTAGGAGAATCGTGCTGTGAATATACCAAGTGTTTGTCTCCAGAAACAAGTAATTTATGTCTGACACATTAGGGAAGAAATGTAGAATAAATGCTGTGAAATAATGTTGGTCTCAGTGTAGTTTGACTATGGCAGCAGCCCCACTGCACTTTTCTCACTCTCCAGAAGCACTTAATGGCATGGTGGCTCAGCGGATACCACTTTGGCCTCACATATGCAGGGTTGGGGGTCCACATCCTGCCTTTGCTCTGCATAGCTGAAATTCCCATGCTCTCCCCAAGCCACGTAGATTGCCCTCCCACAGTCCAGAGTTACACTTAGGCTCACGGATGTCTCTGAATTGCCCAGAATGAAACATTATACATGTATGTGCCCTGTGAAGGACTGGGATCCCTCCCAGGGTGTATGGCCAGCCTTCGGGCTCTGGGATAGGCTCCAGGCTCTCCTGCATGTGACCCTGACCAAGGCAAGCATGCAGTTTGAAGATCCATGGATAGGTGTATAAGCACTTTATCAGTTCATTATTTCCCTTATTTTGTCCACAGTTTAAAGAAAATTGGAATAAATGCCTATACCCTAGTGAATGGTTAACAGGATTTTGATCTCCTATCTGTACTGTTGTGAAATTCTCTATTCTTTGTCTCTATCATGGTAGAAGATTTAACATTATTACATTTATCTCAGTTTTACTAATAAATATTGAAGCACAATGCCATTTGAAGTATTTCACAGTCCTAGAACTGTGAGGCTCTAGCAGTTATAATGTGTAAAAGGACATGCTGTCGTTTTTTTTTTTTTGGGGGGGGGGGGGGCGTTCCCCCTAAGGGGCAACAATTAATTTGGGGGGGGCTGGGGACCCCTGAAGGCCGTGCTGTGCCGCGAAACACCCGGTAATAAGATT
>JAACJT020000035.1:2483041-2500773 GCA_009936485.2 Gymnarchus niloticus
AAGTCCATTCACTTGTTTAGCTTTCCAGATGTGGTGGGGGGCGGGTGTTGTGGGGGGTTTAGGGTGCTGCGGGTGCTTTTTTTTTTTTTTGTTGGGGGGGGGGGGGGGGGGCAGTCCCTCTAAGGGGCAGACAGTAATTTGTGGGGGACTGGTGACCCTGTAAGGCCTGACTGTGGCCGACAACAGCCGTTAATAATGATTTTGACTTTAACCCATTTCTGCAGTTTGTAGATACCTGAAATCTATTGTCTCGAGCAAAAACAGGAATTCCTTCATGTAACCTTTCCAATTTTCACAAGTCAAAAATCAAAGACAATTGATAATTTGGGTCCAAACCGTGCTTTGGACCAGAACTGGGCTCAATCGACACGTGTAAAATACTTTCCATAATACAAGGCACTTCTGCGTGGCGCGCACCGCCAATAACGGGCGTAGTTGAATCGCTCTTCGCGCGACGGATTCAAACGGACCAATGGGACGGTGGGAACTCGGCAGCGACGTTAACACCACCCTCCATACACGCCCACCATTGATCTCTGGCCAATCAGAGACAAAGCAGGCGGCTGACGCACGCAGCAGCGCAGGATTCAAACGAGAAGATGGCAGCTGGGAAAGATGCTGATGAAAAGAAACAAAATAAAAGGTAACAATAGATAAATGTCGCGTGTGTGGGAAAGTAAAAGGGGGGGAGATGTAGGTACATATTTTTAAGAACAAGTGCGCTGCCAGTTATGAGCGGCTTCGAATAATAATAATAATAATAACAACAACGACTGAGGCGTATTCTTCGGTTGGTGAAGTTCTCTCGCGCTTCCGCGTCTCGCGGTGTAAACATGCTGTCTGCAGGCACGTGCTGTTTTCTTTCAAAGGCTACGGCTGTTCAGTTTGTACTGGCATGACGACTGACTGCCTGCCTGCCTGCCTGCATGCGTATGTTCCTTGATGGACAAAATAAGGCAGGCTCTGATTGCATGTTGAGTTGTGCTGCTGGCAGGACGCGGCAGCCTGTCTTGGGCGCTTCACGCTGCTTAGTGAAGTGCCATCTTCATGCTAGTTTTACGGGTGCCTTTCTAGTTCGGAGGATATGTGATTATTTTCTTTCCTCCCGCTTGCAGTTCTTTGTTTTTAAACGTTCATTGAGTTGAGTAGGCATTTCTCAATTGCGGGAGGTAATGACGTTGACCTGTCGGCATGCAGCACTGCTTAAATGCACAGGCCCCCAGTGCAAATAACGCAGGAGCGATGTCTCTATTTTCAATGTGTTTAATAAACTTGTTTTGCAAGCGAGATGTGACCGACATCGACGACTGAGAAATGAAACGGGGCGTCTCCCCAAATCCAGCCACGTTATATGGTTTAAATGGCCTTGTGTCATTGCCATTAGCAGTACAGACAACCCCCTATAAAGGTGGATCTCTCTTATGAGTCGAGGAGCGTCAGTAGGCAAACCTCAATGCACCAAAAACAGAGTACAGCCCGTCATACGCGTGTAAGGGATTAAGACTTTAACATTTTATGAAATCTCAGCATATCTTGTAAGTAATTGAATTGCTTAACTTTATTGAATGTTGAGTCATAACAGAGAGGAAGTTGGTGTAAAGGGAAAATTGTGGCTTGATTGTGGGATTGCCTGTTTTATAATAAACTGCAGTTCTGTGTTATTCTCATGTCTTAGATTTCATATGTGCATGGTGTGCATCTTTGTAGTCTGATCCATTTTAAGTGCTGTTTAACCAGAATTTCATCTAGTCTTTTTTTGACACTCAAAATCCATCCATCTGTTTATCGTCCGTATTCAGTACCTGCTTATCTAGTTGGCGTCATGGCGATCTGAAACGTCTACCCTGGGGTGGTGGCTTGAACCTGAACGGAATGCCTTAGGATTTTTGGAGGACACCGGGAGAAACACAGGAGAACATGTATGATCTACACACAGTGCTGGGTCTAATGCTCCCTCGTATCCCTGGAGCTGGAAGACAGAAGTGCGACTTTCATTTCCTGTGCTACATTAAACTCACAATTTCTTGTTTTAGTTTGGTTATCAGGTAGATAATGACATTAACCTAGTTATGGACTCTCATAATCTGCAGGATTTCTTATCTGGTGGATTGGGCACAGGAAATTCAGCTGAGAGGTAATAGGGAAGCTTGTGTAAATGCTGGTGACATTTTGGTCCCAACCCTATTGACCCGCGTACAGAGCGTGGCGTCTCCGCTGGTCAGCTGAAAGACACGTCATTGTTCCAGCACCATACATGGGAGTGTTTGGGTTGCTGTTTGGAGGAAAGCGATTCTTTTTTGCTTTATTTTAATTTAAAAGAGAAAAACTCACACCTACACTGCCAGTTGTGTCACATACAGAGCCATCGACTTTATGTTCTATGGAGCCAGAGACCTCAGTGTGGCTACATCACTGTGTGTCATTTGTTATTCAACTGTTTAACATATGGCCATCAAAGTCTTAATTTAAAACTTCAGCATTAGCCATTTTAAACTGAATTTCCTTTATTTGTAAAGTGTGCATCATCTCATTGATCCGTGTTTTAAGATCAGATTGCCATTCTTTACAAATAAGCTGTTTTGCCAGAACTATCCCCAGTATCGGTGGTATTTGTATATTGTGGTCAAGAGCTTCATCTGGGTACCTGAAGGTGGCCACATTACAATGAGGCTGAGTATCGTTACCATACACCTTAGAATACCATTCAAAAATTCCTGTCCGGTAGCTACACAATCTTGGACAGAACCAAAACTAATGAGCTAGCCATCCCTCAGTAATCTTACACTTGTCACATGTTAGAAATACAGACGAACAAAATCTATTTTTTTGTTTTAGGATAGTGAAGTGTATGCAGCACTTTAAATTGCATAAATCTATGACAAGTGCTTACTGAATCCACTGAGCAACAGTGGATGTGAGTCAGTGCCTTGGGACAAACTTCTAATATTTCTGTGATATCCTTTGCTCAAGCCTCTCTAATATGATTTGTTGTCTGTGAAGTGGTGAAAAAATAAACCGTGAATTCAGTCGTCATTCAATCGGGGGGACTCGAGGTGTTCACGGTATGGGTGGATTTGGAGGATAAATTCAAATCGTAGTCTTGTCTCTCTAACCTAGGGCCTACTCTATAAATATAGAAGGAAATGTGATTTTTGGAAGGTTGTATAAATTTGTTGCTTAACTCTGGGTATGAAAGGTGTTTGTTTTAACACAGCTTTCCTGTGGCCAGCTGGGGGCAGATTTTAGAGACTCACTAGTAACCCTCTGTGTTTCTTTACAGCTTCTCTTGAGTGTCTGTTCTGATCTTACTGGCAGTAGTGAAGCCATGGTGGGTGGCATTATATACCATGCTGTCAGTCATTGGTTTAACCTCCTTCCCGTTGGTTTTCTATTGGGATTTCTTCCATCACCTCAGGTGATGCATTCCTGGGCAGTTTCAGTCCTTGACGGCCGCAATACATCTGGATTCAGTTAACATTTAGGCTGCTTTCTGTGTTGAATTAGTTAATGTCAAGACAACATCGCCAGTCAAACCTCTGAGTGCTGCAATTACGAGAATCAGCACATGAATTAAGCGACCCCTGGTTTACAGGTGAAATGTTGGATGTTTGACTGTAACCGTTAACCCACAGGTTATTTCTCTGTTCGACAGATTTTCTTAGTCAAAGCCAATTGGCCTATTTGTTCTTCTACTTAATATGTCATGGAGGAAGTTTAAATTATTTCTGTAAGTTTGTATAAGATCGGTGGCCCTTCAGGTCAAGCCCCAGAATCTTCCTCTCTGTCATTCTGTCTTTCCCAAAATATATTCTCCAAAAATATTGAAGTCTGTTTGTATGGCATGGAAGTGACAGTTGACTTGTTTTTGTGTGTCATGAATGTTTAGAGAATTGCAGTAGTCCCTCATCTAGGATAAATGCTTTTACTAGAGCTGTGTAATATTGTACAAGCTGTCTGAGTAACGTTGTTTTATTTTACACGAGGGCGCTATCCTGCAGTCGTTGTCTATGAGTGGCTGTTCAGTTCTCCTTGCTCCACTTCTGCTTTTTCCTGGTTTTGGTGCCTGTCCTTTCTGGTGCTGTTCTACAGCCTGCTGTAGGCTGCAGGTTCTGCACATTTCCAGTCTAACTCTGTGAATCTTACTTCCAGTACAGTCATTATTCCTCTTAGATGTAGGATTATTGGCAGCTTGCACGGATCTGGAGAAGCAGAATGCACATCTGGATCAGGGTTGGTAACCCTGGATGAGATTCTGAGATGAGCAGGTGAATGATGACAGCAAACTTGGTCTCCGATTCCTAGGGGGACACTGTGCAACGTGGTCGTCAGCCAGGAGACATGCCCACAGGGCCACACGCCCGTCATCTTCAACCCGGATTTCTTTGTGGAGAAGCTCCGCCACGAGCAGCCGGAGACCTTCACGGAGCTGGTGCTGAGCAACATCACGCGGCTAATTGACCTGCCCGGCACTGAGTTCGCGCAGCTCCTCGGAGATGTGGACACCAAGCTGCCCAGCGCCGGTGGCTTCTTCCGCTCATTCAACTTCCTGAAGCGCAAAGGTTGGTCAGTTGTTAGACAGGGGAACTCGCACTTGTCTCCAGAGTGCCCTCCTCTGGGACACGGGGGTGCCGGATTTAGTTTATGATAAAACTCATCCTAGTTTCTCGCATTGTAAAGTCCTCCATTCTCATTTGTAATATTGCTTCTGCCCTGATAAATCATAGTTTTGAACCCTGTTTTTCTTAATTTTTTACTTACCTGCCAGGAGGACGAAGTTTAAACAAATTAAAGTTAATTATTTGATACTGCATCTAGTCTGTGGGTTTAGTGTATTAGACTGCCCAGTCAGTTGTACCATTGTGTTAAAAACAGATGATCATTATTCTCCCAGTTGATAAGGCTGCCTGTCTTGGCAGCTGGGTGGATTTTTGATTGGTTCTTTTTCAGATGTGTATACTTAAAGTTTAGGAAAATGGGAAACAGGATCGTTTGGTGATTCCCTGCGGGAACCTCCATGTCGTGCAGAATCTGTGAACGTATCCATGGTTCTGTGTCCACTGCACGCTCTTGTCTGAAATGGAGAGTCCCGTTTTCACCGACCTGTCGTGTGTGATGTTCGTTCTGTGAGTGGGCTTTCTGGGTCATTTGATGGCGCTCTTGAAATCAGTACTGCTATTGATATCGGGCTTTCCGTTTGTACAGCACTGTAGATTTGGTGCGGTGTCTGCTAGATAAAAGGCTACCTCATTTGGAGGGAATTTTCTTTGAATCGGCAGCTTTATTAATTTCATTAAGTTGCGATGGTTTTATTATTATACTGGCTGTTTTAGTGTAAAACTGTGCCGTGTTATTGATAATACTGTCACTTTGAAATCATCTCATTGTCTTTTCTACATGTTCTGTAGCATTTGCTGCATGTAATAATTTTATGACCTTGAATTTTGCCCCATTTTTTTCCCAGTTTTCTGTTTATTGTATTTTAATTGAGGTGATTTTCCCTTTCAGCTCTTTAACCATTTCTAAAAATAATATGGATGATACTTCATAGCATTATGAACTCTTTATGTATGGCTTGATATCTTTTAATTAGCGATCTGTTAAAGTATCATCTGGTTTTGCTTTGTCTTAAGTAGATGTTAGTGCTTCAAAGCCCATGGTGGGTGGGAGTATGCTGAACTAACCAATCAATGCTGGAGCTAAATAAGGCTTCGAGACCTGGTGTTTTGAAGCCTCAAATATGGGTTGCTTGTTTCAGTGCCACAGCTTTCTAAATCAGAACTACTTTTTATCAGTCCAGTGTTGACTCGGACACAGTTAAAAAAAAAAAAAAAAAAAAGCTGGAGTTGAATAATAACTATAAAGGATGGTTGTTTTATTTCTGCAATATGAACTCATTATTTGGACCTTATAAAGTGGTTGTAACAGAGTGGTCGATGCGGCGGTCTTCTGGGTTTGATATATTTTTTTTATATCGATCGAGATCGAGACGCCTCTTTCCCTTGGATCCCTTGGATCCCTAGGCAAAGTATATATCTGATTACATTTCAGGGTCTTTATTATACGAGTTTTTGGTGAGATGGCTTTCTTGCCGTTAACATCTTTACCTCTTCTGCGGAAATATCCCATGTAGTGCAGTGAATAAATATAATGAATGACTACTCAGTTTTTGCATTTGCACTTAATGTCAGGTGTATAAAAAAACTGCAGGTACTAATTACTGCAATGCATGTCTGCCTTTTACAGAGAAGGGAGTCATCTTTGGTGCGCCCTTGACCGAGGAAGGAATCGCACAGATATATCAGCTCATCGAATACCTAAGTAAAAGTGAGGGCCTGTAACCCCGCTCCCCTGACCGGCACCCCTTCCTGGCCTGTAGTCTTTCTGTGTGACCCGAGTCAAGCCATCCTTACTTATATATTTAAAATATTTAGCTTTATAATTGTACACGTCATACTTCTACTTTCGTTCTATTCTTGGTGTTAATGATACACAGATACATCATTAATTCTTAAATGCCGGCTGTCAGCGTGGTGTTAAAATGCTTCATCAGTTTTGGTTGTTGGCCTGTGTGTTGGTGGCCGCCTCAGACCTGCATGTTGAGGGGCTGTTCAGGGTCCCGGGGAACAGCATCAGGCAGCAGGCCCTGCGGGAGATGCTGGACGGCGGGATGGACATCGACCTGGAGACGGGCGACTACCACCCCAACGATGTGGCCAGCCTGCTGAAGAGCTTCCTGGGGGAGCTACCGGAGCCTCTGCTGACTCACCGGCACTACCATGCCCATCTCAAGATCGCAGGTCAGAGCGCGCCCGCGCGCAGCCGGCACCATGCGCCAGGCCGCGTTGTTCAGGCACGCGGCCCCTTAACCGCATGCACGCTTCTGACAGACCTCACCCTGCTCGATGGGAAGGGCAACAAAACGGCGACTCCGGACAAGGAGCGGCGCATCGAGGCCCTACAGCTGCTGCTCATGCTCCTGCCGCCTGCCAGCCGCAGCCTGCTGAAGCTGCTGCTGGACCTGCTCTACCACACAGCCCGGCAGCAGGACAGGAACAAGATGTCCGCCTTTAACCTGGCACTCATGTTCGCGCCTCACGTCATGTGGCCCAAGAATGTAGGTGGCCCCGTTTGGCTCCCCTCCGCCGTCGCTCTCTTTCCTGTTCTTCCCCCTCTTTTCGGTCTTTCGTCTTACCCTGCACTCTTTCACTCACTCCCCCTTTCTACTTCCTCTCTCTGTCCCTCCGGTGCCCTGCACCAAGCCACCTGTCACTCTGCCGGATTCTGTGGCCTGCCACCACACCACGGGGGTGTCCAGCCCTGGATGCCAAAGCATACTTCAGACAATTATGGCCATAATTAAGCTGCATCAGGCGTTTCAGGTGCTGATTAGCCACTAATTAAAATGTTCGTGGAAACACACAGGACCCTTGATTAGAGACCCTGCTCTATGATATCTGTAAGATGTTTTCTGCCCCCGGATAAAATCGTTTTAATTAGATGTTCTTTGTTCCAGGTGACTGCGAACGACCTGCAAGGAAACATTAAAAAGCTGAACGACGGCATGGCATTCCTCATCAAGCATTCTCAGAAGCTCTTCCGGGTCAGTGTCTGCTTAACTGGGGCGCTGGCTTCGCTGGAGGTTTTCCTTACATTTGGGTAACATGCTGCCACAATGGGCAGTACCATGGTCTCATGGCTCCAGGGACGGTGGCTGAAGTCCCGCCCACAGCTCTGTGCATGTGGAGTTTTTGCTTCATATCTGCACAGATTTCCTCACTCATGCAGATCAGTGAATTGGTGTCCCTCAGGGTCTGGTAGGACATGATGTCAGTGCTTAGTAGAGTCGGCTCTAGGGTTACTGCAGGGATGGATGAATGGAGGAAGACTCAGTGTGGGTTAAACCTTCTCTGTAATATGAGTAATGCTTTCATACGTAAATCATTTTTATTTTGAATCTACATTAAAAGTTGTTGTTGTTTTTGTGCTTGGAGCGGCACGAAAGCCCCCGTAGCTCTCAGGTGTCTCACACACACACAAACAGTCTTCTCTCTTTTCGACAGGCACCTGCTTATATCAGGGATCACGCCCGGAGGCAGTTCGTCGGGTCAAAGCTCCTCCAGTCTAAGGTAGTCTTTGCCTGTCTACCCTTGTTGACTGTCTGACGCCCCCCCAGTGGTATGCGTGTCAGACAAATCACTGAAACCCACTGGACCTGTCTCCATATATGGCTGCACTCTTTTTTTTTTTTTTTCCCTCCCTCGTTTCTTTCCCTCCTACTTCCAGGACGACTTGGATCTGCTGCCGGCTCCCGGTGGAGCCGTGAACGTGACACCGTCCCAGCGCATCTGCCAGGGCCCCGGGTCCGACTCGCATACAGAGGAGGCACTGAAGGAGCTCTTCCGCCATGTTAACAACATGCCCGAGTCCGCCAAGAAGAAGAAGCTCATCCGCCAGGTGCCTCAAGGGGTGGTGAATCTGAGCATTTGTGCACTGGCCTGCAGGGGGCAAATTAGTCAAGGAACTGTGTCAGCTGCTGATGGTTTTAGGAGCTAGTCACAAGTGTGAAGATACAGCATGTATATCCCGTGACCCAGCCGGGTCAGCCTGCATACTTTGCAGTGTGTGTTCATTCTGTGATCTTTCTGGTACATTTAAGAGGCTGTGTATCTGCACGCACCTTGGCTGCTTCTTATTTTGTCAGCTGGTAGATGTGAGGTGTCGCTGTCCTGCTGCAGTTTGTGAAGCAGGCCACGCCGGGGACTCCAGGATCTGGTAGCCAGACCCCCCACGTGGGCAAGAAGCATGCCCGCTCCCGTTCCTTTGGGGGGCTCATCAAGGTGGGCACTGTCAATCACCAAGGCAACGTCCTGTGCTGTAAAGGGTGCTGACTCCAGGAAAGCAGCTGGAGTTTGCTTGCGCCGAATGATTTCCGTTTACTTGCATTGACAGATTAGCCTACTCTGTGTGAGTCCGAGATGGTGTGAGGCATGCAGACAGTGTGAGAATGAAAAGTGATTACAATCAGGCAGCATGGCTTAGTCAGCCTGCTCTCACTTTCCAGAAGAGGGAGCTCTTTCCCTGTAATTATTTATGGATCTCACTTAGGATTAGCTGGCTGATTTTACTGCAAAGTGTAACCCATATAAAATGCAACAGAAGAGAGTGTTGGGGAGCCAGCCGGCGATGGACAAGCGGGGCCGGCTGACGCCCCCATCGACGAAAGTCTTAGTGGAGAAAGGAAACGTCAACCTGAACTCTGTAAGGAGCACCCTAAGGCCCGTGGGAATCTATCACTCTCGCGGTTTTACTCTCTGTGTTTCAGCTTTGTCCTCTTCCCTAGTTACAGAGAGCCCAGGATTCTCCTGCAGTGGCAGACAGAGCCCGTTGTCCCAAGGCTGCGGTCAGCTCCCTGGACCAGGTACCAGTGTGCTAAGCTGGGGAGGGGGGGCAGGGCCTGTCTGGGGAAACACTGTCTTTTGGTGATGTGTCAGCTGATCTCTTCCATTAGGGGGCACTATCTCACTCCTGAGATGTCCTCAGCACAGGACTATTTTATAGCAGAAACCAGATGATCAGTTAAACTAAGTGTCTTTGTGTTCTCAACTGTGTTTTCTATCAGTGGTATGTTACGTGTTTCTAGCATGTAGCTGTGTCTGTTTTTTTCCCCTCCCCCCTCAGTGTCTCTGATGCTGGGCTGTCAGTAGAGTCTTTGTACACAGCGTATCTCTGTGTGGTTGTTGTTTAGGCCACGCTGTGTGTTTCATGTCTGGATCTCTTTGTTTTTCAGGGGTCTTCTTTAACCAGGGCGCAGGAATCCTCAGTTTAGGAGCACCATTTTTAAATGTGCTTTTTTTTTTTTTAAACTTCTATTTTTAATGTCTTTTTATTTGCGATGCTGTGGTTGAAGGTGCAGTGAGCACAAGGCATGGACCGCCTCTTCCTGTAGCCTGATGTACGGCCTGCTCTTCATTTCCTGCTAGTATGTCTGTCCTCCCTGTCCAGACCACTGTGAGGCCCCAGTCTGTCCCTGTGACAGCTGGATGTTGATTTGCTGCCTTGTTATTGGCTCATCCAGTCAGACAGACTTGTCGTTTCCACAAACTGACTTGAAAATGCAGAAGTGTACACTGGCCAGGATTGGTTCTGCCCTATGGTCTGTGGTTCCCTGCTGCAGGGGGAGATTACAGCCATCCTGGGAGGTGAAGGGGTAAGGCTGGATCTTGGTTTCAGTCTGGTATTATATATTTTTTTTTTTTTTTTTGTGGGGGGGTGGCCTTAATTACATGAGTTACTGAGCCATGCATTCATATGTACGTCCTAACTGTGGTATATTCAGATCCCTCCTAAGGGACTAACTTATGAATCTACATGTGTTTGTAGAGCCTGTGAAACCCAAACGTGTGTCGTGTGTCAGTCCTACCAGTATGCCGTGTTATTTAGCGGGGAGCCAGAACTCCTACATTCTGTGGATATTTATTCATACCTATAGGAATGTTTTATGTAAATAGCTTAATAGCATTCGTGTATTTAGAATGCACTGGATTCAGTTCATGGAAATACCCTCTCATTATTAGGTTTACATTTATCTTGAGATGAGCCGGGATTCTTCTAAGGGGCTTCAACCATGGGAAATTCCTTAATTAAAATGATATGATGGGGTGTCATTTTTAAAAAATAGAGGAATCATTTTCTGTTTATCTTCTGCTGTCTCAGAATGTTTATTTCTGAAATTTTTTTGTACCTTGTCTACCATTTCCTCTTCTATTGGGAGTTTTTTTTATGTTTTTATTTTCATAAGTTGCTTTTAATTACTTTATATATGTTGTGATGGTCTGTCATTGATGCTTTCAAGGTCAAAGTTAGTGGTTACATTGGCTGAAAAACTGATGGTGTTGCCAAGGACGACCGCTATCGAAGCATCCGTGAGATGAATGGTGAGAGCTGCTTCACAGGGGCGTCCTCTATGTTGGCTTTTTTTAGGTCTGTAGACGTACCAGGTAGACTCAAGGTCACGTTTCTCAAGATGTCTGTAGGGATGAAAAGCGTGTTCTGGCTTTTAATGTTTGTGATTGAATAAGTTAAGTTGTGGATGTTTTGGAAGGTGAAACGCCAGCTATTTTGGTGATGGAGGGCAACGCTGAGAGGCATTTTAGTCAATTTCGAAATATGCAGCGATATATTTTGAAATGACTGACGAACTGTAAAGTTGCTCTGCTGATTGAGGTACTTTAAGTGGGTGGGATCGCTTCTCTGAATGATTTGATATTGAGGCACCTTAGATGGTTCTTGGACATGCATTGAAAGGGCACTTGGGCTAGGGCTGCAAGTGTAGCATAAATCTGCTTGTGTCTTCTATAGTTTGAGTGTTTTTTGTTTTGGTTTTTTTTTTGTGTGCATTTTTCAATTCAAAATCTTCCCTGTGCCTCAAGTCTGCTAGTTCCTTTTGTTTAGCTGACATTGTTGTAACCTTGATAAAAATAACTAACCGTATTCTGGTTAATAACTGGAGGAACTCTATGTATCAGAGGAAAATGGAATTAGCTGGTTTAATTGGTTGTTATAAATGTCAGCAATGTGTAAGCAATGGGCTAATTTCCATATTGTTATTTTTCATAGTTCTTGGCAGAATTGTATGAACCAGAATTTTTTTTTTTTTTTTGAGGAGTTTAATGTGAATGGTATGAATGGTTGAAATCCTGGTAACTGGGTAATCTTTAAGTGTTTACCCTGTTAGTTCTGAAGGAGCATTAAAGTTGGGACCATCACACGTTTTATGACACAAGATTTTTTTTCTTGGTCATTTTGTCATTTACCATATGCAAGAAATGGATGGAGATGGGGTGGAGATGTCCCATGTCTTTTAATGTTACAAAATGAAAGCATGTCATAGCTGTTACGTTATAACCCCTGTGAAGCTCCTGAGCTTTTCGCCTGTGGATTTAATTCACTCCGAGTGCTATCCTGTCAACCTGCCTTCATTTGTACTGTTTTAGACTGGATAGCCAGATAATAAAGTATTTATGGTGATTTAAAGGTATGTTTCCCTTTAATTGTTTTTCTTAACTCTGTTCTTTGTGAAATATAATCAATACTCTATATGTCTGAATCCTACTGCGGTGTTTCCTGCCCGCTCACTTTTCTGTCTGAAGCACACGTTTGTTGAAACTGCGTTCAAATTCGGTTCAGTTGCAATCCGACTTCAAAGGAAAGAACTGAGCAAAACCGCTGTCGGGGGGTGCAGTTATTCCAGCTGTTTTTATTTGTTTACCTGCGGTAAAAAAAAAGTTTTACAGACTGTTTGCATGAGTTTATTATATTTATATGTAATGTATGGTGTGACATGAAATATTTTTTTAAATTTCGCATTAAACTTCTTTTTTTACTCCAGGCATAACCTTCTGTTTACTACACCGGTGTATTTTGGGGTTGCAGCCTCAAGGTGGCGCTATATCAATGAGAACGGAAATTCCTTGTATGCTTGGTTCATATGGTTTGCTTGTAGAGAACGAAGAATTTTTATACCGCCTGTTTTTAATGAGAATTTTTTAAAAAAATTTTCTGTTGCTCCAGTCTTCCTTGAAAAAATGGACTTGTATCTCATTTATTGGTCGTTGATGTTTTGGCTACATAGCTTTAAATATTCGTAATTTTTGTCACCCGTTAACTAATTATTGTCAGGAATGAATGATATTCGCTATGTTCCTAGTATGTCACGCTTAATTATTATCGTGAATACTGTTAACTAGGTTAACTACTATTGTCATTATCCAAAACAACTAACAAGTACATGGTTTTATCCACTGTCCATCTGTCCTGGGGAATATTTGACTGAAGTTTCCTCAGACGTAAACTCATAAAGATGCATAAATGCTCTCTTGCTGCCTCTTTCCTTTCCACTTTGCCAGCTGTCTGAACTGATTGAGGTTTGAGGATATCTTCACCGCAGCACATTTTGGTTCTTCACACTTCTGATCGTTCAGCACAATTTGACCCAAGTTCATGGAACTGGACACAGATTCAGTGTCAGAACGTTCAAGGGGCCCTGAGTATTTGAACCTGAAGCGTTTGGTGCTCATCCTTTATCCGCTCCCCTGGCCGTTTTTTTTTTTTATGATTAAGGTGTACGAAATTGGCTTTTAGTTAAATTTAGTGAATAGTCTTTTAAACCACACTGATATCTAGTCTCCTGTACCACGTAACGTAGTATTCTATATGCTAAATGTATACAGCCTAATTCTACATGGGCTCAGCTGCATCCACAGGCTCCAGCCCAAATGAAATGAAGCGTGGAAACAAGGCCAGTGTTCACTTGGACACGCTGGTGATTCCAGGAAGCCTACTATAATTTAAACACGTCTAAGAGTGTCAAAATGCTGCCTCCCTCAGCCAGATGCGCCTCACCTGATCGCCACACGGGCCCCTGTTGTCGAAAGGTATGGGGCCATGCCTGAAGCGTGATAACATTCTGCTTTTTGCTCCAAAGGTTCTCCATATGTGAAACAAATGGGGACCGAAGTACTCATTATGTACTCATTAGGGTGAATTGGTCAAAGTGATTACAGCATGGATACCGGTTTTACTGAGCCAGTGGGGTCACTGCCCTTTTTTTTCTGAATTGACTTCTCTCAAAGCTGGAAATCCACCGTCGAGAGTCATGAAAGGGCAGCTAGTTATATATTTGTAACCAATATCAGCTGAACTTCACGGATGGATATTAACAGCAGCACGGTACAGCATACTTCAGACACGCGTCATGTTAACTGCCAGCAGGCATCACACGGTTCACGTCTTACCCTGTAGCAGTCTCCATCTGACACGTTTCCTCGGAGTCCATTTCCTCTGCTGTCAAAGAGCAAGGCAATTATGCCGATTTCCACGAGATGGAAATGTGCGACAAAAGATAAAATAACATGGCTAATTGTAGCTCATTAAAGACAAATCTATTTGCACTTTTGCTGGGGATGTGTGGAGCCCCAGGTGTCTGCGTGCAGTGCCAGTGGAAAGCCGGAGGGGAGATGGTGGTTTTGGCAGTGGTTGTGTGGAGTTGATCTGACCATGCCCCATGAATTTTGACGGGAGACACTAAAGCAGATTGCCGTTGTCTGAGAGGCAGAACAAAAGGAGAATCCCCCTTGAGCACCCATCTCCAGTGCTCTGCCTCTCTGGGTCTCCGGCTCACAGCTGGTGTACTAGTCTGTTTGTTTCCAGGGTTTGGCCCTTTGCCCTTTCATGCTAACAGCGGGTACATAAGACCCCCCCCCATCACAACCCATCCTCGTCTCACTTTTACTCCTGACTACTAGTCTTCCTTCTCACTGTGTGTTCAGGGCCCTCCCCAGTACTGATGGGCTTATTAAGATTTTAAAGAACTGGGACTCCTGTGATGATGGGCTTGGCCATCTCCTTTTCACTGGCAGCTTCTCCCACTCTGCTTAAAAGCCGCCTGGCCCCTCCTGCCCCCAATTACACACACACACACACACACACACACACACACACACACACACACACACACATTCAAATTAAAGCTGATTGTTTCCTGCAGCTCTGTTCGGTTGAGGCAGGGGTGGGGCTTTGGGGGGGGTGACTCGTCCGACGCTGCCCCAAACCACCAGAACCCCCCACCGTATGAGGCTTTATGGAGGGGGGTCGAGGCTTCTTCACGTAAGTCACCACTTCCTGGTCCATGGGGCTGCTCTGAGCCTGGGTGAGCGAGCGTGAGTTCAGGAAGGGTTCTGGTGGGGGGGGTGGGCTGAGGGTGTTTGGGAGGGGAGGAGTCAGAGAGCTGCTATTTGTAGATCCTTGTGATGGATTACTGCTGTGTGTATGAGAGAGAGAGAGAGAGTGTGTGTATGTGTGTTGTTTTTTCTTTTTTCCCTTTTTGCTCTTACCCTACTCCCTCTTTCACGGGCTGGCATAAGAGACGCTGGAGTGGAAGAGAGAAAGACCTAACTCCAGAGAGGAGAGGATCTCTACAGAGAGAGAGAGGGAGAACAGGAGAGCTGACGGCTTGAAACAAGGAGAAATTTGGAAGAGAGAAGGATACAACAAAACCAAAACGAACGGTATTCAATCCATAGAGCAGTCACTGCTTTATTAGAAAAAAACTTCCTATTACGCCTTTAAAATAACATTTTTGATAGAGGTCTGAGTTTTTGTATGAAATAAATTTTTGACATTTTTTTTGTGGCTCATTGGTGGGGAGTAGAGTCCTGCAGAAGCAGGAGGACAGATTTTTGGGGCTTTGAAGACCGAAGCCGGGTGGTGAAGGCTGGAGCCGGTGGCGAACATGCCCAGGGACGGTGGTCGGGTATGGGCCAGAACAAACCGCTGGTTCTGGTCACTGCTGGCATGGGCTGCCCTGACTGGGGGGCATGCTGATGCCTGCCCAGCTCTCTGCACCTGCAGCGGTACCACAGTGGACTGCCACGGGTTGGGCATTAGGAGTGTGCCCAGGAACATTCCCAGGAACACGGAGAGGCTGTGAGTATCTTCCTGGTGGAAGGGAGGGGGGTTAAATGTCTATTTTAACAATAGTAACCTCCCGCTAAAACAGTTCTGCTGGCATGGAGGTGAAACGTGCTGCCACAGTGGGGCAGGTACAGATAGGTGGTCCATGGATATATTGGCGCAGATGTACAGGCGCATACGTAATTGACGCGTCTCCTAAAAATGCAGAGGGGCGCATGGTGCCCAGCGCGAGACCCGTCCGGCGTGTTGGTGCACGGAAGCGATTGCGTGCTTTGTCTGCACTTGCATGATTTTGCACAAAAGTAGACCCGTAAATGGGGCCCCGCTTAATACTGAGCTTCGCTGACGGACAATGCATGCTTGCTCTTCGCCTGTCGACAATACAGACCACCTAATAAGTACTTCCCATCATAAATTCCATTTATTCTGATCATTATTTGGAAACCTCACAGTAAACTTTTCCCACGTATGTCATTCAGTGTCATTTGGAACGGAGTAAGTTTGGAAGGAAATTATATCTTGTTTATCGCTATTTGTCAGTATCATATATACATTTGTTTTTCTTGAAGAATTTCCTCGATATGCGGAAAGCACGTCGTTCTCCGCCTTCGGAGTTATCTTGCTGATAAACCCTTATCTTTAGTGTTGAAACGCACGGAGGGGGAGGATAAAAAGGCTTTAGTCTGTTTATCACGTCGCGTTGCCCAATCTGAAAGTGAGCAGTGAGATCGGGACAAGCGTTGGACCGCTGTGCACTCTTAAAGGGACAATCACGGCCTTGCAGATGAGTTTTTATTTCAAGTTCTCGGTGCTCACCTGAATGATACATGAGACGCTGTGAAGTGTCAGAAGGAAGATGTGCAGATTTCCTATATTTGATATCTGCAGAGACTGTGTGAATTAATGGTTTTGCATTGTTGGTACCTCCCGTATTGTATAATTTAAAAAATATACTCAATACCGAATGGATGCTCGGTGCTTCATGGAATGAAGGATGACATCGTGGTCAGGCTGGCAGGCGCAGCACTCATTAAACACATGGCACTCTTATTGCTGGCATGTGTGAATAGACCAGATATTATTCTTCCAGTAGTTTTTACTTGGTTTTCTTTCAGTTTGTTCTGTCTGATCGTCTCAGGCCGAAGAGACAAGCTCCCCTTTGATCTGATTCTTCTTTTTCAACTGGTGGTTATCATTCAGGAGGCAGCTTTTCAGTTTTGCCTCCTATGTTAATGTCAGAGTGATCCGAATACATCTGCGAATAAACGGCAGGTCCACCCACCCGAGACCCCCGAAGAGGAACAGAGGGCCTTAAACAGCAGCTCTGCTGTGCTCTCCACCTTCAGCTGCCATTTGGAACTAGCCTTACTTTCTTGTCATGGATGTGCCTAATTTATATTAATATGCAGTCTCATTTTCTGCTGAATTGCAGATGACTTTAGTTCTTGGTCGCGAATTCAAGCTCGACATCTAATTTTCTGCTGCTGGCTCTGAACAATGAGTCCCCTAACTTGGCATCCGTGCCTTATGTGTGCCTACCCCTGGTCTACACCTCAAAGACTGCCGACGTTTTCTGGGAGGATGGGAAATGCTCGTTACAATACTTTGAATCATTTTTTTTTCCCCCCCAGAATTTTTTTTAAAGTATGAAACCGTTGAAAGAAACTTTGAATATCTGTAACAATTTTTAATTTTGATCAAAAAAGTATTCTGCATCACTGCCTGGTATTATATCATTCTAAGTGCTACTGTGGAAAATATAACTATTATTAGTCATTACTGTCATAAAAAGTAATAAATGAAGACTTGATCCGTTATTTAGCTCTGCGTGGAAACGTTCTCCAGTTCCGGAAAGCGCGGCTTCAGGCCATCTCAGTATTGTCACATCCCTCCTACCACCCTCACCCCTCAGAGCCCAAGGGCAGTGTCGGGGCGCCCTTGTTCACGCTGACAAGGTTTGTAAACGGTGCACGGAGAGGGGAGACGAGAGAGCCGGCCTCCCAGAATCCCATTTGCACTTGTCAGAGAGCATGCAGGTCTGGCCTGACCTTTCTCTTCCCCTCTGACGTGCCTCTGTAATGACTCCCCGGGTGCTCGAATGAGGCAGCTCCTGTCATTAACCGACTGCATGCGTGTCCCCCCCGCCCCCCCCCGCCCCCCAACACCCCCCCCGCCCCCCCCCCCCCCCCCCCCCCCACCCTCCCCCCCGCCCCTCCCGCCCCACCGGCGAACCCCCCCGCCCCCGCCCTCCCCCACATGCC
>JAACJT020000035.1:2508636-2524918 GCA_009936485.2 Gymnarchus niloticus
GGGACCCCTCTCGAGGATCCAACCTTTATGGACGATGGCTGGCATCGGGGGCGGGCACCAGGGGAGGGAACCCGGGGAGAGAACACGGGGAGGGGACCAGGGGTGGGGACCAGGGGAGGGTCCCCCACGGCCCCGTCTGTCACATCCCTGTCATCTCCCACGTCTGCCATCTGCGGTGCTGTCTGGGGCACCCAAGAAAAATAAATAAAAAATAAAAAGATGGTGGGAGAGGAGGTGGAATTGGGGGGGGAGGTGGTTGGCTTTAAAGACCTCCGAACAAAGTAGAGACCATCTCTCAATTCTGTCTCCACCAGCCAGACGCCAATCTGCCTGACTGACGTCCGGGATTGACGTCTGTAGTCTGGGGGGGGTCCTCTGTAGCATGCCCTGCCCTCAGCGGAGCGGGGGAGCGATTCTGAGATGGGCTCAGACATTTCACTGAAGCCATGTAGAAACTCTTTTGTAGAAGGAAATTTAAAAATCAGTGTTTTGGTCGCAGTGTTTAATGCATGGTTGTTGGGTGTACAAGCCGTCCTGACCGATGAGGCTCAGAAGAAGCAGGAGAACTCAGAAGGTTTTGTCAAAAAGTCAGTTTGGTGGCATGATGTCACGCTGACATAGGGGTGTGAGTATGTGTGATTGTGACTGTGGGTGCTGTGTATCTGTGTGCGATTGTGTGTCCCTGTGCTGTGTATCTGAGAACGATTGTGTATCTGTGTGCTCTCTTAATATGTGCTGTGTATGTGTGTGAAATTGTGTCTCTGTTACGTTTATGTAGAACTCGACATTTTGGCTTGGACATTTGCATTCACTCTCATCTTCCCATACACACGTGTAGCGGTGCCTGAAACAGGCCCTGCTCTTTGGTCCATGAGCAGCCCTTACCATGTCAAAGGTAACGTGTCGATGTTTTCTCTGTCTTCCAGGGAACTGAACGGCAACAACCTGACCCGCATCACCAAGAGTGACCTTTCTGGCCTGAAGTACATACGTGTCCTGTGAGTAGCCCTCAGACGGGGGGATGTCCCCCTAGCAGAGCGTCTCGTGAGCTCAATAACTACCCCACTCGTGCCGCCAGCTCTGCACGAAGCCTCTTCCCTGCTTTGGTCTGCACTAGTTCTCTCTGTCTAACTGGGAACCCACATTTCGTTGGGGTGGGGGGGTGAAATGCAACATCGGTGTGATAATCCAGCCTGCTCACTTAAGTGAGATGTGAGACCCTCAGGAACCCCACTGCCTGTCTCCCCCTCCCTGCAGTATGCCTTTGCCTTGCTGTCGTTACCAGTGAGTAACCGTCAGCTGGTAGCCAGCGAGACGGACGTGGCGCCTCTCACAGGCCAACAAAGGCTGCCGCAAGGTTTATCTGGCTGTAAAAACCTTAGGCTCCACCCCCCATTGGCAAAGGGCCCCCCGGTGGGTGTCGGGGTTACAGCCCAGTTGTTAACATGATTAACACGGAGGCAAAACACGGCCTCTAAGGAGGTAGCTTCTGGATTTCTCGCCTCTGACAATTCTGCAGTCAGACTGATGTGGTGCCCTGCCCCCACAACCTTTCACCCCTGTTTGAGGGAGGGGGCTAGGGCGGCCTTTATGGCACGGCCTGGCTGTGCGTGCTGAAAGATTGGGATGATGGACGGCTTCCTCTTTCCTCTTTGTTTTTACCCAGTCTGGTCCATACATTTTACAGCCCTCTGGATTTTTTTTTTTTTCTTGAGAGGAAAATATCAGATGTTAGTGAAAGAATGGAGAAGAATTCCCTGGTTCTTCTGCTTTAGCTGGTCACGCACACCATTTCTCATTCTGAACCAGCTGTCTCTTGCCAATTTCTTTTTTGAAAAGATGAACATTTTTGTACTAATGCACTTAACATTTTATTTACTTCAGAACGGTTTGTAAACAACAATAGAGAAAATGAGCTATGTACAGTAATTAAAGAGATGAAGATGGCCACCATTCTTCTTAAAGAACAAGGCACACTCCATCAAAACGTCAGTCCTGGAATGCCTTCAACAGCATGGCCAACCGAACACTTTCCCAAGGTTTTATTAACTGTCTCAGCTTTTTCCAGATAACTGAATCGAAAATGAATTGTAGCCTTCCTTTTTCCGAACCACTGCCCCAGTACCGGGTTGTAGGGGAGGTCTAGAACCTATCCCAGACAGCACAGGGCAGAAGGGAGGGAATACCCTGGACAGGGTATCAGTTCACCTCAGAGGGCGCACACAAAATTAATGATTTGCTTCTTTGGCTAGTCATTATTCATTGACACATACGCACTAGGTTCATACAGTCTTCAGTCCAGCACCACCCCCTGTCTTGACTGCCCTATGTTTGGCACTTTAAATTATCATGCACTCCTCCATTTGTCCTTGTGTCACTTTTTGTTTGCATGTCGAACCCTGGTCTGAGGTGCCAGTTTAACTATGTACAGGTGGCATGACAACAAAGCCAACTTCAGGCCAGTCCGGCTAACTGTGAGAGCTCAGAGAAGGGAAGGGGCTCAAACCCTTAACAAGGAACGGTGAGCCACTGTGAAACTGCATTTTCAAATTAGATTGTTGAATGTAAGTTAAGATCTCATCTGACTGTTTGTTTTAAAGCTGAAATACTGGCTTTATAATATCGATAAAAACTCTCAGATGTAACACCGTATCTCTTGACTCGCTCAGCTTTGTCTTGTTTTTCATCTCGTCTGCTTTGTTTAGGCTGCCGCTGTGAAACATGTTTACGCTCAGTAGCCGCGGTTCTTTTGAACGCCGCGCTTAGCCCACACTGTGTCTCCATCTCCCCCCACATCAGTTGTGACAACGCCGTTGACCCCTCCCATGGCCCTGAATTTCACTCTTTGACCTGTGCCCTTTGAATCTTGACCAAGCAGCAGACCACACTGCCACTGAATGCTCCGCTCTCCATAAAAACGTTCTTCTCTCTCCTTATCCCCCAATGTGTCCTCAGAACCCCCCCACCACCCCCAAAACACATTATGAGCTGAACCTTTAGACTCCCAGTTTAGTATTGTCTTTGAGTCGGAGACCACCCATGGCTATGACCTCCTGAAGAACGCCTATACGTTCGTCGCTCATTATTTTTGCTTTTCTGGTTTTCTCTTGCAGGCAGCTGATGGAAAACCAGATCAGCACAATCGAGCGCGGTGCCTTTGACGACATGAAGGAACTGGAGAGGCTGTGAGTGTTCCGCCGTGTCACAAACGAGAGGGCATCATCGTACTCACGCGCGCACGTCCTCTAGGAGCTTTCAGCACAGCTACGGAAGCCCAGTTTCCCAGGAGTCTAAAATCCATACTAGGGACATCAGAAAGTTCCGCTTCCGTATGAAAGCAAAGTGAACATGAGCACGTCAGATTCACTTTCACAGCCAGGCCTGTAATCGTACCCACAACCCTGGAGATATGAAACCTCCAACTATAGCCACCTTTGAATTAATGTATTGTATTTGGCACTTCATTCCTACTGGATTCTCTTGAGTGATATATATCTGTTTGGATTTTCCTTAGTTCTAAGCTGTGTTTGTATAGCTCTTCCTCACTCAACTGTATAGTTCTTGGTACTGGTCACTCACTTGAAGCTCAGTCTGGCTGTATGCCTATCTTCTATCACCTGCCTCACTTGAACATCACTTTCTACAAAAGCGTTTGCTAAATAAACAAAAACGTAAATATTGTATATGTATGGACACTGGGGAAAAAAGCATTGTAAGGTACCACATTTAATATGTATCTGAATTATCTGGTGGTGAAATAGTGGCTGCTGTTTGAAAGCTGTGAATTTAAATCCATGAAGGGTATTGCTGTTGGACCCTCAAGAGGAGTGGTTGATCTCATCTGTCAAAAAACAATTGGTGACGTTTGTAAGAATCCCACCTTGAGGCGCAGTGCTGCTTTCTGTTCGAAGGCCTCATGTCGTGGTTAACGACATCTGTATCGCCTGGAGGTTAAATCACAGAGTCGCTCCTGAACGCTTAGATGACGCCCAGCTCCATCATCCGTCATCGTTGATGGGCCCGGATCAATAACGAGTTAATTAAACATCTGCTCCCAGTACAGGGGCTCAAAGCTCTGCTAACTGAGCGTACGGTCAGGAATGGAACTAGAATTAGCTACAATCTGCTTCCTAATTTAGGTTAGCCTCACAAGGCCTGGTTCCAGTCGACCTCCAGCGGTAACCTGAAATGACTGTTTAGGTGCTGAGCTTAATGCTCTTATCCAAAGTGACTTCTAACTTGTCCCATTCCTAGCTTGCTGTTTTACTGCAGTAATTGAAGCCAAGTACGTTGTTGGTGGTTAATAAAACTGGACGTCTTGGGTACTTGATCCCCAGGCTTTAATGACCGTGATGCCTGGAGCAGTCTTATAGTGCAAATTTCATTGTTGATATTTTCATTTTGAATGCTTGAGGTGTGTAACTGTCCAATACCAGCAGAACACAATTTACAGCGTAGTCAAAGGTGAATAAATGACCTCATACGTTCACAACACTCAGTGAGTAAAATTTCAGAGAACAGTGCTGTGGAGAATAACGAGAGCAGGTCCTGAGGTCCCGGATAATAACGAGAGCAGGTTCTGAGGTCCCGGATAATAACGAGAGCAGGTCCTGAGGTTCCGGAGAATAACGAGAGCAGGTCCTGAGGTCCCGGAGAATAACGAGCGCAGGTCCTGAGGTCCCAGAGAATAACGAGCGCAGGTCCTGAGAGCAGGTCCTGAGGTCCCGGATAATAACGAGAGCAGGTCCTGAGGTCCCACATAACAACGAGAGCAGGTCCTGAGGTCCCGGATAACAACGAGAGCAGGTCCTGAGGTCCCGGATAACAATGAGAGCAGGTCCTGAGGTCCCGGATAATAACGAGAGCAGGTCCTGAGGTTCTGGGTGCTCAGTAAATGTTCTGTGCTGTACTGGGTGCCCCTCTTCTGCCTCTGACCCCTGTCTGTCTCCCCTGACAGGAGGCTGAACCGAAACCAGCTTCAGCAGCTTCCGGAGCTGCTCTTCCAGAAGAATCCGGCACTCTCACGGCTGTGAGTAGCCATCATCTTGTTTCTTATTTTTCTCTGCTATTCCACCTGCTGGGAGTGCTGTCCATAAACCTTAATAAAATATTTCCTAGCTTTCTTTCTTTTATTCCAAAAGAGAGAGCATTAGTAAGTTGAACCGATGTTGTGTTCAGTCATAAAAATGCCTGTTTTTTTTTTGTTCGAGTTGCTCGGTGTGTTTCGGCTCCGTTCTGGAGCTCTCCGTGAGCAGAGTCATATTGTTTCACCAGAATTCACGCTAACCGATGACGCCATGCTGCCTTTGTGCCGGAATGTGTTGCTCTTTCACCGTGTCTTTTCGGCCCTGTTAAAAGCAGCCAGCAGCTTTCCAGATCGCGTGTGTGTGTGATATTTGTTTTAGAACGACTTTATGTCCAAACGGAAACCGTCACAGTCCGTGCAGTTTGATCCCCTGTGAGCCGTGTATACCTCCTCTGTCTGCTTTCCCGCTGTACCTCTGCCTTCGCGCGACATCCCCTCCACGTGACCGAGTAAAGCCCCTGTACTTTCGTTGTCCTTTGGGGAGCGGCTTTGTGCCGGTTCTCCTGTAGGACCTTCTAAGCTTTCCCACTTGTTCCCGTTTCCAAGCGTTTTGGAAGATAATGAGGAGCTCCGACTCTGTGGCCACCCCATCGACCATCGTTATAGTTCAGGTTACCGTGGCCTGTGGGAGAGACTGCAAACGAAGGGAGATGGAAAAGTCATTTCCCCCCTCAGCCCTTCCTGAAACCCCGTGCTGCCCCCCGCCTACCCCCAAACTCACTGACCGTGTGTTTCCTTTCTCTCTTCGCTCTTCTTAATTGCGTTACCTCCATGAATAACTTTTTTTTTCAGCAGGCCGTTCCGAGCGAGGCTTCTTGCCAGTTTTCGGGCAATCTTGCCCATCTCCATGGTAACCGTTCAGCCAAGGCTTCCAGGAGGCTTCTCCAGGCTTTTTTTTTTTTTGGGGGGGGGGGTGGGTTGTGTGTGTCACCGTGGCTTGTGCTGGCCAATAGAACCACCTGTTTCTTAAAGACTTGGCGAAGGGAGTCTCGGCATCATTGATCGATGTGCTCCATTAGCTACCGGCTTTCGCTCACAGACTTCTCCCTTTTCTGGGGTAATTCCAACCTGCTGGCCCCTCAAAGGCCCTTTGTTTGCCGACTCACTTCGGCGTGTCGCACTCAGCCGCTCGGAGACATCGTCACTTTTGTGGAAACTGGATCCCGTGTTTGTGATGCTAACAAATCCTGATAGCACATTCACCGAGGTTTGGCTGTGGGGTGGGGGATACGAGGTCTGCCCTTTCTCATCTTCCTGCCGGATCGAAACCCTAAAAATAGGACTGAAGACTCTGGGAGTCTGCACACTTATCAGAATAACTTGGGCTGCCAAAGTCATTTCTGAGAACGGCATATCTTGGGGAAAGCAGTGGTGAAATTATCTCTCCAAGTGTTTTTTCTTTTTAAATGCACTTAAGATGGCAGGACTCCCGGAGGAAGGGTTTCTTTTGCCTCTGCCTTAACACTAAGTGCTCACTGGGGCTCGTTAAGGTCTCATTTAAAATGGTCTTAACAAGAGAATTTAGTACTCAGACCATGGCCCTTGGGCGGGATACAAGTCCAGATGTTTTCCCTCACATCCAGAGCTAATTGGCCTCCTCCTCTTCTTTACCGTCCTCAGCTCAAAGCGCCGATGTCATAAAGGTGCTTGAGGGAGCCTCCAGACTTCGACAGTTGTTGCGACGTGACCAGGTGGCCCCCTGCCCTTGGTACGTGAGCCTTTCATGTGGCATGACTCCCCCCCCCAGGAGTGCCAGACAGAGCAGGCGTTTCCTTGGTAGAAAGCCGGCTGATGGAACAAGACGTGCCATAAACCCCGCCTCCCCGTTGCCTTTGCCGGCTCGATAATTAGCCGCTTTTCTTACCAGGCAGCACGGGAGGGCTGCCGCATCCGCCGTGGGCAGGCTCGTTAGCTGGGGGGCTGAGAACTTCATATTGTCGTGTTTTGTTTTGTGCTGAAGGCTCGCTGTTGGCTTGTTTTGGCGGGTAACACCGCCGGCGTTGGCGTGCCGCGTGCTGTCGTGGGAAAGCTGGGGGAATGAGGCCGGCTAATGATGGGTCGTGGGCTGGACAGCAATCCCTGCCACTCGGTGGAATGTCGTAAAGCTTGGAAACAAAGTGGAGGTACACGGCAGCACCGGATGGTGGGGTAGACCATGGGGGCTGGCCTATTCCTCATTTATGACAGCCCCCCGCATGCCTACCCCTGACAAACTCTCCAAAGAATAGGCCCATAATCTCGGCTCCTGACTTTGCCATCAAAGCTCTGGTTTATGTGAATGTATGGGGGGGCGTGCCAGGCTAGGGAATAACATCTGGCAGGGAGGGTAGAGTTTCCGCCATTCTGCGTCTCGTACAGCACGACGTGTCGATGGGGCAGGCTGCTCAGGGAGAGCAGGAGGGCAGACCCAGCCTTTGCCAGGACCAGGAGGGTCCTGTGTGGGAGCAGGCTGGTGGGGGGTGCTGGTGCTGTCTGTGTGGCCCGGGGGCAGGGGGGGAACGACCTGGGGGGAACGACCTGGGGGGGAGATGGGCCTTATGCTGTACGGTCTGGCGACAGCGAGAACCAGATACACAAACACAGGCGGAGAGTGGAGCCAAACAAAACAAAAAGTGATGTGCTGAGCGAATGCCTTCTTCATTAAAGGAAAAAAATGACAGGCATGCGTCAGGGATGGATTAGTGCTTTTTTCAAGTTATTTTAGGAGATCAAAGACCTGATCGTGTTGTTCTCGCACATGTCGGATCACAAATGGGTTGTCTTTCAAGGCAGTTTTAAAATGCATGAGATTTTTATTTTTTTTAACCAGATTTGTTTCCGATGTTCTCATGCGTATACCATCTTGTGTTTTGCATGTGTTATCTTGCGTCTCCTGCTGGTCAGCTGACCTCCATATGATGAGCTCAGTGGGTCAGCTGACTCCCCTCCCCCCAAACTTTCATGCAGGTCTTCACCTGCCGTCTGCCCGACGTTTCCTTGGGCTGTATAGATCGCGGAGGTGCTCACCCAAACATCTCGTTGGCCGCTGTGCTGTGTTCAGTAATGCTGGTTCATTGTAAAGGTGGACGTGGTCCTGCTCATCAGATGCAATCACAATAACAGCAGACAACAGTTCACACCCTGCCCCTCCAGGAACCCCACACACGTTCTCCCCTTAGGCCAGGCACTCTTACTGGCAGAACCGTTGAACCTCTTCTGACCCCACAGCACATCCCGTAGCGTTTACATAACTGGTCCTAAGAAGTGGTTCAGTTTTCGTCCATAGAAGTGGTTCCGGCTGTTGTACCATTAACCGTGTCCTGAGGCACTTACCCGAAACTATTTTAATGAAGGTGTCTAAAACCGTCAGGGTAAAGGAGGCACTGGCTGACTCAGGTGCTAACCAGCGAAATGATCTGATAAACAGTGACATTCCACAGTCATCACTGTTTAGATTCGTCCGCCTTGCTCTCGATACTGATGCCTACCTTCCTTGCTGGGTGGGGGGGTGGCAAGCAGGACTAGGTTGCCGTAGCAACCAGGAGTGGTGGAGGGGGTTGGCTGGGGGTGTAGGGTTTGGGGCTGCGAAATGAATTCTTATGGCTGTCAGCAGTCGGTCACTTTGAGCTTTAATTTGAAAGAGGCGGAGGAGGGGCAGGTCATTGGGAAAAGGGGTAATTACTGGGGGTGATGGCAGTGTTCCTCTTTAGGGGTCAGTCCTGAGCGTGTGTGTGTGTGTGTGTGTGAGAGAGAGAGAGAGAGAGAGAGAGATACCGAGCAACGCTCAAGGTTAACAAAAGGTTTGCGCTGAGCTATTGGTGCATCTTGCTGACACACACGGGTCCGGCACACGTCTCCATGTACTTGCATTGCCTTACAGCAAAGTGGTCACCCAAGCACACAGGCTGGCCGCACCGTACTCATGCATGACGGCATTAAAGCACAAAGATGCTCTGTGGTCCACCGGCCAGCACGGAGTGACAGGTTAATTAAAGTGGGACCAGGCTGCAGGCAAGGGGAGCGTGAGCAGGTAAGCTCCACCCCCCAGAGTGGTGGGACAGCGAGCACTCCATGTGAAATCACTGAGGCGGCCTAAAATGTACGCAGGCAGCCTCGTGATGCACCTTACTCCACAGCCTTCTCCCCCTGCTCTGAATTATCACCGGTCACCATTCTCCCAGCATCGTCTATGGCGCCTCCGTCGTCAGTTACACATTTTCAAACGACGTCCTGGCTCATCACGCCACAGGCCAGTTGAATCGGACCTCAGGTAACTCGCTTTCAGAGTTGGGTCAGTTCCAGTGATGGGTGCCCAGTTCACAGCAGAGGTAAAGTAGCAGTTAAGGACTTGGATGCTAAAGGTTGCAGGTTCAAATCTTAGCAGAGGCCCTCTTGTGGTGCCTTCGAGCCTGCCAATTAACCTCAGCTGCTCCAGTGAAATATCCAGCAGTAAAAATGGGAAAACCTGTAAGCTGATTAAGAAAAAGGCCTTTTGATGTCAGTCTAAATGAAGGCAGGTATTAGCAGACATATCTGGAGAGAGCGGATAAAAGAGGGTCGCGTCAGGTTCACCCGGATGGTTGTTAGTTTGGAACCCTTTAGCTCCACCAACCTCCCTCTGCCTCTTATAGGCTTTGGGGCCCCAGCCACTCTAAACTGTTTCAAAATGGATTTTATAAGTTGTCCTCAGCATTTTTTTTACCCAGAAGCATAAGAGAAACAGACACACTATTAAAAAATCATCTGAAACAGCACAAGTCAGATGGTGATTGATTTAAAAACCACTCCACCATTATTGGCACACGGGAATGTGTGGAAACAGAGGAGAAGTTTAACAACCATTGTGGGGCCTGCTTGGGGTAGTGGGTGGGAAGGAATCCTGCCTTGGATTGGTTGAATGCCTTGTTGGGCAGGGATTGCTTTGCATTTGTGATAAAGGGATTCACCATTAAAGCTGTCAGTCAGTTGGTGGCAAGGCGATGCCCCATAATGCTGTGGCCACCTAATCCATAAATCTCAGACGAAGTCATTCCCTCAGTTAGGGTCCCAGTGGGGGGCTTGTTCCATTTCCGTTAGGGAAATGTCTGCCTTTGCGTCCTCACTGTCGTAAACGTCCTTGTGAGTCTCCGTGAGTTTATTTGGTCAGCTTAGACCAGCAGGGACATTAGTTTCCTGCTCATGTGCAGTTGGCACGGTGACAGCATTCAGATGTGTTTGCATCCTTGTGGTTCTGTTGCCGCCTGGTCGTGGAGCCGGTTGCCCATTCATCTCCATGGACTTGGCATGCAGGTGGCCAGCTGGAGATGCCCAGCAGTCACATCAAATGTCCCCCATGTGGCGGGGGGATGTGGTGGGCACCACATGGCATTGAGGTCACCTTCTTTAGTCTTCATTGGGATGTTCACTTCAAAGGAGCCAAGAGGATCTTCTTTGGGCGTCTGCAAATCTACCCGGGTGTAAGTCGTGGTTCTGCAAATCTACATGTGTGTGCGTCGTGTCCGACCAAACCTATTAGGGTCTGTGTGCTACCGTTTGCCCTGAAAGATGCCCGATTTGGCTCGGTATAGCCAGGCTGGGCTTGGGTCTGCGACGCAAACAGTCTTTTAGAATCAAACACACGCAACTCAAATGATGATTGCAGAATTGCCTTGAAAAATACTGCCTTCCCCACCATGCTGTGGGTAAACAGACAGTATGAAGGGTAGATCAGTCTTCCACACATGATAGTAGCTCTCCGTTTTCTCTTCATGTTTCCCCTCCTCTTTCTGGAGTTTTTTGGTCTAGAAGAGAGGACCTCACGATGTAGACCCTGCTACGTGTGTGTATGGCCTCCACCCCCCAGTTAGTTCCGCCTCGGCCTGAGGGTAGAAAACAGACCATGTTTGTTTTGGCGTTGCAGAGAGGGCTGAAGTGCACAGCAGAGACAGAGAAGCCAGTGGAGGCTGTACACCACCGCACCTCTAATCTCTCAGTGTGTAATTAGGGGCTTGTAGATCCTGGACTTCCTGAAGAGAGGAAACCCTGCAGGTTCTCCTCCTTTCCTCCAGTGATCTTTTGTACCCAGGCCCCTATATCTTTGTTTGAGGTTGTTTACTTTCCCCATCTTTTGACACTTTAAGCTTCCTATTGTTCAGGAAAACAGCCACCAGATCGGAGGGTTGTCGAGAACTAAGGTTCCTATGTGTTAGGGCTCTGGAAGGGTGTCCTTTCTGTACAGATGAATGTGAAGCTTTGTCCTTATCTCATTGGTTATGGCTGAGGGTTACACGACCCAAGATCATCTAGTCAGTAGACTGGGAATCTCAAAAACAGCCGGTGATCATTGAATGAGTCATCTGTAAGTATCCCAGAACATTACGTGAATTTATATGAGGATGATCTGGAACATCAGATCTTCCTATAAGTGGGGGTCCTAGAATGTTAGTCCATTTCTGAGGGGGAGTTTTGAAACATCAGGCCGTTTGTAAATGGGCCTTCTAGAACCTCAGATCCTTTCTGTTCATTCATTCAGAAGGCATATCTGGGAAGCCATTAAAACGTTGTGCACAGTTTGCCATTGTACTGGAGCTCCTACATCTGTATTTCACATCCATGGTGTCTGCGAAGTTCATGGAAGTGTGTTCCAGTGTAACGACAAGCAGACCACAGAAGATGGCTTCTCTGTAACACAAAACCCTGCGGGAAACCTCATATCGACGTCACAATTCATCACCTTTCTCTGGGAGCAGAATTCATGCAGATTTCCCTGTATGTCTGTGCGTGAGTTTCTCTATGCAAGCTTGTCTGTCTGTGCGTGTCGGCCTTCTCCTCCAGACCCCATGCGCCTGCCTTGTTTTTCCGGCTCGATTCTGGCACTTGAGCGAGTACCGGAACAAAAACCTCTTGTTTCTGTCGGGACCCTTCCAGACTGTGCAGCCTTCCTGCTCCTTGGAACCGTTTTCATCTTCCTGAAGGACACCCACAAATGCGATGTGAAGAATTCCTGCGCTTGTAACCCGTCCCGTGCTAAACAGGCCACCTCTTGTGGAGCTCCAGGTGAAACGGCCCAGCTGCAGAGCCAGACGCCCAAATTGCGAGCCAGCTCCTGTGTTATGTCACTCAGGCTTGCACCGTAAATCGCGAAACATACACAACCGCTTTCAAGTCAGCTCTGGGTGTAAGAGCATCCGCTGAGTGAATGTAAATAATGCCGAAATTTGACTAAAGGATTCTGACGTTTCGGGTTTTCCGCGCGCTGTTGTGATTGTGGGCAAAACTGTAGCCTGGTTGCTGTGGCCAACGGCGCTAGAGGTGCAGATATGTGGAGTCTTTATGCTAAGGGTGTAGCCATACCTAGGCGTTTCCCGAATGCGCTCCGAACCCAAGAGCAACCTAGGAAAACACACAGCTCTTAACCAAGCCCTGACCACCCAGCATCCCACAAACGCCGTGGGGGCGCCGTTGAACACCGTCCACCTCACTGCAGTCCGCGGCACCTAGCCGAGCACACCTACTGCTCCCAGCTTCAGTGCTGCCCCACACCTCGGCCCCATGCGCCACGGGGATGGAGCACTGAAGCGCGTCTAACTGCGAGTCAGCGTGTATGCGCAAAGTGCGCATATGGAGTAGCTAGCCCTTGTTTGTGAATGGCCGAGCGCTGGGCACCCCCTGAGCCGCGTCTGTTGCCGCTAGGACGCCGAAGGCGGCGGCCCTCGTTTACCGACGGCACAGCGCTCAGCACATGGTGGCCCGCGTGCATAGCAGGCAGGCTGCTCCACGTGCGGCCTGGCCTGCTCCACCCTGACAGCAGTCTGCCCCACAGCCACCCGTCCTCCTGCTGTGGCTCCGGCGTGGAGCTCTGACCTCATTATCCTCTCCGTGGGAGAAGGAAGCAGTGCTGGGGGGGGGAGAAGAAGCGTTATTTTTCATGGTGGGGGAGACGCTTGAATCTGGTGTCTGCCACCAAACTGAGAGATCAGTTTCTGGGTGGAGGACATCTTATATAATCTTGTTCCTCAGCAGCACTTGTGAGCAGCAAAAGGTTGCATTTCATGCGCTTGTTCTCTCATATGCCCACGTACACGCAGCAGAGCACGCTAATATAAGCAGGCACGCAAACACACACCATGCTGTTCGATCAGTTAAACGCTGCTGCTAGAAACCGCTGTCGGCGGCAGAAGGTAAAGCAGTCCGTAGGTAAGCCCCCACACAGCGTTAATGGCGCATGATGACAGGGCACCCACTTGGCAGGGAATGCTGGGATTCGGTTCCGGGCATATGTTAGCTTACATATTTATAAAGGCTCGGTAACCTGACAGTGTACCATGTGGGAGGAGATCACTTAAGCAGATCCAGGGCCTAACCACGCGTTACGTTACGTTAGGATTTGCATCCGACCTATCAACCGTTATCCATAGCCAGCCCAGAGTGATTGAGTGTGTGTGTGTGTGTGTGAGAGTGAGTGAGTGACGACGAGGAGGTCACACCCAGTGAAGCAGCAGAGTAAGGAATGAGAACTGAAAAGTTTTTGGTTGCCACAGATATCACCTTGAGACTTTCAAAAAAAAAAAAAATCGACAGTACACACATGGAACTTTCTGGATCGTGTTGAAAGAATTGAGAGATAGGGGGTCGGGGGGAGCGAGTGAGCAGGTGCACAGATAAGGGACAGAGAGGGAGAGAGTGCGAGTGAGTGTCGGGGAGTGGGGGGGTCCCATCGCTGGGCTTTGAAATCGGCGCATTTCATCTACCCCCCATGAGGATGGGGGCACCTGGATTTGCACTTCAAAGCAGCTGGCCGGCAGGATGCCTGTTTCAAAGCGGCCTGCGGCAGTCAGGCACATGGGAAGGACGGCTGTGCTGCCAGCTAAGCCTTCGTCAGACACCTCAGGGTGTGGTCCGCTCTTTGTAATTGAGTCTGGAGGACTCGCATCCGAGTTGTTTTCAATGTAAAATAAAATGGAGGCGAGGCATTGATTTTCATGACATCAAAGTGCCCTTCTGTCAAAGTCATGGTAGGTTCCCCCACCACCATGTTGATGGAAAAGTACTACCTAGTCCACTGTCTGTGGATTACGTTTGATTGTTTAAATGAAGTATCTGTATTGGAAACACGCCCACAGCTTGGTGTCACGGTGTGCTGTCCTCGCTCTCGTGTTTGTTGAACGTGTGTGAATAAGCAGGAAAATATTTGTGGAACTTAGACACTGTGTGTTTGTCAGCATTATTGCATGTGTGAATGTCCTGCTTGTGTGTGTGAGAATTTCTTCATTTGTGTGTGGGGTCGATGTGGTTAATAGCATGTTATTGTCTCAGCCCTATTGCCAGCCCAGTGGGGGGTGTTTTTAAGCAGAGTAAGGCATCCTCGCTGCCTACTGAAAGGTCCTTGGTTCATTCTCTTGAGCTAAAGCTGGTAGTTTTCACCTGCACCTGTTAACAAGGCACTTTCACATCTTCAAGGACTGAGCTCTTAGGGTGGAGATGGAGCTCAGAAGGAAAGATATTGATGTTTGTGGATCCAGTGAGATTATTGGCTGGTGCAGTGCAAGCTCAGTGAAGATATTGGCTGATACAGTTTGGGCCCAGTGAGGTTATTGGTTGGTACGGTGCAGGCCCAGTGAGGTTATTGCTTGGCACAGTATGGGTCCAGTGAGGCTATTGGCTAGTACAGTGCAGGCCTAGTGTGGGTATTAGCTGGTACAGTATGGGTCCAGTGAGGCTATTGGATGGTGCTGCTGTACTGATATACACATCAGACCTGATACATCTGAGAAAGATATACACGCAACAATAGTGTGGAGTCGTCATATGATTACACAAACTGAAGGAATCGTGATGCGTAACCCTTGTGGTGGTTCCAGGTGGTGGCCTTGCATATTCCACATTGTACCTTGGTATTTCATCACTGCCGTGGTGATAGGTTGTGGTCTATGGTAGGAATAGCTGTGGTATGATCACCTGTTTGACACATGTCTCCTCGTATAGTCAGGCTTCAGTGCGTGATGTCAGGCCCAGACTGGCATCGGACCTCACTGTGGGGTGACATGGTTCCGGAAACTTTCGTGTTTGCTCTGCTACAGAGGAAGTGCATGAGGGACCTGCGTTTAGTCTCTCTGTGATTAAGGCACCCCCCCTCCCACTCGCAACTCCCCCCAGCCCCTCCAATTTGTGGGCTTTTAATCCCCCCAGAGCGAGGCGACGCACAATTATACAGGCTGCCACTTGATACCTTAATCGGCCCTGTTGGAAGAGGGATTAGTACGGGAATGCAGCCAGGCTTGAAATGACATTCCAGGGGCCTCCCCTCTCAGAGCCGATGCGGAGACGTTTGAAATATTTGAAGAGCAAAAGGACAAGGAGGGGAGCTCATGAAAGCCTGACCTGGACCAGGAGGGCGAGGGTAGGTGGGATGGTGGGTGGGGGGGGACGACGGATTCTATGCAGTTCCCAGGTGCTGTAAGTGTGGATGGGACACCAGTCAGAGCAGCTTGGACAGTCGGGACCTAAGTTTAAGAGCAGTCATGAGCTCTCAAGAGTCAGCATGTGACTTACCTGTTTCTTGTATCTAACAACATGAACAGACAAATGTGGTCTGTGTTGTGTTACTGTGAGGAATTAACTTTGGGAGAGTGGGTGACATGATCATCCCAACAAGAGACAAGTCAGGAAGACCCTTCCATGCATTGCTGTCATAGCCAGCGGCTTTGTGGGTCATTGTTGTCCCCCCAGAGTCACACTGAACAGGTTGTTAAGCTGGATTCTCATTAATGGAACCCTCAGCAGTCCGCAAGAATCCTGCACATGGGTGACCCTCTCACCCAGATGTTTTCGTGTTTCCGTAACGTTTTTCAGATGTTCACATAACATCAAGCGTGTCCCTCTTTAGGATGCGGTGCTCTTCATCTGTCCACCTTCACCTTCAAGGTAACGTCGTGGTCCTGTCGCCGTGCAGTCAGGATCCTTCAAGGCCATTTTGGTGCACGTAGGCCTAACTTGGGTGGACTTGAGGGTCTGAGTCTACACAGTGCGCACAGGGGAAAAAAAGGGAAAGACTTCACTAGAAGCAAACAAAGACCTTTCACACGAGAAACCGTAACGGAATCATGGCTGAAGACCGAAGTATATCCTTACTGTTTGCAAACCCCCCCCCCCCCCCCCCCCCCCCCCCCACCCCCCCCACCCAACCCCCCCCCCCCCACCCACGCCACAACACCACAAAACCCCCCCACCTCCACCCCA
>JAACJT020000035.1:2525018-2536071 GCA_009936485.2 Gymnarchus niloticus
CAAAACACCTTCCACCCGCGAACACGTAACGGAACCAAGGCTGGAGACCGCACCATCTACTTACTGTTTGCACACCCCCCCCCCCCCCCAGCACCCACCATAACCTCAAATATGCGAGTGTCAGCTGATCACGGGGAAAAGAACCGCTCAACACCCTTGAATCTCATACGTTAGAGATATTGCTGCTCAAGCACTATTTCGCCTGTCAAGCTGTCAAGTCTCTACAAAGAGTTGCCCTTAGTCACAAAAACACTCATATGCATCTAATTTCTGGCCTTCCATTGCGATGGTTTCCAAGGAAACGAGCAACACTTTTTTGTGTTGCCTGTGGGCAACTATTATCTTTTCTCTTCAGCTTCATGTTTAAAAAATATTTGATATGTTGAAGGTACAGTAGTTGTGTGTAAAAGAGGGCAGTATATTCATGTCAGCAGAAAAAAAAATCAGTTCCCCACACTGGCTTTTGGTGGTTTGAAAATTCTTAAAAAGCTGGCCGTCCGGTCAAAACCCCTTTCGGAGTGTCAGGCAAAGACTGACGTCCTTAGAGGAACTGCCCATCTTTGAATACTTGCTTGTTTCATCTTTGGAAACAAAAAACATCAGTCGTCAGGGATTGCTGACGCCTCCCTTGCTATTTTTTTTTTTTTTTTTTTTCCCCCCCACCTTTCCCACATCTCCACTCCAGCAAACTCAGGGAAACCTTGTGGTTGGACAAAGCTAGCATTTACTATTTTACTACCAAAGCAGTTACACTATTGTGGTATTATCATGGGAGCCATTAGTGCTTTAAATAAGTTCTCGTGGTAGCTGAGGGGCATTGAGCGTGAATGTAGAATTATTGCATTGGAAGGAAACCTGAAAATGATCTTCAGTCGTTTGTGTGTTTAAAATCAGGTCAGTTCCTTGCTAATGTAGCTATACAAGGTCATGTGATCCTGACGCTCTCTGCCTCTATGTACCCATCCAGAGTGGCCGTCTGGGGAACGAAAGGGTAAACAGCTGTCCCAGTCAGTTCGGACACTCTTCTCACTTGCTTATACCCTAACGTTTGCCGTCAGAGATGGACGACCCAGGAAGTGAACCTGGGAACCTTTGTTTTATTATTCTTTCTCCAGTCCCCGTCACCAGCCATCACAGTGTCATGCCATCGTCTTGCCCCCCCCTTGCCTAAGTGAAAAAGCTGCCCTTTGCACCGGGCATATGCTGTTCCCAGGGACCATTGTTATTGCTGTCGCCAGGCAACAGCCAGGGCCTCGCTTCATCACCAGGGAGACGGGGGCCCCCGGGTGTTCCATTCGGGTCGGGCCCGATAAAGGTGGCACTGCAGGGATGGGCCCTGCCCACGGCTTCCCTGGTCCTTCATTGGGCCGTTCCGAGTCCACATATCTGCCTCGTCAGGAGCCCCACTGAGGGGTCAGAGTGCCAGAGTGCGGGCTGTGGGGCTAGGGGAAGCACAGCATAGGGGACCCCCTCCCCCACCTATGATTCCCACACCGCGTAGCCCTGCATCCCAGTGATGCCATGATCCCATGTCATGTGCTGGCTGGACAGACTCGGGGCAGAGGCGCTTTGGACGGCTTGTGAAACGGCATTACGAAGGCAGGCTCTCTCAGGCCTGGAGTGGCTTTTGAAAACCTTCCATTGTGCCAAAGAAATGCTAGCTGTTTGGGTCCACTCAAAAATGCCAGAAAAATACTGATGGAAAATGGGGAGGGGGTCTACAGGACAGAAATGCTGTAAGAAGCGCTCACCAAAATGGCTGTCCCATTTGCTGTCAGCGTGGCAACACCGCCGACATCCGCCCTCTTGTTTTCTCCCTCTGCGTGCACCACTGGAGAGACTCTCAAAACAGCAAGGCTCATCGCAGCCCTCCCGCTAAACCCCCTGTCTGCTTGGTCGCCATGGGCCCCTGGGGGCCGGCCAGTCTGAAGAGGGCCTGCACCACCGCCAACAGCTCAAAGTTAAATGTCATCGCTGTGACAGCCTCTCACGGCACCGATTAAGTGTGGGGTTTAAGAAAAAAAACGAGAGACCCCACAATAATTACAAGCGGGATTTTAGTTAGAGTTTTGGATTTTTACGCTGTGACACAGGCATTGGCTGATCTCATAATTCACGGCTATGGGATATTTAATTTGCAGTCGTGAAGGGTTTGCGGGGGCGGGTTACGAGTTGTCCCATTGCATTCAGGGTTTTGGTTCATTTGCATTTTGTAATAACTCTGGCAAAGTGACTCGTTGCAAACGGGACCATGCCAGTGCTTCTGGGATTTGGGGGCCCGTCGGTTGGGATAAAAAAAAAAAAAAAAAGTCCTTTTCCAACATCCTAGGGAACCGAGTGTCGTGCTGCAGTTGAAAATTAGATTTGCCTTTGAACAAAAGAAGACGCACCATGAAAACTGCCCCGTCATTCCCTTTCCCGTACCGTAACTCTGATCATACCTGGATTGCACATTTCTGACGCCTGGCTGGATTTTTCTACTGCCTGGGTTTAGCCCTTGTAGTGTTTCGCGTCTCAGATTGCTTTGGTAACTTTCACGTCGGCGCGTTTCTGAAGGCGCTCGTCTTCCCCGTGTCACGTATGACGGTCATGTTAACGACGACAGGAGGTGACCGGAAGCATTGCCGTGTAGCACTTTTGGCAATGCGGTAACACCAGGTTCCACCAGGTGTGTCTCAGGTTTTGTGGGGCCAGAGTGCAGATGTACGTCCCTCATTTACGGTGTTTGAAGGCTGAAGTCTCAGGAGAAGTGAGAGTCAAGCCTACTTGGAGCTATGCGTTGGTCTGACTTAACCAATCCTGGTCAGTTTTCTACATGTCGAAAAAGGCACTAAGGAATGTTCGTGGTGTGTCGATTATGTTGTGTCAAAGTGGCTCATAAGAACTCCTGAGCAGACAGACCCCCCCCCAGATGAAACCCCTCCCCGTCGTCAAGTGGTCGCAAAGGATTGATTACAGTGGCATCAATCAGACCGGAGCTGCAAGGCTTGTGTGGATGTTTTTGTTTGTGTGCTGGGGGTGGATTCACAGGATTGGCCAAAGCCACCAAGGCCCAGACATTCAGCTCGATTATCGAGAAAGGATGCAGTTTTCGTATTACCCTTTAGTAACCATAATTACAGAGACAGACAAACTTGATATGATACAGCATATTAAAATCTTAATGCACCATTTATGTTTTAACACTCGTAATTTAACTCAGAGGACTAAGGAATTTTCTCATAATTATTCATAATTAGTTTGGGATTCATCTTAAAAGCATGCCACAGGACGAAAAAACGGCACATGAGGAAAAATGTTTTGCTTAGAATGTGAAATGATTTCAGTCAGAAGATTTATTAAGCACACCATGCCGTGGCAGTGGATTTCTGCAAAAAGCAAAACATTTGCTCCCAGCTTGGGCAAACAGTATCTGCATGTAGATTTAATTATGAAGTATCGGTGGAGAGAGCCAAGCAAAACACGAAAATGCATAACCAATTATACCTATTAATATAATAACAATGTAATATAACATAATCCTTTGGAAACCACAAATGGAATAGTGGGGGGGGGGGGGTAATTCCATTTTGCACATTACCCCCATCAGACAAAAAATTATACAACTCTAGTAAGAATTTACATAATAAAAAGGAGGACTTTATAGCATGCATAATTACAAGCTGTTCTCATCCATACATGGTTCTAAGCCAGGAGAAATACACTTATAATGCAGGTGACAGACCAGACAACGTCTAGTTCCACCTCTCTGCTCCTCTGAATAAATGTTTAAGCAAAATAAAGGTAACAACACAGGGATGTGCTGGCTGGAAAAATCTATTTTACAGCAGTTATTGCCCTCGAGGAGGCTGAATGGATTTTTCCTTTTGAGTTTTAAGAAGGGCTTGGTTTTTAAATGGTGTCGCAGAGCTGTCCGCCTGAGTGACGAAAGGCATTACGAGGGAATGAGCGGGGGAACAAGGCCCACACGGAGAAACGACTGACGAGCAAAGCAGGGTCTTGCTTGTAGGGCTGCCTTTGGGAAAGGGATACAAACAACGGATGCTTGGGATGAAACGGCAAGCGCTGCTGTTTTGTGGCGAGGAACGCCTCGCACGGGAGGAAGCACCGCGACAAGGCCGCTGTTTATTCACACGGTGATCCTAGGGCTTTTGTCAGATTTGCATGGCAGTATTAATTACACCATCTGTTTGCTTAACGCTAACGTCTTCAGCATATCATACAAATTGAAACTGCCAATAGTGGCATGGCAAATGAGGCATCATAAGCAAGGATTGGTGGGATTGCAGATTACCATCCAGTCCTGCTTGGTTTAACCCACTATTAGCCAATATGGTACCCCATGGGAACTGGGCTGACGTGGTTTCTGAAAGACATCATTATGAATACTATTTTTTTTTTTTTTGTTACTTACGACTTGGTTGCAAAGTCAGAAGCAGTATGATCTGTTTGTACACTGGAACATTTCACTCGAGCAGTTCTGATCACTGAAGAGAGCACAACAACAAAGGCTTTGCTGAGACCTAAACCCAGCAAGCCGATTCTCCAGACCTCCGACTGCTGTTAACATAAAGCCCGGTTTGCACTCTGCCACGAGAGCACACAGCAACGGTGGAGTTTGAGTCTGACATATTCAGTCACATGATGAATCTCCTCAGAGAGTGCGGCAACACCAGTGTTTGACACAAGCAGCCCAGTCTCCTGCAGAAAGGGGAAGTCCCATATCCCTCACTCTCTGACATTTCCAGAACCCTTTGCCTCTGAACCTTTTCTGAGCCGTTTGGTCCTGGGAGACCTAGCGAAAGGCCATTGCCTTAGTTGCTGTCTCTTTAATTAAGACCGATGTGGTGAAATTGCTTTCGCAGAGTCTGAGTTTTTCTTTGGATGAGGGTGGGTTTTATACTCGGACCCCTGGCACTGGGGGTCGCACCGCTGCATTTTTGAATGTGCCGCACATTCTTACGAATCCTTTCTCCTATATGCAGGGTGTCCAAGACGAAATAAGGTCCTGTAGACAAGCCTAGAAAGACGTAGGGAGAATGAGAGGAGAGGTCAGTGCTAATTGGGCAAACCAAGTTCCTTTTGTGATAAAGATCTTCTACCCCCCATATTGCTTTGGGAAGGAAAGAGGACGGGAAGGATTTAGAGAGAGATTTAATAACGAAAGCGCCAGGACACGCGCATAATGGCTTCTCCTCCGATTAAGCGCTCGAGTAGCCCTGTGTTTGGACAGGGACTGAAAGCATGTGTTAGGCTAATCTGGCACAGCTGTGGGCTGCCCATGGACTGAGTCACGGTGAATCGAGATGGGCAGGTTACCACGGTGATGGAAACCAAATGTCTGCAGTGGCTGAGCAGCTGGACTTAAAAGCTGCAGGTTCACATCCCCGGAAGGCGGCTTCTGTAGTTCCCGTTGAGCCGAAGCCTCTGACGGAAATAACTTCAGCTGAAACTAACTTAAACGGTGCAGGATCCTGAAGTATGGAAGCATCTACTCGGTGATAAAAGCCATCAATTTTTAGTAGGACTGCGGTGGTCCTGAACCGTGAGGCTGCATCGAGCACAGTACGATATTCCCCCGCATGATGATGCTGTCCAAGTCTGACTTTTTTCTGCTTTGTCTGTTAGCTACGCGGCGGCATGCTAACCCAAACCCTGACCCTTTTGTCTTGCCGATGACACACGCATGTACCCACATAGACAGAGCCAACCTCGGTCTCAAATACCCCATAAATCCACCCCCGCACTCCCCAACCCTCCGCCCCCCCCCATCACGACCCTTACACCTCAGGTTTGGGGGGGTGTTGCTAGGAAACCCTTTGGGTATCCACTCATTTCCCTTAGCAAACAACCAATCAGAAAAGCAGGCAAGGGAAAACAAATATTAGTCTGAAGTGACAATGGCATTCCAGATGGGTTTGTCACTCTCACCCGACCCTTTTCTCCCTTTCCTTCCCTCCAACTTGTTCTCTCGTCATCCATTCCTTCCTAGTTTTTCAATTAGGCCCTCGGCCCCAACGCCGATTCAGTTCAGGGGTCGCATTATTTGCTAGGCATGGGAAACCTCTACGCTCTCCTCCCATGGTGTTACCCCCCCCCCCCCCCCCCCCCCCCACCCCCCCCGGCCCGCTCAAAGCACCGCCGCGTCCCCCTCCCCTTCCCTTTCCTCCCCTCGACTCCTCCCCCCCCCCCCACCCCCCTTCCTGCCCCCCCCCCCCCCCCACGGGGCCCCCCCCCCCCCCCCCACCTCCGTCAGGCCCATCTGGACAACGCAAGGCCACGGGATCCTCAACCGCAAAAGAAAGCTGATCTTGAAAAGGGGGAGGTATGCGTGGCGTTGGCAGCAAGCTCGTAAGTGATGATGTGGGGTGTTGTGGTACGTTTGTTTTGGACGTTAGTCTGAGGATCAGGCTGCAAAGGTTAGGCTTCGTGTAGTTAGCGGGATCGTTGTTCCCCTCATTCCTCGTCCCCAGAAGCCCTGGCATGCAAACATTATCACAAACGGCCTTATTGAAAAACGGCAACAACAAATTCAGTAAGTCAAGCCTGTAAAAAATAAAAACAAACGTACTTTTTGACATTCAGCACATTTTAAGCTCAGATGTCTGATGTCCTCACCGCCACTAGGCGTTCATTTATTTTACTGGTGAACTCTGACCTTGCTCAGGGATGCCTACCTTCTTCTAAGGTTCCAGATGTTTTATCGATGGGAATGCATGCTGGCTGCCCCCGTCAGGCATTATGACCCCTGGGTTTACCCGAAGGTCAGACCACGCTCAGGGGGTGCTTCCTTAGCCCAGCCTGATGTCATAAATCCAGGTCATCTCCTTCATGTTGTCGGAGTGCTGCACTGGCTTGGTCTGGGATTGTGGGGCCCCTGGACCAGTGTTTCTGGGGAGCTGCTGTACAGTAAGGTGTTTGAGGAGGTGTTTCGGATGTACGGCGCAGTATCTCAAGAGGCCACTCGTGTAGGGTGGGAATGTGGACAGCAGAGGTTCGGTCTGGCCAGGCCTCTCTGCCAGCATGGGAACTACTTTTCACTGTGGTTTTGTTGGCTGAGGTTAGCCGTCTATGAAATGTTCAACATCGACTGGCAAATAGCAGCTAAAATCCGCCTCCACACACAGTTTCCACTGATATCAGGGGTTTTTGTAATCATGTTGTTCATAGTAATGGTTATTCAGTTGCCTGTAGTAAAAATAACTCTCTTCTGTTTGTTTGCATGAGTGGGAAGTCTGGTTAACTGACAGGAAGTCCCAGCTCCTCTACTGTAGAAACCCTCTATAAGAATGTTGCTAAGTCTTAGTCAAGCTCTCTGTCAGGTAAAAATGAATTGCAGGCTCATTTCTCGGTCTTCAGCCTGCTCATCGCCGTTGCCGTTGGTACCCACGGAGGGTGAGGCCCACGAATCCGGCTGGTGGCAAGACGGAAAATGAGTTTCTTTATCTCTGGCTGTGTGATGGGATGTCAGACGCACAGCAGGGACCGGTGTGCATTCAGTGATTGATTTATTGTACAGCTACACACGGGCAGATTGGAAAGCGTGCGGCGGACAAGCTGGGAATGGAAGGCTTTGACGGATGTGAGGAGGCCCCTACAGATTAGTCACATGCGCAGATAAGAGCGTAGAGCTACTGTGGCGAGTGAAATTGTTGTTAGGCGGCAGTGTGCACTGATCCAGCGATGGTCACGGTGATAAAAGACAAATACCGTGTGGCACGTGTGTATGTTTCCAGAGTTGCTGTTGCCTTGTGGAGCTGAATATTCGAGGAGCGCAGATAAAAGCCGGTGTTGGACGAGGACCAAGAAAGGACTCTCTGAGTGTGGCTCGGATGGTCAGCCGTGACCAAGCCTGACTGTGGGATGTGTTGAATTGTGTGGGTGTGGTCAGCGACAGCTGTGAGGCATTCTCAGGTTTGTGGGCGTGGTCAATTGAAACGAGCCATTGGTTTTTAATGTGAGCCCGTGGCCAATCAGAGCTGAGGGCAGGCTCAGGTGTGTGGGTGTGGTCAGCACAGACAAGCCATTGGTTTGTAATTTGAGCCTGTGGCCAATGATAGCTGAGGGGCGGGCTCAGGTGCTGGGGCGAGGCCCAGCCACCCAGAATGTAACCGAACAAAGTGGCAGCCGGTGATGGCGTCAATGGCTTCTAATTCCCTTCTTCAAAGTGGTCAAAGTCCTCAGTTTTCTGCTCTCTTTCTCTCCACATTCTCAGTTAGTACTTTCCCAGTGAGGCCCTCAGGAGATAGGGCAGATGCCTCGATGGCGTGTTGGTGCAGATTCAGCTGGTGGGAACCATGTGAACCTCCTAGGACATTTCTAATGGGTTCATCACCAAATAGTTGGCTCTGGTTGTGAAACACAGATGGATTCCAACGCTATTGTCTGGGTGATTAATGGTTCAAACGCTAATTGCTGCAAATGATAACGGATTATTGTTTTTCTTTTGTACCTCTTCACAATAAGCTAATCTGTGTGACTAATGGGGGTAATTGGCAGCGAGGAGTTAATGTCACTCTTTTACATTTTTTGACATTTAATGATGGTTAATGATCTCTCTAATGAATCACATGGGCTTTGTGCATGTGACACCCAAACCTGGATTTCCTAAAAAAAAAAAAACACTGAGGCTCCCACCTTCCCCCTCTTCTCAGAGCTGACATATTCTTGGCTCTGGAAGCAGCCGCTTGATTGATCCCTCAAAACCACGTGGAGCACGGGAGAGAAGTAAAGGTAGTCAAGACGTGGACTGCACAGATTCGAATCGTCGCGGTAACGTGCGGACGACACCCATGAGCTCCTGTTTTGGGGGTGGTGGAGGGTGCGGTGAGGGTGGGGGCCCCTGAAAAAACCATCCATCGGCACCTGCACCCCAGGCCCACGGTGCAGCGCACCAGACGGACATTTTGCAGATTATAGCACACCTAGACGGCGATCTCCCAGTCAGGCAGCCGTGAGCAGAGCATGCTCATACACTTAAAGAATAAATGCAGGCTGCACCCAGGATAATGCTGAACAAATACCAGCGTTAATCTTCTTCCTTCTCTTTCTTCCCGCCTCTTCTTGTTCATGCTTTATTGAAATACCCCATGCCGTTTTTTTTTTTAAGCCTAAAAAAAAAAAAGTCTGGATTTATGTTTTTTGTTTATAAGGGAGTGACTGAGAAACTCAGAGTCAGTCAGATGAAACTTCCAGAATGTATCACTTTTGTGAATAAGCTCCTCTTCTGGAGACGTTGTACACTCACGCCTTTCTCGATCGGGACCCGGATGGTGAGGTTTCAGCGGACTCCTTCACAGGTATGGCTGGGCCTTTTCTGGAACTGGAACCAGTAACCATGTCCTGGTTACTTACCACTGTAGTGCCCACAGCCCAGACGCCCAGGAGATATTAAAGTCGCTCAGTCAGCCTTCTGGTTAACATATTAACGAGCTGTACTGTGAATAGCCCTGTGTTCATGAGATATTCATTCTCGCCATATGGTTACATGTAATGTTATTTTGATTAAATAAATCTTCAGTAAGGGGCTCCTAAAACAGAAATATCTCCACTTATCTACAGCGGTCAATGTTTCTTTGAGTTGTGCTTAGTTCATGGTCCCAAGACAAAGAGATTTGACATTTGACACACTCTGCTGCTTGGGGGGGTCACAGTCATGCCTCACTGCAGCTAATTGGCCAGGCGACTGATCACTCATCTGGTGTCGGTGATCCAGACGTGTGTGAGAGGGAAGGAGGGAGGGATTGAGGGATGGAGAAGACGTCCACTTGGGGGCATTCAGTGACTACAGTAACCTTGAAGCTTCCCATCTTGTGCATAATAGCTGTAAGCAGCAAAACTGTCAATTAAGTAATCTGTGGCAACTTTCCCCTCAGTCACATCCCCCCCCCCCAGTCGAAATCCCCTCTCGAGAGATGAGCTGGTGTCTGCATCATGTCAAGGACGTGGAGTTCTCAAAGTCAGGAAGTCATATGATGGGGACATAATCAGAGTGCAGGCCTGCAAGGTGCTGTGGTGTTTACGGAGGTTAAATAAACAAGATCGCTGCTCCTAGATTCTGCTGAAGCCTTCGGCCAGGCCTAGTGAGTCCGCAGAGGAAGGAACACGGCCAGCAGAGTCAGACAGGGAGCTGTGAGTGGCATGAGTGAACTCCCAGTATTTTGGCCCTGACGAGATCATAAGGTCCAGGGTTTGAAAGGAACCAACTGATGATCTTTGCCCTGTATTCTGTCGTTAGGGGATAATTGCTTTCCCTCAGACACAATGCTACCAGCTAAGCTCTTGATCACATTAAAAGCCAACACACAAAATCTGGGGCCGTGATTTCCAGTTAGCCAAAGAGGCGGGGAGTGGGGGGGGGGGCTGGGTGTTTCAGAGCTGTCAAATGATTCAAAGCTGGGCTGATGTAGCACCACACAAATGAGGGGTTGACCTTGATGGCAGTCTCTGAAGGTCAGCTGGCCCGCGGTCCGTACCTTTGGAGTGAATGAAGACCCCGAGCGAGACGTTCAGTTTGTTTGGGGGGGAGATCTTTCTTCAGTGCCCTTGGACGCCGCCAGACCCAACCCATGTGAGTATGTGTGTTTGTCTACCTCTGTGAGGATGGAAATCAGTCAGGGGAGAGGAGAATCTGTATGCCCAGGAAGAGAGTAAATATGAGAAGGGGCCCATTGTTGTCCCTTACCCTGGAACACTGACTCCATGTCACCCTGACACAGCTGTGGCCCACCCCCCATTGTTCTTGGCCCCGCCCCTAAAGCTCAGCCTCAGTTCCATCTGGGTACCTTTTTGTCTCCTAGCAACTGACACCTCGGCAACTTCTGTCGAGGCAACTCCCGGTCCGGAGTCGTCATTGTCTCGCGCACCAGTCTGTCCAGTTGCATATTATTCCTCCGGGTGACAGGCGGGGAGTTTAGGAGTAAAGGATTTAAACACACGGTCCCAGGCTGGGGGGGGGGGGGGGTCGGGGGATTCCCAACCGCCAGGCCCCCCCGGCTTCCACCCCCGCCCCGGGGGCTTTCATTCACCCCCCCCAAGGGGCCCAGGCGGGTTT
>JAACJT020000035.1:2539690-2552093 GCA_009936485.2 Gymnarchus niloticus
CTCTCCCCCCCCTCCCTGCCCGAACCTCCACTCCTTCCCCCCCCCCCCCCTTCCCTTCCTTCCCCCCCACCCCCTTTTTTCCCCCCCCCCCCCCCCCCCCCCTTTTCAGAAACCTGCTCTTCTCATTTAAACACCCCCCTCGGTGTTTTATTCCGCTCCCACCCTTGAAGAAGTGCATTCACCACAGAATCATCATGCACATGGATGTTGCTGATATACCAGAACTGGATTTTTTTTTTTTTTTTCTTTTTCGTTGATCGCACTGTTCTTTGTAAACTCTACACACTGTAGTGCGTAAACATCTCTGAATGGTGGAACCACCACACGTGGCACCAGATTGGCCACAGAGCAAGTGAACCTCCTGACCCCGTCTTCAGGCTGCGTACACACGATTCGGGGGTTCCTAGGGGCAAGATGTTTGTGTCATGAGCGGATCTCCGTACCTTTTAACGGTTCCACTATGTACAGAAGTACCATTCAGGTGATGAGCATGGCTAAAGTTAACAGCACTCTGAGGGGGCTCAGAGAATCATCCTGGGCAGAACCTCTCCCTGTCATCCCCCCATTCCTCTTTCTCCTTCTTACCCTCTCGTTGAGCTGAATGGGTGAATGAGATTTCGGATGCCCCAGCAGCCTGCCAGGTGATTATATAAGCACAATTTTTAACATGTAAGTCAAAAGCTGAATATTGACATTCCGGGACAGCCATTTTACCGAAAGTACTTGCGCATATCCGTATGACCCTGATCAGGATAAGTGAAGATGGATGGATGGATTTACATGTATTCAAATATTTCTGAATACTGTCTTCCCCGTCCTCCCCAGCAGTCTCTCTCCTTTACAAGCTGCTAATTCAGTGTTAGCATAAGACCGCGTGTTTAAACAGCGTGCACTGTATTTACTCCTAATAACGACGGCCCCTGCAGCGCTTTGCCATGCGGGGCGAGCGTTTGGAGACGCTCCCTCAGCCGTTGGCAGAGCGTTTGGAGACGCTCCCTCAGCTGCCGGCAGGGCCCCAGCGAGTTCATCCCGGCGGGAATGCCCGGGGGGCTGGTGGGGTGGGGGATGCTGCAGGTGTCATTATCGGGAATAATTACAACAGCAGTTTAAACATTTTTCATTTTGAGAAAAACGGCCGGGGGGGCGGATTTCAGCGCTGAAGCCCAAGGGAGGCACTGAGCCGTTATTTCCGTGGCTCTACTGGGAGTTCTGAATGGGATGGGGGGGGTTATAAACTGCTCCCACGGGGCACCAGAGTCGTCTTGGTGCAACAGAAAACTTGTCACTTCATTCAAGTTGGGGATGTTTATAATTAGTGTCTCTGATGCTCTGCTTTTAGTGTTGACAGGTGACAGATAAACTTCCCTGCTTTTTCTCCTGGCTTATCCCCCTGGACATCCCAGCATGCTCCACCCCATAGACAGCAAGCTCCCCCACGGTGGGTGAGTCTTTGTGTCCGGTGCTGTGACACGTGACACCTGATGGTGCCTGTGTAGCTAGGAGAGCTTCGTTGAGAAGGAGATTCGTTTAGGGGTTTAATTTAGAGTCAGATTTATTTAGAAGGAGCTTCATTTAGAATAAGGTTCATCTGGAAGGAGCTTCATTTAGAATAAGGTTCATCTGGAAGGAGCTTCATTTAGAAAGCAGTTAATCTTTCACAGAACTCAATCCAAGGCAGCAAATTGTATGGCTGTGTGTGTGTGTGTGTGTGTGTGTGTGTGTGTGTGTGTGAGTGAGTGAGTGAGGAGCACGGTGCCCTCGATAGTGGCCCCTCAGAGTTTCCATGGTCACTTACCTGATTACACCTCTTAATGATTTACTGATGGTCTAATTACAGTCCCGGGTGTCACTGGTGAGGACAGGACTGCAATGGGGAAAGCTGATCTCTGTTTGGTCCATTCCTTTGACCTTGGATTGGTCCTGCCACGTGGCTAGAAGCCTCCATCGTCCCTAAATGTCCGTCACCCTTACCAGCAGAGGTTCTGAGCTATGGAGGCCGACTGACACTAGGGTCGCGAGCCTTTCTGAAGTGTAGGGGGCAGCCGCTCGACCTTGTGGACCGAAACCGGTTCACTATGATCCACAGCCTTCATAAATTTCAGGGAAAAAAACAAAATGGATTCAAATTGTAAACATAACTCTGCTTTGAGCAGAAAATCCATCACTAAGAAACCATCTGGATGGATGGATACATGGCACCAAAACAGCTGCTAATTGTGAGAATGAGGAAAGCGGTGGGCAGCTGCGCAAGTGAAACAGCGCTCAGCCGTTCGGGGGTCCAATTGTCCTGAGAGAGTTTTGCATCCAGCTTGACGCCGCCTCCCAGCGGCTGACCGATACTCCAGGGTACGAGCTGTTCTCCATGCCTGAGAGGAGACGTGCACTCAGGGTTACTTACCCTCCTGGACCTGCAGTGGACATACCTTATTAGTCGCGGTGTTGTTGTGTGTAAGTGCAGGCTGTTGGCAAGTGTGATGGTTTGCAGACTAGGGCCCCTCCCCTACCTCTTTGGGTCTCCTCCCTAACCCCGCCTCCCATCTGTCATGGCTGCCTGGCTGGATAGACTAGAGACCCCTAACCTCTGGCCCGACCCCTGACCCAAGTCCCAGATGAAGCTGAATACCCAACATGTGAACGTTCACGCATCGCCTCGCTCCGGTCCCCGCCCAGGCGGCTCCCCCCGGCCCCTCAGGATCCCTCTTGGGCCTCGTGTGGCTCTGAGGTTTCGCTGTCTGCCATGTAAGGGGATTACAGGATGTAATGCTGACATCAGACCTTTCAGGGAGCCTTGGTTTGACATCCAATCCCTCAGCTGGAGGAAATATTGACTGTATGCAAGCTGCAGTTTGACTAGAGCAGTGGAGACCCCCGCTGTCTACCTTCCTATTGTCCTTCACCTGAGGAAAAGAATCCCCTTCCCCCAAAGAGAAGGGGCTTCCCCACAATAGGGGGTGCAATGCCAAGTAGCTGGGGGATCAGACTCTGCACTGTGATTTTATCTAAAGGACTCTGATTGGCTGGAATCTACTGCCGGCGTGTGTCTTTTGTTCTTGTTATTGATGCGCTGAGCCCCTGAATCAGTGCACTGTGCTTCTTGTGTGTTGTACAGCATTACCGTGTCGCTGACTTGTGTCTGCGTTCCCGACAGCACTGATTACGTGTGCTGTGTATTACCACGTTGCAGCGCGCTGAGTTTTTGACATTCCGTACGCGAAGTGAAACGGACACGTGTTGGTGTCAGTGGTCTTTGTCTGCTGCTGAGTGTCCCTACCGTTGTCACGCATTAACCTGTAAGGCGCTGCAGAAGGGTCTGGCAAGTAGAGACGGCAAGTGCAGCGTGCGGGTGGAGGCACGGGTGGCGAGGGCTGCGGTGAACCAGCGGAGAGGCTGGTGACCTCTGAGCTCTGAAGTCAGGATTGAATGGAAAGCCGTTTTATCGCTCTCTGCAGTAACTGATTGAAATGACAGATGTTTATTTTCTGAAGGAGGTGGTGGGGGTGGTGGAGATGCTGTTTTTCTGTTGCTTTGGGTGTGATTTCATTTTTTAAAATTTCTGTTATACTCCTGTGATCGAAATTGCCCGACTTTTGCCCCAGGGTGATTGATTTGGCAGGTTTCTGGGTCATAACAGAACCGACAGATTCCGGGTGCGAGCAGTGAGGGAGGGACACAGGTAGGCCCACAGTGAAACGTGGGGAGGGAGAGAGAGAGGGAGAGGTGGGGGGTGAGATAGAGAGAGGTAGAGGGTGGAAAGGGAAGCAGTGAGGGAGAAAGAGAGAATGAGTTTCCAGTGGATATTTGGACATCGTTGACCACCAGTGTTCCCAGGGCTGGTTCTGGATGAGGGTCCACGGTCAGGGAGGTCCTCGGGATAAAAAAAATCGCCACGTGAGATTTATGGGGTGCAGTGTTTAGAGATTTCAGATTTAAGAGAACACATAAACTAACGCTTTTATATTAAAATGGGTGGCAACATAAGGTTCCCACCAGTGTGCATGCTAACGTCTCTCTTTCTTACCTGGGTGATGTTTTCAGACAGAGTGGCGCGGTGCTTCATCCCCAGGCAGACGGAAGCTCCGCCCCTTGGCTTAGTGGGCGGGGCAGAGAGTCACACAAGAAGGCCACAGCTTTCACATTCCTCAGAAATGGCAGTGGGCGGGTAGGGAACAACCAAAACCAGCCGCGGGTCGCCATGCTGCAATCGGGCCACCGCATCTTGACATCTCCTACCCCAGGCGTGGAGTCGGGCTGTAATCGCTGTAATCAGGGGAGGCGGAGCCAGCTGAGACCTGGAGAGAGCCTGTTGCAAAATACCATTGAAATGAGCAGCCCCCTGCTGGCCTGTGGTGTGGTTACACCCCCCCAGAGCCCTTTCTGGGTCAGCCCTCTGTCTGGGCCCCCTCCCCCCACATAGGCACTCATGTCTGCTAAAAAAAAAAAAACATTATATTTTATGTAACCACAACTCCTAATAATCCACTGTTGAAAATGTCGAGTGATGCAGTCATGATAGAGGGCTCTGAGTGGGCTTTGTAAGGGGAGTTTAAGAATGGAATTGCGGGGGTCACCTCCACCCCCTGCCATCCCCCAGGACGCCAGTTTGCCGTGGGGGGTGGAGGCAAAAGGAACGCTGGCTGCCTGATCCACCCAAGGGACGCTGGTGGTTTGTGCTGCTTCAGGGTGGGTCCCCCTGGGTGTCCCCCCCCCCTCAGGAAATACCAGCAAGTAATTAGCAGTTTACTGGAGTTATGTTTGTTTTTTTTAGGAATGGGGAATCGCCGGGGTACTTTAACATGGCCTGCCCTTATTTTTCTCGATCTGATAACCTCTGCACCATACTTGGTACCTAAGGGCCCCATAGAGACACCATTAGTTCCGCTCCCTGTGCTCAGGGGCCCAGCAGTGGGTCCGGCCCTCACTGCGTGGGGGCTCAGAAGAACGTAGAGGATAGCATTGCTAAAGGGAGGTGGGTGGTGCAGGTCTGTCCATACCCACAGGCTGCTGTCGTTTTCTGTTTCTTGTTTCTGCGGACTCTTCTCCAGCACAGGTCACACCGGATAGGGCTCATGCTGAATCAGTTCCAATACGGCCCTCCCCTTAACCGTCTGGTGGCGCAGACGCACAGCAGCGCCCCCAAGAGGCCGGCAGAGGCAGGGCACACTGTGTATCGTCTAAATGTGCATGCCATTCGTCGCCCAACACCTGCATTATCATTTCGGATGAGTCTGTATTCCAGACCCACTGAAGTTTGCATGTAACATCCTCATCCGCGTTGTGAAAATGAAGCTGGAAAAGCCTTATTTAAACACCCTGTTTTTTATTTAAACACCACATTTTTGAGAAAACTCATAGGCATAAATGATGGATATGATTATCTCCTAATTGAAGCAGTTTGGATTAGGTCAGAACAAAACAAAAATCAAAACTGAACCGGCAGCTGTGGGCCTTAGTGTGGATTTGGATCAGTCAGCCCTGCCACACGCACACTCACATCCATCTCCCAGGCCTCAGTCTCCTTCACCATCACTCTCTTTTAAACTGCTAGGCCCACCGGACGTTCCATAAAACAGCCGGCCCCGTTCCAAGTCATCCATCTGTATTCCTCCACAGCTGTCAGGGTCTTTATTACCTGCGTCAGGCTCGATCCAGGTAACATAGTGTGGCGAATCGAGAGCAGGAACTGTTGTCACGGGAACTCCGTGAGTGTGATTTTTGTTTTTCAGGAGGATGTGTGGTCCAGATCCAGTTTGACTGACACACAATGCTTTGTGGCCGCTCCCCACTGGTTAGTCCTCACAGTATTCACTGCACGGGATGCAGTGATCCGAGGTTTTAAAGTACAAGACTGTGTTCAGAACTGATCAACACATGGGGTTTGGAACCGAAACCCTTCTGGTGTTTTGAAACGTTACAGGCATTTAGTTCCTAAGGAAAGAATTCAGTCCACAGTGTTTTTACATGGATTTCACTTGCTTGCCCGTCGTTTGGTGGGAAGCAAAGAGATGTAAAATGTGAGGTCGGGAGGTCATGTGTCTTCAGGACACATGAACTGGTATGCATGTGCAGCTCCCACGAGTAAATGATGCTTGTGGTGATGTACGTAAAAACGCCAAGACAGACAAAGGGCTGCCCTGACCGACTGCGAATGTCTGCTTGGGGGATGGGCTGGGGTCCTTACAAGGAAAGGAGGGGGTGGCTGGGGAACAGAGGGGTGTCAGCTGCACACTGACAGGACTTTCTATTTCCTTAGAGACCTGAGTGAGAATGCCATCCAGGCCATCCCCAGAAAGGCTTTCCGTGGAGCTACGGACATCAGGAACCTGTGAGTGCGTACCTACTGAGAGAGAGAGAACCACGCTTTCCATAGAGAAGCCAGCCGATTTGTTCTCGTCAGAGAAAGACGCTCTGAATCTGTAAACTCCGTGCCTCCCAGTGCGTCGTCAACAATCCTTGATAATGAAGATCTGCAGGATGCAGCACCTCCTCCTAGTCTCCTGTGTTTCGAAGCCGATTTTTAATGTGCATTATTGATTTGCCAGTTTCGCCGAACAACACATTTTTTCTGCACTTTAGTTAGTGTGTGTGTCTCTCTCTTTTTTGTGTGTGTCTGCCTGTTTGTGAGTATGCAAGTGAATTTGTGTTTACATTTATATGTGTACATTTCAGCTTGTTTGTCTTTTGACATGTTTATGTATAAACACATATGTTAAACTTATGTGAGTTTCTTTTAGCGTGTGTGTGTGTGTGCGTGTTCAAAGTCACAGTTTCCGATGCTTCCATCATCCCATGTTTGTGTATCTGCAGACAACTGGACAAGAACCACATCGGCTGCATCGAGGACGGGGCGTTCCGTGCCCTGCGGGGGCTGGAAGTGCTGTGAGTATCCCAAAGAACCATTTCTCCTTTAACCGCTACGCCACCTGCAGCCCAAGCCCTGTCACCAAAGTGACCGAAAGTACGATCAGAAAAGCTGTCTTTTTTTCACCCCCACGATTCAGTCTGATGTGTTTGAACAGTGGAAGGTGCTGGAAATCCAGAGTCGCACTCACATCTTGGCCCCTCACTCTATTCTTTGTCATTCTTGGTGCCCCTCTCTTCCTCTGTCCTCCCACACACACACACACACACGTTTGTGCGCAGCCAGCTTTTTCTCGCTTCCGTGAGGAGGTTTTTAGCTTCATGTGTTATGTTCCTGTCCCGCTGGGCACGCGGTCTGCAGAGTGAGGTGTTGTTTCCCCTCAGTGGAAAACACCGTGGGGGATGTGGGGGGTGCTGGGGGCACCCGAGGAAGTGGAGACTGGGGCTGTGGCTTGCCAGTGGAGGTTGGAGCCTGGGCGGGGCACTAAGGTGGTGTAAATTTGGCAATTAGCTGCCACAGCCTTGACCTGTCCACCATACTTGTTTTCTTGCAGGACCCTGAACAACAACAACATCAGCACCATCCCTGTCTCCAGCTTCAATCACATGCCAAAGCTGCGTACCTTGTGAGTGACATCTACCTGGCCTCTCACCTCCACCAATCAGCACTCGGCACACCACTGATCCCGCCCAGCCAGGAGCACATCCAGAAGACCACTGTAATAATGACCCTTCACAACCCATACACAAACCTTGGCTGGATACACAAACACACACTGCGGGAAACAGACTCGGCACGGTCCCGTCGTGGGGAGACGCGAGCCGTCTCTCATTGGTGCCATTCCGAAAGGTCTTGGACGGGAGCCAACGGCCACAGTTGGATTGTAGGGATTTTTGGGAGGCCAGGAACTATTTCCTCTAGCGGAGTTCCAGACAACATGGGGAAACTGGCCCCCAGCATCCCAAAACAAACCTTCTATTGTCTGGAGATATGTACTAAAATTTGAAATTAGGTATTAAAACAATTATGACTGCAGGATTTCTCGCAGTGGCTGTCGTAATCCAGAGCCTGTATGGTTTTTAACGTGTTTTTTTTTTTTTTTTTTTTACTGCCTCTGTGGCTCCTGTCAATGAGGAATGGCAAACCGCGTTCCCAGACCGATTCCCAATGAAGTGCTCTTTGGAATGCGAGGCTTTGAGAAAGATGTGGGAAGGCAGTCTGGTTGACGAGGAGCAGGAACTGTCATGAATCTGGAAAAGAGACTCATGTTTGTGTGTGTGTGGGGGGGGTGCCTCGGTCCCATCAGCCCTGCTTTTTCTAACCTTTCAACCCCCCCTGGGAGTTTTGCGGATCTTCAAATGCTTCTCAGCGTTACTGTCGGCTGAGAACGACACAAGCCTTAATGATTTCACAGCGCTATCTATTAATAATGAACACACACTCAGACACGGGAGCGTGCACGTAAACAGACGCACACGGACGCTGCACATGGGAGGCTTTATTTATGAACATGATGCACTGAGAACGTGACCTCATGGCACGAGTAGACGGGTGATGTGTGTGGATTCTTATCAACTTTTCACAAAGCCGGAAAACACAGCAGATAATCAGACTGGAACCAAGAAATGTGGCCCGAGGAAATCAACCGTTAGCCTTCGGTTTGAGGCGTTGCTCTCATGACCACGCTGAAGCTGTACAGAAGCACAGGCGAGGTCTGTGGTGTGGGTGACATCACCTCCACCCCCACTCTTTAACCCCCCTGTCCCTCTGTCCACAGTCGGCTACACTCCAACAACCTGCGCTGTGACTGCCACCTGTCCTGGCTGTCACAGTGGCTTCGCCAGAGGCCCACCATCGGCCTGTTCACCCAGTGCTCCTCGCCGCCCTCCCTGCGTGGCCTCAACGTTGCCGAGGTCCAGAAGCACGAGTTCACCTGCTCAGGTGGGTTGGCTGCTCATGTTTGTCTTTAGTGACAAATCCATCCGTTATCTAGCTGCTTATCCCAGTTATAGGGAGCCTGGAACCTAGGATGGTGTACCCCACACAAGACACAAGTCCATCGCAGGACACACGCACACACACTTTGGGCACTTCAGAGATGCGTTTGGCCTGCAGGTGAGGTTTGAGATGGCTTGAAACACCCTTCTCTTACTGGCAGCAAGGCATTCCTTCTGGGCCACTAAGCCAGGTCCTGTGTCACTAAGCTGGGTTTGGGTCCCGAGTCGCTAAGCCAAGTCCAGGTCAGGAGCTGCTAAACCGGAGGGTCCTGGTCCCAGGCTTAGGTACTGAGTTGCTAACTTCGGGGGGGGGGGGGGGGGCCTGGTCCCGGTCCCAAGTTGCTAAGCCAGGGGGTCCTGATGGCACCGATCCAGAGGATGCGGCCAGTTCCGCAGCCATTTTGCAACAGTCTTGCTTCATGACTCACATCTGAAAATATATAAATGAGCAGAGGGACGTCCACAGAGATGGCGTAGAAACGGATGGCTTCGTTCAGCCTCAACACATGGCACTGGGGAGCTTTCGCTCTCCCTAGTCACCAGGTGACGAGTTGCTTCAAAATAAGGGTCTGACTGAGCAGACGTAGATGTGGCTGCGTTAAAGCCCAGCGCTGGCCGAGGTGTCTGCCTCCATCTGTCAGGCTGCTTCCTGCGTGACCCCGAGCTGAACAGACTGTACTGTCTCCAGATGCGCAGCAAGACTGACGCATGGCACTAATGCGTTCGCGTTACAAGGCGCCGCGCAGGAAGTCCTGGGACCACCTGGTGCGTCGGGGCACGGGGGGGGGGGGGGGGACTCTGTCGTTTTGACTCCGGGGGGGTTCCTCAGTTCTGAAGCCAGACCGCTGTCATTACACTGGATCTGATATCGATGCGCTCCTGCTCCCCGGACCTCCCACCCTCTGTGGCGGTGGTCGCTGCACGTCTTTCTCCGGCCGCTACGGACTCTCTTCCTCTTCACTGTCTGAGAATTTCCGCCTCAGGTTCAAGCGTTTCGAGAACTTATGATGTAGCGATTCGGATGACTTGACGTTCCCCTTGAAGTTGAGAGCGCCCCCCCCAGTACTGAATGACACCTACAAAAATGTTTAAAAAAAAAAAAAAAAATTGCACTTCCCTCAGGACACAGCAATGAATGATGGGAAGGCAAATATGGGAGTGTTTTCCTGCCCCATTTAACATGATATCCATCCTTTGCCTACCACAGGTCCTCATGGCAACCAGCCATACATTCAATGTTTTAGTGAGCTCCCCTGCCTGTCAGGCTAGCTACCCCCCACCCCTGATCACTGTACTGTCCTGCCAGTCTTGGTATGAATGCGGAATTCTTGGCTCAAGTAAACTAATGGTGCCGAAACACACAGGTACCTACAACTTAACAATCGAAACAAATTTGGCGAAGGTGATGACTGACGACAGGAAGCGTATAATCTTTTAACGGGGAGGTGATAGGTCACCGAATGCACGCGGGCTGCCTTAATGTCTTAGAAAAAAGACACGCAAGGACTCAGCCAAGTAAGAAGGTGTTGAATATGAAAGCTGGTAAAATAGATGCTTGGGTGTTTTTATTTTTTGTGTTTAGTGACCCTCGTGAGATTTAATGTGGCTGTCATTCATAGGTCAGCACAAGCACGAAGGGGTTGATTTGCTGGTGAAAAGCATTTATTTATGTTCAATCTCTAGCAACAATGTTTGAGGAGAGATTTTTCACATGTAAAGGTTTTAGGGGATTTGTCGTGGAGGAATCCAAAATCGAGGAATGCGATTATAACACTTCTGCTGAGGCATCCCTGGATTTGCTATGGAAATGGATTGTCTTTTTGGGTTCACTGTGTAGCTGGGGATGCCCCTAGTACAGCTTGCAATAAAATCCCTCTCCAAGTCCGATGACCAAAGGTCCAATGGAAAAGCAAGTCGCACCACAAGGCCAGCTAGAACACACACAGAACACTGAATTCTGGAAGGCAAGGAGAATGCCTGTGGAGAACATTCTCTAGGAGTCTGAGAATGGGTCCCCGGATCACACAGGTCATGAGGTGGTTTCAGGACCTTGCTGCATTTCATGTGATTTCCCACAGGTTCCCGTGTTTAGCGGACAGACATATGGTCACCCTGCCCTGCAGATCTCCACTTTAGCTTGCGGCAGGGGGGTGAGGTGTGTGGGGGAGGGGGGGCAAACACGGGCCAGAGTATAAAAATAGGCCCGCTTCCTGCCCTGTTGGACAGCAAAGTACACTTGACAGAGCTGCTTGTTCCAATCTCAGTCTCCTATATTGTTTATTCATTGATTGTTACAGTGATGATATTTGATTTTAATCTTTTGCTATATATTTATTTGATGGAAATCTATAGAGTTGACAGTAATGTATGTGCATTTTAACTGCCCTTTAAAACAAACAGACAGTCAGACAGGCAGACAGGGTCAGCTTGTAGGGAACACTGAGCTGTGAGATGCCACTTTCTCTTCACCAGAAGGTCATAGGTTTAAAGCCCGGCTGGGTCCTGTTCCTTTAAGCTTTAAACTTCCGACAGTTCAAGTTCAGTAAGTTCCAGTTTAAACTGTACATATGTGTCAGTAACCAGGTTAAGCGTGTGGGACCATCTCTGGACTGCATTACCTAATTCCCCCAGTCTGCCTCCCACTCCTTCCCAGTAAGTATTAACTCAATTTATGGTCTTTTTATCGAATGAAGTGTATCATGAATCATGCATTGTTACAGAATTCTGCGCATTAAAGGCTGAAATTGGTCAACTGGGCCGCAGCTGTAGAGGCAGCGTGAAAGACAGTAGAATGCTTATAAATGCTGTGAATCAATCTCGCCCCGGCGAAACCCATTTTAAAGCTCTGGATGGAAGATGGAGGAAAAGGTGGAGAAGTGCAGGAGAGAAAACAAAGCAGGTGCTCTGTCACTGCCACGGGAGTCGATATTCGCGGCACGCCCATTGCCAGGGAACAGGTTACTATGGCGATGACTCACATCTGATTCCATCCCTTGGGGTGCTGCCGGTCCGAGCTGAACCACATCGGTGTGAGGCGTAGTTTTGCGTTCTCCCATTCCCGCGGCAACAGTGCGGTGACGTTCCCTCGGAACACCAGCCCGGCGCCTCCCACACCGTACACGCCTGCCCTCGTGCCCTCGCTGGTTGCCTTGTTGCTTGCCTGGAGTTTCCTGGAGCCATGAATAAACCAGCAGGCATTCCCCGTAGATGCTGGCCGGACCAGAGCTCCGTGGGAAAGGATCAAAGAGTCATGGTTTTTAAATAATAAAAATCCCAGCTCCTGTTGATTCTGAGATGCAGTGTGAAGAAGCACATTTGAAAGTCTGTAACATCCTCTCCCTGCCAGCAAAGTGCAACGTGAGGATATGAGCGTCCGCTGTGGGCCATTAATAGGCACAAAAAGAAAGCCGGAATTGGGGGGGGGGGGGGGTTACCAAGGCGGGGAGGGGAGGTTTGCGGCTAGGAGTCCCTGTTTGCTTGCTGTGGTTTTATAATCTTAATGAGCTAAACGCCCCCCCCCCCCCCCCCCCCTCCCCTTCCCCCGCGC
>JAACJT020000035.1:2561499-2573021 GCA_009936485.2 Gymnarchus niloticus
CCCGGGCCCCCCCCTTCCCTTCTCCTGCCTCCTCCACGGTGAAGGGGCTGTACCCCACCCCGAGTAAGTGCCCCCCCCCCCCCCTGCTCCACCCACCCCCCCCCATACTAATGTTATTGTTCCTTGAAGTGGCACTAGCGAGGAAAGCGACAATTAAAATGTGTCCAGTTGCAAACGTGCAGCGTTCTTCGTCACCATGAAGAGTACACACAAACGCTTTTGATTGGACCTCCCACCTGTCAAGCTAATTAAATGGGACTGGGAGGATCTCAGCTGGCAAACAGACGCTAGTTCCCTGTTTACATATATGCAGGTTGTTGCCAGTGGATTCGAAGCCAAGCGTTACTGCCATGTTTCCGCTGCTTGGCAGAAATCGGGTATTAAGAGTGACACTGGACAGGGCAGCCGTCCTTTTTTCTAATTTTCTTTTGGGCCAAAGAGAAACGGTCAAAGGAGCATCTTTGTACTGTGATGGAGTAGTTGCTACAGAAACCAGGGAGGTTGCCAGGGCAACCACCAGAGCATCTTTTCTCCCTGGAGGGCACGTGGTGGGTTACACGGCTGTAGCAGAGTCCTAACAGCTACAGACAAGAGCAGCTGGAGAGCAAAGCGGAGTGTCTGAGTGTGCGTCTGTGAGTGTCTGTGATTGTGTGTGTGTGTCTCGCTGCACCTCAGCACATGTGGACTCTCTAAGACAGCCTGTGATATGAATATTTGACTGCGTATCGAATGACCACCAAGAGACACTTTGAAACATATGATCCCTACTCTTGGGTTTAATGACAAAAAATGAATGGAGCGAGGAAAGAGAGAGCCTTTCTCAGCTGCTCCTCTTTTCCCCATCACCCTCCTCCACTTCCACCTCACCCCGCCTTGTCAGGGATATCCATGGAGCACTATGGATCCCTGCTGAAGAAACCCATCTCCCTCACTCCAGGACTGTCAGCTTAACCGATGTGCTTAAAATCCCCAGATTCATCTGTCAATCCACTCCACTGTTTGCCTTTCATTCTCGATTTTCCATGCCCCCCCCACCCAGTAACCCCCACAAACAGGACTCCATGCCACAGTAACACGGTACCTTACTTCTGCAGTCCTAATCCACTGTTGCTTCTGTGACCTCAGCTGTGAACCAGCGGATTGTGTTTTACTTGGGTCAGGGTCAAGTTATGGGGATGGTCAGTCGGTACGTTAACGGTTTGATGATGATGGTGATGACGAGGAGGCTGACCGTCTTCCAGGTTCTGAAGATACCCGCCTCAACACTGAGTGCAACAGCGACCCCGTGTGTCCACCCAAGTGCCGGTGTGAGGCTGGTGTGGTGGACTGCTCCAACTTGCGCCTCACCAAGATCCCCGAGCACGTTCCCACCTCCGCCACAGAGCTGTGAGCACAACTCCGACGCCCTGCCGTCCTACACTCTCCCACACTCACATATAGAGTAGGTAACACACTGGTTAAGAGCCGGGACTCGTGACAGGGTTTGCTGTTGTACCCGTGATCGAGGTGTCTCTCTTACACTGTTTGATTAAATGTAAATATAATTGTACAAACACACAGGTTCACGTTCGCGAACTTTACACGCTAATTCTGTTTTGCCACAGTCACACACACACCCATCCTTCCCATCATGATGCACTCAGCAGAGACGCATGCTGAGCTCTAAAAGTCTGTGAGGCTGAGAGATCGGGGTCGTGGGGGGCCAGTCGGGGAGATGATAGTCGACAGGCAAAGCGCGGGGTAGATAAGGTGTTTACTCAGGATCATGGGGACGGGCATGGAAGACTGGGTACAAGAGGTTCAATGACTGAACAGGGTAAGAAGGTCGCACGGCGTACAGATAAACCAGTGATTACAGAAGCTAGGAACCGGTGTGGAGTGATGGAGGGTGGGTGGGTGGGTGGGGGGGGGGCACCCTCTGGCAGTGGTTCGGAACGGCGAGACAAAATCAGGACTACGGCAATCACCAGCTGGACGCATTCGTGGAACGACGGCGTGGGGATTTGTGGTCAGGACGCATTAGTGTTTGTCCAACCGAATGAACATGATATCCAGATGTGAGGTCTGCCTCTCCCGGACATTATTTGTTTAGGCAGAGCTAATAATTGGAGACTTTATGATCCTGCTGAAGTTTCTAATGGCTGAGCAACAGCTCGTGTTGAGTGAGGAGAGCAGAAATGAACCCAATAAAAAGTCTTTCCACGCTCTTCAGTACGTTGGGTCAGACTTCACACTGCCGTTTATTCATCTGGGGGACGCATTACTGTAAGAGGCTGCAGCGGAAAGTAACGTTTCAGTAGGAAAACGAGCCGTTGAGCTGACACGCCTAAACGGGACGTCATCGAGCTGTCTGTCGACGTCTCCGTAGACGTCTTCCTTTGCTCCTCATCTCCATCGACCTTGTTTTTGTTTGCCCTGTCCAAGGCGGCTCAACAACAACGAGATCTCGGTCCTAGAGGCCACCGGGGTCTTCAAATCTCTCTCCCAGCTCAAGAAGATGTAAGCTTTACAGTTTTCACCTCTGAGTTAACTGTCGTCGCCAGACCTGCCGTATGTCTGGATGTTACCATCTGCTCTTCCTCTCCGTATGATCTGCCCTCCATCACCGACCCTCGACCAGCAATCTTAGCAACAACAAGATCTCGGAGATCGAGGACGGAGCGTTCGAAGGCGCGGGCTCCGTGGGAGAGCTGCACCTGACCGCCAACCAGCTGGACTCTGTGCGCGGGGGCATGTTCCGCGGCCTGGAGGGGCTCCGCATGCTGTAAGCTCAACCCGCCGTCCCTAAGTAGCCTTTCCTAGACCTTTGCGTTGGCCTTGGCCTTCAAGCCGGTAACCCCCACACCCCCTTCAAACAGACTCTATATTTGCAATACGAAGCCTGGCTTGTACTGTTACTAGTGTATTAAGTTATTAAAAGAGGAAAGTGTGGCTAACGATGACGCTGACAGGGACGTCGCTCTCTGTGCCGTAGAATGCTCCGGAACAACCGCATCAGCTGCATCCACAACGACAGCTTCGCGGGCCTCCACAACGTGCGGCTGCTCTCGCTCTACGACAATCAGCTGACCACCATCTCGCCGGGGGCCTTCGACACCCTGCAGACCCTCTCCACGCTGTACGGGGGGTTTCCCGTCCACGCCGGCCCTGACCTTGGGGTTTCCTCTGTACTGTGGTGCTTCCCAAGTTCTGCTGAAGCTTTCAGCTTCATCCACAGGGCTGCAGAAGTCCAGCCGTCCAGATTTGACCCCTGCGCTCCCACCCCACTTCCACTGAAATTTTTCACACTCCTGTCTCTCCATCTTTCTTTTTTTCTTTTCCCCTCCCTCTCTCCGTTTTCATTAAGATAGACGGCCTGAGGAAATCCGTACTCCGGAGGCACGAACCGCCGGCCGCCTCGGCTTCAACACCTGCTCTTTTTTTTTTTTTTTGCCAGCACCCCATAATACAGCTCTTTAATCTATCTGCTGTGCCGCGATCCTGGATTAGAACAAAACCACAGCAGAGGCACACTTAGCTGAGACATTCGCTGTGCATTTGCAGCAGGCAGGAAAAGAAGCGTTAAATTTAATCTGGAGGCTTGGTTTCACTTAACCGTGCTCATCCACTCACTTTAGATCTCATTCATTTCTACACGGTGGGCCCAGAGCGGCCACAGCTAATCACGGAGTTGTATGAATACAGGGAAATTCCGCAGCAGTTAGTGTCGTATAATGTTAAAAATCAGACATCAATCTGACATATTTACAAGTTAGTTTATCATCTTACCGTCTCCGTGCTCCCCCCCACGACAGAAACCTGCTGGCCAACGCCTTCAACTGCGACTGCCGGCTGGCCTGGCTGGGCGACTGGCTGCGCAGCCGCAAGATCGTGACGGGCAACCCGCGCTGCCAGCGGCCCGCCTTCCTCAAGGAGATCCCCCTGCAGGACGTGGCGCTGCCCGACTTCCGCTGTGAGGAGGGTAAGGATCGGTTGGGGACACGGGATGGGACGCCGTCTTCAAAGGCAGTTAACAAACAAGGTGGAGGTGCCCCCCCAGGTCAGGAGGAGGTCAGCTGTGTGCCCCGCCCTCAGTGCCCCAGTGAATGTACCTGCCTGGAGGCCGTGGTGCGCTGCAGCAACAAGCACCTGCAAGGCCTACCCAAGGGCGTGCCACGCAACGTCACTGAGCTGTGAGTGTGCGGGCCGTGGGCGGGGCCAGCCGGGCTCCGAGAGCGCAAAACGGCAGCTGGACGGAATGCGTCCCATGACATGCATGTCGAGGCTAAGAGAAGGTGGTTATGGGCGCTGATTTACCTGAAAACCGTTTGTCCGTCTCTCTGCACAGCTATCTGGATGGAAACCAGTTGAGCATGGTGCCCAAGGAACTGTCTGCCTTCAAACACCTCCAGCTGGTGTGAGTCGAAGGCTGCAAACCCACGACACTCACATTGCTGCCTTTGCAGGGAGGGAATTTCCGACTTCTTTCAAATGATGACCCCTCTCTCCAAACCAGCAAAAATAAGATGCATTGAAAGCTTTTTTTGGTTGAAAACAAGTTATTTTTGTTTTCCATGGTTTCAGTCTCTCTGTGGGAATTTTGGTCAAAATGTCCTCACGAGTACAGGAACACAGAGACAGACAGCCACACAGGAAGGATGCGAGTGTCATTGCTGTTTTGTTGCTATGTCTTTCAGAGACCTTAGCAACAACAGAATCAGCTCCTTGTCCAACTCCTCCTTCGCCAACATGAGTCAGCTGACCACGTTGTAAGTTACCCGCCATACATCTTGACTTGACCAGAAAACGGTTGCAGGTTCAGATCCCAGGATGGACGATTCTGTCGTACCTTTATGTAGGGTAGCCATATGATTCTTTGTTCCCGCAGGATCCTCAGCTACAATGCCCTGCGCTGCATCCCACCTTTGGCCTTCACCGGGCTGCGTTCACTGAGGCTGCTGTAAGAATGTCCCGTTTTTGATCATTTCCCTGGGGTGGGGGGGGGGGTGAGGCATGCTCCGGTTTTGTCGACTCCGACACCCATAAAGTCTGACTGGAGCATCATGAGACCTAATGACACGCCGGGTGCAGCCCAGAGCTGAAATGGCAGCTTGCGTGGACAGGGCTCAACACACAGCTGGCCTGCGGTTCCTGAACGAACCTGCAAGAACGTGCTCAGTCTGCAAACTCCAAGTCACCCCCCAGCACGCTCAGCTTGCCCCTGTTGGCAAGGCGACGGAAACTGGCCATCTGGCAAGAGGAGGCAGAGACAGATGGGGACCGTCGGCCCCCGTAGGGGGCACTCCCAGGGAGACGGGCGTGTACGTTCTTGCCCCTGGCCTCGAAGCTCCGCCCTCGCTTCCCCTAATCAAATCGGCCTGCCCGTCGGCTAGGCCGTGTCTTCGGCCTTCATCGCCGAGCGCCATCATCTAATCGCGCCACACTCGAGACATGCCAAAGCTAAGCTCCAGCCAGAGCCCTGTTAGCACGCCGCCATCTCCAGCCACAGTACTGGAATCGACCTTCAGAAACTTTCATCACTTCTCAGCTGTATGATCTGTCAGAGGCCCCTCTATAAAACGACAGAGGGGGCTGCCTTTGTGTTTTCCCCCGTTAGGCCGGGTTTCAGACTCACGGCGGCCCGAGAGTTCAAAGTTACCGAAACCGCATTTAGGTGCGAGATGGTTAATGAGGGAAGGCCTCGGCCGCTTTGATGGTGAACGGCGCGGGGGGGGGTTGGTGCTCTGTGCCTTCAATGGATGTGGTTTCCATTTTGATTTTCATAAGCCGCTAATTGGCCTTTAGGGAAGAAGACATGGACAGTGCTCTTAATCAGGGTTAGGGGAACCAGGGGGACATAGCAAAAGAACAGTGGGGTCTGGGGGGGGGTAGACTTTCACCCTCAGTCACGTTCAGAGTGGGGGTAGGGGGGCTTCATGGGAAGGGTTTAAACAGTATCAATTCAACCAGGGGGGGCTGACTCAACCAAGGGGGGGTCTGAATCACCCAGGGGGGGCTGATTCAACCAGGCTGCCACGCAGTGACTGGGGTCCTTCAAACGGTGTGCGTAAAAGTCGTGTGGGCGGGGCAGGAAGGTCACATTAAATCAGCCTTTCACCGAGGAAACAGGCCCCGAGTCTCTGACCCTGTGTTATAACAAAAATAAGTAGTAAAAATAAGAAATAAGAGTAATGGTGATATTATATATTATTGGTGAGTTGCCAAAGAGACTTTGAATGAATATAGCCCATCCCTAACCCTACGGTCCACCCCTGAAAGTAACCGTCTGACTGACTTCCTCTCCACCCTCCTCTGCCTGACTCGAAGGTCCCTCCACGGGAATGACATTTCAGAGCTTCCCGACGGCATCTTCAGTGACGTGGCGTCTCTCTCACACCTGTAAGTCTGCACCTTTCTAAACCCTGTTCCTGTGATGCGTTGCTGACCTGAATAATTACTGCTGGACAACGTCATACATGACAACATGCTAACAACACGTGTAACACGCAACAGGAGAGGCACTATAGACACAGATGTGCTGAAAGGCTCCCGGGCCTCTGAAGTGGAAACTCTGGTCCCTGTGTGTGTGTGTGTGTGTGTGTGTGTGTTTCACTCAGCGGATGCCTCGTGGTGATAGCCACTCTGTTTCCCATGTTCTCAAACACACGCCAATGAATTGATCGAGGAGACAAGGACGTGTTTCACAAGTAATGGACCTGAATTGATCTGGAGGGATACTGCGGGGGGGTGGTGGCGCTTGGCGTGTGCCTGGTCACTGCATTACTCCGTGTTATCGGGGCCAAGGCGCTGTGTGTGCTGGCCTCAATTCTATCCCAGTAACCTGACCTATTTGTTCCAGTTAGCAGTGGGTTCTGCGTGAAGGCTGTTGCCACCCAAAGACTGTACTCCGTTCAGCAGAGGGCAAAGCGGAGCTAATCCAAATTTATCTTCTTTAAAAAAGTGAACAATGTAAAAACAATTAAGCTAATTAGGTAATTAGGAGACGAGGCTGGAGTTGAGACCTGCATAAACAGGCCCTCCAGGTAACAAGTTTGTTAACGGGGAAAACATGTTTTGCTTTTCCTGCGGCACTGAATCAAACGGCAGGCTAATTTGCATCTTCCGGAATGTTCCGATTTGTTTATCTCACGTTCCCGTCTGTTGCGGCGAATGCTAATGTAAATAATTGAACAGCGGTCTTTGAATGCAGGGCCTGATCAGGTCCGATGACTATTAAACACCGGCGTTTCTACCATATCAAGACAAGCCCTCTTAATTGCCGATTTTTACATCGTTAATCACCTGGTCTGGTTTCATTGTCCGATCGTCGATTAATTGATCACTCATTAAAAGAACTTGCTACCGAGAGGCCGTAAATCATCGTAAAGCTACATTTGTTAGAGTGCATCTAAATTTAAACCACAAGGTTAACTTTAACAGATTGCCTCGTGGCTTATAGGGTCACCGTCACCTCACACTTACAAGGTTGGGGGTCTGGCTTTGCCTTTTCTCTGCGTGAGTTCTTCCTGTTTCATGTAAGTTTCCTCCCACGGTTAGGCTAATTGGCATCGCCGATGTGCGCTGCGATGGACTGGCATGTTGTCCATGGTCTATCCCAGCCTTTTACAGTATGGTGCCTGGGATAGGCTCCAAGCCCCCCATCACCCTGACCAGGATCAGCAGTTGGAAGATCAGTAGTAGAATGGATGTTAGATGACATGTAGGCTTGTAGCGTGTCCTTGTGCTTTATCTAAAGCTCTAGAGCGCCACCTGCTGGGGATCTTGAGCATTACAGGGGAAAACTCTGCTCAATCAAGCTCCCTTGTTGACATAATTGCAACTGTTTTACATCACAAAAGCAACTTGCTATAGCTTTAAATGACACGAATTTGTATAATTATACAACACGCTGGAGTTTGTAATTCCCTGCTTGATTTTAGCATGAATGTGGTACCATGAATGGACGAATGGACCGTGTGGTTGTGTTTGCCAGTATCTACTGTCGTTTCATTGAACGCAAGGTAATTTTGCCACATGTGTCGAAAATCAGCAGCAGTGCAATGAATATAAAATGTGCACTCTGAACTGCGCCACCCTGGGCCTATAACAGACCCCGATCTCCCGGTCACAGGGCCATCGGGGCAAATCCCCTGCACTGTGACTGCCGCCTGCGCTGGCTCTCCGACTGGGTCAAGACGGGATACAAGGAACCAGGCATCGCTCGCTGTGCTGGCCCACAGGGCATGGAGGGCAAACTGCTGCTGACCACGCCTGCACAGAAGTTTGAGTGTCAGGGTGAGTGAATGAGAGGGAGAGGGAGATGGGAGAGGGGGAGAGAGAGACGGGGGAAGAGAAGGAGACGAGAGATGGGAGAGACGAGAGGAAGAAAAGGGGCGCAAGAGACGGGAGAGGGAGAGGGAGGGGGAGATTGAGAGGGATAGAGGGGGAGAGAGAGGAAGGGGGTGAGAGGGAGACGGGAGAGAGAGTGAGGGAGCCGGAAACATCGTTTCACATTCTTTAGTTTCATGCTACCATGCTATTGTTCTAAGTTTTACAGAACTGTACACTTGGCTGTACTACCTGTATGTCAGTGTAAACCTGGATACATTAAAATTTGAATTGAATTTCAGACAAACGGAAAAAGTGAGAGACAGAGAAGGTGAGAGAGGGAGATAGTGAGGGAGAGAGAGACTGCAAAGGCGAGAGAGAGGGAGTGAGAGACAGTGAAGATGAGGGATGCAGAAGGAGACGACGCAGGAACAGCGGAGACTGCAGCTAAATTAGTCTGTTCTTACACCCCCACATGGTGTCTGGCTAGCAGTCACAGATTTAAACTGCTAACATTTAGGTCAACGAGACCTCGGAGGTGCGGGGGGGAGGGGGGCAATTACGTAAATTAGGTAACAATGCCGTAACGATACGGATAGCCGTCCCACTGATCTGTTCCAAATGCCTCTGATCATCCAGCAAACGCTTCTTAATTGTAAAGAGCCACTGTTGGTCTGTGGGGCCGCTGCCATCACTCTGATGAGGGGCTGAAAACTCGGGGGTTTAAATAAAAGCTGCCATTCATCAAAGATGCCGCGATGCCCCTCCAATGTGCTTCATTTTGCTTCTTCCACTAAATTATTCCAGTTGCGACTGCAGTTTTGATTACATTCCCGCCGTATGGCCTCCGGGAGGAAAATGGCAATTATTGCATTTGAATCCACTCTGATTATTTGAGAAGGCAGGCGCAGTTCAGCTGCTTGTTTATCCATTGACACGTGAGAAGAATATTTGATTTTATGCCATTTATGTAGTAACATGTTTGTGCCCAGAAGTATCTCTGTGACGTTAGTGAGCTGTCATTGTTAAATGACCGCATTACCGTTATATCCGATTTCAGTAATTATGACCTGCATAAATGAATGCCCTAATTTACAGACTAAAGTGTTCTGATTGGATTGGTCTGGTCCGGTCCTGTTGCAGGTGAGGTCGACCCCGCAGTGCTGGTCAAATGCAGCCCCTGCCTGTTGAACCCGTGTCAAAACCAGGCCAGTTGCCAAAGCGACCCGGTGGATGGTTATCGTTGCACCTGCTCACCAGGATTCAAAGTGGGTGAAAATCGGACACGGTGACCTGTAAGGTACCCCGAATGGAACCCGCAGCTCTTTAACCAGAGCACGGCTCTCTGTCCAATCAGGGCAGGGACTGTGAGACGGTAGCGAACGCCTGTGCCAGCAACCCCTGTGCCAACGGTGGCACCTGCAGGGCTGGTGTGAGGGAGGGTGGGGCTTTCAGGTAAGAAAAGGCAGACCTCAGCTCTGGCCGTACACAATTGCATGCACATGGATATAACCGCACCCACCATTACTCGTATCGGTCGAGCGCAAAAGCATTAAAACCAACGGGGACGCAGTTGATGTGATTGAAGTCTCACCTGCAACCCTCCCCCCCCAATCACATAGCTGCTACTGCCTACAAGGGTTCGCGGGCCCCACCTGCGAAGTCAACATGGATGACTGTGAAGAGCACGACTGTGAAAATGGTGCCACCTGTGTGGACGGAGTGAACAACTACACCTGCCTGTGTGGTCCGCTGTACACAGGTATGACAGCGGCGGAAGGAAAAGCGAAGTCACAGGTGGATGGTTGCTGTGGAAAAGTATTTGCCCCCTTCTTGATTTTTTTGCATGTTTGTCACACTTTAATGTTTCAGATTATCAAACTAATTTAAATATTAGACACAGATAACCCAAGCAAACACAAAATGCAGTTTAAGTGATTTTATTTATTGAGAAAAAAAAAAAACTAACTATCCAAACCTACACGGCCCTATGTTAAAACAGTAATTGCCCCCTAAAGCTAATAACTGCTTGTCCCACCGTTAGCAGCAACAACTGCAATTAAGCGTTTGCGATACCTGGCAGTGAGTCTTTGACATCGCCGTGGAGGAAGCTTGGCCCACTCTTCTTTGCAGAATTGTTTTAATTCAGCCATATTGGAGGGTTTCCAAGCGTGAAGGTCATACCACAGCATCTCAATTGGATTCAAGTCTGGACTTTGATTAGGCTACTCCAAGACCTTCATTTTGGTTTTTTTTTTGCCAGTCAGAGGTGGACTTGCTGGTGTGTTTTGGATCATTGTCCTGCTGCAGAACCCAAGTGCGCTTCAGCTCGAGGTCACGAACTGATGGCTGGAAATTCTCCTTCAGGATTTTTTGGTAGAGAGCAGAATTCACAGTTCCATCAATCAGAGCAAGTCATCCAGGTCATGAAGCAGCAAAGCAGCCCCAGACCATCATACTACCACTACCATGTTTGACTGTTGGCATGATGTTCTTTTTCTGAAACGCTCCATTAGTTTTATGCCAGATGTAACGGGACACTTACCTCCCAAAGAGTTCAACTTTTGTTTTGTCAGGCCACAGAATATTGTCCCAAAAGACATGGGGATCATGTAGATGTCCTTTGGCAAAAGTGAGACAAGCCTCCATGTTCTTTTTGGTCAGCAGTGGTTTTTGCCTTGGAACTTTGCCATGCATGCCATTTTTGCCCAGTCTCTTTCTTGTGGTTGAGTCATGAACACTGACCTTAAGTGAGGCCTGCAGTTCTTTAGATGATGTTCCGGGTTCTTTTGTGACCTCTCGGCTGAGTCGTCGCTGTGTTACTGGGGTAATTTTTGTAGGCTGGCCCCTCCTGGGAAGGTTCACTGCTGTTCCATGTTTTCTCTGTTTGTGGCCCTCACTGTGGTTTGCTGGAGTCTCAAAGCTTTAGAAATGGTTTTGTAAGCTTTTCCAGATCGGTAGATTTTAGTCACTTTGTTTCTCATCTGTTCCGGTCTACTTCAGTGTGTGAGAGGTTGTATTTAAGTGATGTTGGTTGAAGAGTAATCAGGCTTGGGTGTGGCTAGGGAAATTGAAGTCAGCTGTTGGTGTGATTAACCACAGTCACATGATTTTTATGAGGGGGGCATGCAGGTTTGGGTAGCTTCATTGCAAGGCAAGGCAAGGCAAGGCAAGGCAAGGCAAGGCAAGGCAAGGCAAGGCAAGGCAAGGCAAGG